>MU827325.1:0-20653 GCA_029204205.1 Desmophyllum pertusum
ACAACTGTATCGCTTATGGAGGTTGTCCCAGGTTTGCCTGGGGATATCCAGGGGCTTCCACTTTTGGCAGCCAAAGGAGCCCTTAGCCACAGCCCCCTCACTAGATTGAAATAATGCCCCCCATGGCTTTTAGCCACGACCTCCGCCGCCACCCCAGCACCCGACCAACCCAGCCAAGCAAATGAGCCCCTGTCTGTACACAACAAGGGAAAAACAGGCAACCCCGTTTTCACACTGACCTGTCAGTGGAAATACAAAAAGGGACGGAAGGAGAAGATGACGGGGTGGGGGGTGAGAAGAAACTGGGGGGGCGGGGAACGAACAAAGAAGAAGGAGAAAACTATCGATCCCAAAGCTCTCCTACGCACAACTGCCCTGGGCCAAGAAACCTCACTGCCCTGGAGAAAGAAGAAGAAAAGAGGAAGAAAAGCAAACACGCCACACACAGAACGATTAAGCAGAGAAGCTACTAAGCCAACATCGCGCCTCACTGACTGACCACTGACCCACCGGTACTCCTTCCCAGGACCCCTGGCGCTCTAGTTTGTTAACTCTTGTTAAAATTGCATGTTAAATGCATTTAACAACTCTGTAATCGCTTATGGAGCGTTGGGTTGTATGCCTGCCTTGGTATATCCAGGGGCTTCCACTTTTGGCCAGCCAGGGGGGGCCCCTAAAGATTGAAATAACGCCCCCACAGGCTCGCACGACCCCAGCAACCCAGCCATGAGACCCACGCCACGCCGACAGGGACCTCCGCAGCTATGGCGCTTACAACTCTAAAGCTCGGGAGTATCAGAGGGGCTCATGACTGGCGGGGGGGAAGCCAGCAGCAGAGCCACAGAACCAGAACGCCAAATCCCGACAGGCCCGAAGGCACCAAGTTGCTGTTTGTGAAACATTCTGAACCGTTGTTTTTTTAAGCATGTTCCCTTATATCTGCTGCTGATGGACTAGTAGAGTTAAACCACAAACTCCCAGGTTTCCATCCTTGACCAATCCTCTGCCAAGCCAGATCGACTGCTGCGTCTTTTCTGAAGGCAGTATCGTAGTTCAGCCAAAGCAAGCCCCGGGAAAACTGCTGCCCTGAGCTGCGCCCCCCAGAATCACGTGTTGCAAAAGATATCAACCAATTTTGTATTTGGGGTCAGATCTTCTAGCCAGAGCCGAGTTGGATGTGAAGTGCAGAAGATCCAAGCCATTTAAATGGAGAAGGAAGAAGGCCTTGAATACAGGTGAGGGAGGGATGTCGGTTTTGTTGGCATCGTTGATTCGGACCCCCACACGCGTGTTTTTGACGGGGGGGCGGCGACAACTAACTGTGCCATCCAAGTAAGTGTCCGGGGCTCCGTGTGTCTTGCGCCCCGTTAAATTCTCCGCCATGTGACGGAGTCGCGCCACAAGCTCCATAAATACGCCACTGGTTATCTGGGCAACCCAAGGCTCTGCCCAGGTCTATGGCGCCATAAAACCTGGGCCAACAACGAACGTGCCCTTCAGCCGAGTCGTAGGCGCCACGATCGAGTTGTTGGGGATACGGCCAAGCGGGGACGGACAGGGAGGGAGAGAGGGGAGAGGGAGGGAGACAACGAACGCTGATGGCGCAAGAATGAGAAAAGGAATGTTGGACGTTTATGGACGCGGCCTTGGGAGGGCAACTGCAGATGTAATTGGATTGCCAATCGTTATGCCAAAGGAAGAGGAACGTGGACAGAAAGGCGGCACATGGATGGTCTGGCCCCATTCATCAAATAACAATTACCCTCCTATAGCCGTTGGATGGGAACTGGGAGTGGGATTGTAGCGAGGCCAAGTCGCCCGCTACAGTCTCCACAGTCGAAGTGGTTGTGTCGCCCCGCCCCCCAAGAGGAATTCGCCAAGCGCTTCGCCGTTCCAGTTCGCCTGGAAGCCGCCTCCCTACCTTCTTCTTGTCTCTGCCGTAAAAATCTTGAGGGGCCACGCGACTGCCTCCAACGCTTGTGTAAATGCTTTGCGACCCAGAGTTTCGCTGGAAACGGTATAAAGGTGATGGAAGGTGCTGCCGTGCGTCAAGGTGTGGACGTGTCGGGAAAAGTTATTGAGGTCCCCATGACGGAAGGTGGATTTTAGGCTTAGCACATGTCGTAAGAATCCAAATATCCGGACCGAGAGGACTGTTTAGCGTTTGTTCCGACCAAGGCCATAAAGTCGAAAATCTCAACAAAACAAGCGACGAGACCAAAACGAACGACCGCTGTAGGAAAGGGCAAAAACCCCTTTTGGTGGAACAAATGAAAGCCGAGAAACTATCGACTCCAAAGCTCTCCCACGAAACCAACGCTGCGCCAAGAAACCTCACTGCCTGGAGAAACACGCCACACGAACGAAGCAGAGAGATACTGCACATGCACATCACGACTGACCACTGACCACCGGTACTCCTTCCCAGACCCCTGGCGCTCTAGTTGTTAAGTAACTCTTTTAAAATTGCATTTAAATGCATTTAATTTGCTCACTTCACACTCTACAATCCAATAGTACTGCATTTTGTTTGTGTTTAGTTTTCAGACCAGAGATTGCTTTTATTAGGCCAATTTGGATATAACTTGGCTCCGAGCCTTAGGGAAATGAAAAACAAAAGAAATGATAATTTATTCATCTATCAACCTCAATAATTATTTCCTTTGTTTTATTCCTAAAGCCTCGGAGCCAAATTAGAATTTTAATTTATATCCAAATTGGCCCTATTCAGTTTAAACTTATGTTAAATCAGACTAAAACACAAGACTGTCAAAAATGATGAAAAATATTCTTGTTTAATAAACGACGGGTCCCGAATAAACTGCCAGATTCAAATAATACTGGGTCTATATAAGGCCTGGTGCTATTAAATAAACATCCCCAGTGTTAATTAAAATAATCGAGAAATTGTGGTAGTTTGGGCATGTGCACTTAGCACGCGAAAGTAAGTTCATTTACATTCTGCAGATTATCATAAGTCACAAAGTCATTTCTGATCTTAAGAATTAAGTCGGAATTTAAAAAAAATGTATCTACATTGTATTTGTTTTGCAATATTTTAATAATTTTTTTTTTATATATATAAACATTTTTCAAGATTGTACAATCTTTTGTGGTGGTTTTCAGCGTGCCCCCCTGATCAAAAAGCATGTCAACTGCCCCACCCAGCTGTGTAACTACGCTGGGTGCCCTGACAGACCTCAAGAGAGTTTGAGATGTGTGGTGGAATCCTGTGGAAAGTGCAGTGTAAAGTTTATCACAAGACAACAGGACAGACTGTCATGTGTGGCTCAGGTAAACTTTATTCATTTACTGAATCATATTATAGTTGTAAATGAGATTTGGTATAAGTTGTTTAAAACAAACAGATTTAACTGAGTGTCAGATTGTGAATCTTCTTTTCCTCTTATTTTTATGCATCCAAATTAATCAAAAATGCAGTCAGAAGCTCCCATAAGCAGACACTTCCGGGAAGCAGAAAAAAGTGTCTGCTACTGGAGCTGACCACTTATGGGAAAGTCTAAATACAGAGTTTGTATGAGCTAGAGTTTTAAAACAGGGCTTTGTCAAAGTGGCCATAAGTAGTCAAGAGCTGTCTGCTCTGAAGAAATTGCAGTGATTAATTATTATTTTTGAAAACATTTTTCAACATGAATTGTTAAATTATATCATGATTATGAAAATTATACTGTCCCTTTATAAATTACCATCATTGTGGAAAATTTGTTTCATAATGTTCTCTTTATAGGGTTTGAAGTTGTAACTAACTTAAGGTTAAAAAAGTTTTTGTTTAAAAATAATTAGTCACTAATTATTATAAATCATTTTAAATAAGTTATCTTCAGGAGTAAAAAAAACCCTGAAGCTGATTTATGTCAAAAAGGTTTGTCTGTCGAAAATTTATTTAGCCATGTACAGTACTGTACATGTACTATTAGTTACTTATAATTAATTATAATTTTTACTTTCTCAGAGGATACTTTATGTAAGCGCATGCTCGCTGGTACCCAGAGGCAAGCCTCTTCTTCTTGGTCAGTACATCCCTACTTGTGATGCTGAATGGACATTTTAGCAAGGTCCAGTGCCACGAAGGCTACTGCTTTTGTGTTGATGACAGAGGAATTCCAGATTTCACCACTAAGTCCAGATCTCGCCCCAAGTGTCCAGGTACAAGGGAACAGTGAAACTCACCTTACAGTTACTCAATGATCTTCTACATTGCTCAGGATTTCAATTTTTCCACAATTTGTTTCCGAATTTGCCCTACAGTCGAACCTCTCCTTACAGACACCTCTCTAATACAGACACCCCTCAATTACGGACAGTTCTCTTGGTCCTGACAAAATGCCCATATATTCTCTATAAAGAAAACCTCTAATATGGACAATGGACACTAAATATCAGCCCCAGAGAGCAATTTCATAATAACTTTTAAATCTCTTTATTAGACCTTTCTTCAAAATGGCTGCCGCAAATTCAAAATGATTCAAATTAAGCTGAGCGGAAATTCATACCAGCACCTGAAAGACCACCTCTTGTTTGGTAATCGTGCACATGAAGTTTTGTTAGGTTAGGTTCTACCTGAGTCGAGAAAACGGAAGTTGAATACTGGAAAATTTAGAGACAAACGTCTCTAAAATTTCAACTTCCATTTTCTTGACTCAGGTAGAACCTAACCTAACAAAAACTTCACACGATTACCAAACAAGAACTGGTCTTTCAGGTGCTGGTATTGATTTTCCGCTCAGCTTACTATGAATTTTGCGGCAGCCATTTTGGAGAAATGTCTATTGTCCCATTGTCCATACAATAAAAGTAGTGTATATACAATGTATCTAGTAATCTAAAACAGGACATACTCAGTATGTCTTTATAGCAGCTTATAGCAGCTTGAACTTCTGTCTATTTTCCAGAGTTAACTCTGTGCCAGAAGAAGAAGCAAGAAGCTGCGAAACTTCCTCCCATTGGCAGCTATGTACCCCAGTGTAAAAGTGATGGTTCTTTTTTGGAGAGACAATGCCACGCGTCAACTGGACAGTGCTGGTGTGTAGACAGAAATGGACCAAGAGTGGAGCGGAACGCGAACAAGAGGAGAGTTAGATTGCACAACAACTGGTACGTATGGATTCTTCTGTTGACTGAGTTGATCCTGTTTTCTTTTTTTTTTATTAAGCTTCGCCAAAGTCTTTCCTTTTCCCATCCCAAATTACATGTATTCTTATATTTTTAAAATAAATTGTAAGTCGCACTCACTGATGGGCCACTCACCAGTTTGGAAACTTGTTTAAATTTTGGAAAGGAGTTTTAGATAGATACTTTTATTTAGATAGATACTTTATTTAACCACGTATCACTGGGGAGCGAAAAGAAGCTCGTTAAAACGTGAACGTTGAAATTATAAATAAGTAAAATGGTAAAAAATATTACATTCATTAAATATAAAATATTAAAAACCTTAAGAAATCAGCTATTTAAAATAATAATAAAAGGTTGAGTCTAGAGAGAGCTTTGTTTACCAAGAATAAACAAAATGCAGCTGCAAATAAATCAATGCATCAGGCTACATCGTGTAAACACATGCCACCATTTTCTACATGTATTACGCATGCCCATGCCATCACCTTTTTACCCAAAAATCCCGTGGATGGTCACATTTCTTGAAGCCAACTCGGCATGACTCCTTCCAGCAGGGCTAAAAATTAACGGTCGCCAGGTCCGCCAGTGGCGATTTAAAACTGACCAGGGCGACTAAAAGTTGAGGTTTGATCGCCCGAAGGGCGACTACGATGAGCTTAGAAAAGTTGCAAAGTACGAAGTTTAAAATAAAAATAGAATATGTACATGTAGTTAAATTGGACTACCTTTCTTTTCTTTTCCTCAACTCTAAGTTCATCGACTTTAGGGGATTTTTAGTTCTTAATGAGCCGATTTAACGGTTTCACAAAGTATTTAGATCGATCCACAAATATATCTGGATTCCATTTTGATTTGTTATAAATTTGCCACGTGACTCCAGTCTTACCCAGAGTTCTGTGCGGCACATGTTTATCGTCAACATACTTCTCGACAGGTTTTGGCATAGAAATTCTGAATGTGGAGATTTCTCCAAGGATGTGAGCCACCGCCATCCAAAAAACTAAAAACCAAGGAAGATGCCGTAGAAAGTAGCGAAAACTAAGAAAAGACGAAAAGGAAACGGGAATTTCAGAAAAGCTGGACTCGGGGGAGGCCGTGGTTTGTTGTCCAAGATAACGCGATGTTTTGCTCCCTTTATAATTGTAAAGAGGCGGCAGTATTAAACAGTATATTCAAGTAAATATGTTTTTTAAATCAACTTGAGGAAATTAAGGGCCACTTTATTTTGGCCTGGGCCACTAAGAATTCAAGGAAACTGGCCCCGACTGGCCACCAAGCGCTGGAGTTCATTTTTAGCCCTGCTTCCAGTTGGGACTCCTACATGTAATCATGTTTATTAATGGTTATTACACTGCTGTTTGTTTAACATAAGCCTTGAAAGAAATTGTCACATTTTTTCAGTGTGCCCAACTGGAGTCCATGAGCTCCATTGCGATCCAATGCTATGCAGTACAGCTTCATGCCCTGGCCAAAAAGATGCAATGTGCAGGGTGAATTCATGTGGTAAATGTGAGGCAGAGTTCCTTGATAAGAATGGCAGGAAAGTCAACTGTAAGTATTGAAATGCAGCTGTTAATTTGTCATGAAGTACATGTACTAGTTAGTAAACTTGAGAAGGAAATATATATTCTGACTCGTAAAGTTTCTCAACCAAAAAACACTCACAGTCGAAGACAAATTAGTGCTGACATGATAAATCTGTTCCTTTAGTGTTAGAAATACCATCGCAGCTATGTATGCAAATTTAAGCAGTTGTGAAAAGAAAGCCTGAAAAAAATTCAGCCGTGAACGGGATTCAAACCCATGATGTCTGTGATACCAGTGCAGTGCTCTTACATATTACGAACTCACAATATGACCAGCTCCCAGTTGGCTTGATAGCTCCGTTGGTAGAGCAGTTAGTAGTACTACTGCACCAGTATCGCAGAGGTCATAGTTTTAAATCCTGTTCAAGCCTGATTTTTTTTCAGGCTTTCTTTTTGCTTCACCCTGGGCATGTCACCTTGTCCTGGTGGTGAAGCTTGCGTGTCTTGATGATCCCAAGAGCTATGCTGGCTGGGGATCAACTAGGTTCAACCATGCCAGATTGGTCAAGAGAGAGAGGCCTGACAAAGAACAGCCCCTGGCCTTCCAGGTTGGGGTTTGGGCGTGGGGCCAATCACTCAACCCCGTAAAGTACAGTAATCCACTCATTATTTTGCAAAGATTTTAGAGAACCGGGTTTTTATGAACAAAAGTCAGATTTTGTTATTTGAAGCTTGCTATGGACTTCTATTTAACAATAATATTATTAGGTTATGAGCTCGAGATTTCTATGATGTGATAGTTGATGAGGCCGCAGGCCGAAGCATTTATCACATCATAGAAATTGAGAGCGAATAATCTAATTGTTTTAATTAGTAACAAATATAATCATAATAATTGTCTAGTAATAACTCTTCCAGCCACTGCACACTAATGGCTGATAGTATACGAGTAGCTCAGCCAATCAGATTGTCTCATTTGCATTAGTATATACTAGTAGATTTTTACTAATATATAATACACTGTACTGTCTTATTTGTTCCTAAGGCTTCTCCAATTGCCAGAAACAGCGACTTGAAGCACTTGGCACCCACTCACTTGACGAAAAACCAGCACGCCCTATTGTTGGACGCTTTGTACCACAGTGTGCTGTAGATGGCAGTTATGAGGAAGTGCAGTGCTATGGCTCAACTGGATATTGTTGGTGTGTGGATGTTGAGGGAAGCCCTGTCCTTGGAACCATGACTCGTGGCTTGCCGCATTGTAACAAGTCAGCTGTTGGAGGTACAAACTGTACACTGTACATGATTGATTGATTGATTGATTGGTGACATGTTCGTCATATTTAAACACACTTGGCTCGTCTGACAGCTTCTAGCTTTTACAGTGTAATGTTTTTTTTATCTTTTCTTTCAATTAAAAGACAAACGGTTAATTAATTTTATCAATTTTTAACCATTCTAGTATGTTCAGGCAAAACCATGTTTACCTGTTTGCGTAACTTCTGTCAATGGTCCACCTGCCCCGCCCATCCTGAGGCAAAATGCCGCGTTAACCCCTGTGGAGGATGCAAAGTAGAGTTTGTTGACAAGAGTGGCAATGTGGTTGACTGTAATGAAGGTACATATAATACTGCATACAGTACTTATTACAAGTTAGATGATGTGATATTGATAACATTGATACACATTCTTAGCTAGTACATGTACGTATATAAAGTGAGTAAGTAGTAATAGTAATAATAGTAAAAATTGCCAATGAGGCAGCTGAGCCAAGCGGCGAAGCTGCCGAGGCGGAGATCGTAATCTTGAATTTCAGCAAACGAAGACACATCTTCGATTTCTAAGCAACTTTAGGATGGGGTATTAATTTTGTTATCTTGTCATCAATTAAACTGGGGCTTTCATGTTGTCTGTAATATTTACAATGTAATGCCGGTCAGATTAATAATTAAGAACGTATAATTTATGTTTCATGATCATACATTTTAAAGCTTTCTATCAATTATTCGCTCCTCTATGTCGTTGGCACTTTAGTGGTAACTATAACTAGACAGTTTAATTTATATAGCGCCAAAATCTATAGTATTCTAAGGTGCTTTACAAAGTGTGTAAATTAATAATTATATAAAATTAAAACAAACAAAACAAAACAAAAAATAATAATAATTAATTAAATCTTTATGTTTCGAACTTGTGTACTATAGCCGCAAACTACTATAAGTAAGAGTGAAGCCCTTTTCAAAGTCTTGTTGGTTGAACAGGGTGGTAGGTAACAGCATGAAACAGCTCCCCTAAAGTGGGATGCTATAGCTACAATTCTGCCCACGAACAGCCAACAACGAATGGCAACAAGCACAAAATGGCCTGACATCCAGAGGAGAGCTGCAAGACACAAGGGCCCTGCAAAACCACCAGGCTGCCCTGCATCCCCATGGCCATGTGGGGAACTGCTGGCCAGCATTGCCTCACGTTTAACTTAGCTTAAAATTAATTTCATTTAACCTCATAAAGTACAACTCAGTGACAAAGTCTTTTGAATTCATTTGATAAATCGTTATTCAATTTTCCAAGACCCCCCCCCCCCCCCCCCCAAAAAAAAACAATGTTGACATTTTGCGGCTAGTATAGGTTGGGTAGAACATTGTATTGGGGGTTGGAGGGGGACAGGGGAAGGCAAAGATCATTTGACGGCAAAAATGGAAAGTGTCCGAGACCAGGACTGTATTCCATTGCATGTAACTACATGTACTGTGTGTGATATTGAAGTAAGAAACAAAAAAAGCTTTAGACTGAGATAGAAAAGGTTCTTGAAGGAATAACAACAACTGATTGGTATACCGTATTTCCTTGAATAAGCGCCCAAGCGTTTATTTAAAATTTTGGCCAAAAGGGAGGATGCTTATTCAAAGGAAGGCGCTTAATTGAGGGGGGTGCTTTATATTAAGTTTTTCTTTCAATGAACTGTAACTTTATTTTGGCTCAATCTTCATATGGAAAAAATCTACAACATTATCCAATGTAAACATAATAAACATTAATGATTTTCGTTTGTTAAACTTTCTTATGTTAATACTGTAGAACCCGGTACACACTGTACGTATACAGATGACAATAGAAACAGGTTTTCCTTGTGATATCCTTACTATTTAAGAAAGTGAAGGGGGGGGGGGGGGCTTATTGTTATTTTGGCCGAGGGGGTGGGCGCTTATTCGGGGGAGCAGGGCGCTTATTAGAGCGTGGGCACTTATTCGAGGAAATACAGTATACACAATACACAATGTAGTTAATGGAATTTGTTTCTTTGTAACTGAAACTGAGATTTCTTTGGGAATTGTATAGTACCAGTACATGTATTTTGTTTTTACATGTACATGTAGGTTATAACACTCAAGTTGTTGTTTCTTGTTCAGCTTTATCAAAGTGCCAGTTACATAAAGCCAAAGCCTCAGCGTTCAGTAGCAATGGCCTTCAGCCTGTTGGCAGGTTTGTACCAAAGTGTGAAACAGATGGCAGCTACTCACAGATTCAGTGCTGGCCATCTACTGGATACTGCTGGTGTGCTGATAAGAATGGTGTTGAGATAGAAAAAACAAGAGTGCGCGGCAAGCCTGTCTGCCCATCTGGACGATCAAGTATGTGCTGTAAATAAAGCCAGTGACAGTACACTACATGATAAATAAACAATAGCCTCCATTTGGCGAGGAAATATGCTCGAATATTTGTCCGCGGACATTATCTGTTCCGAGAAGCGAACAGTTTTCCGAGAACGAAGCTTGAGGAAAACTGTTCGCTTCGAGGAACAGATAATGTCCAAGGACAAATATCAGAGCATATTTTTGAAGCCAAATGGAGGCTATTGTAGTTATTATCCTTCAAATATTTTTTCACAAGGCCGCTCTGTTTGCCGTGGAAGATCTCGGTCGGCCAAGCTGTTAAACATCAAAATAATTATGTTGGCGTTCAAAAATATTTCTAGTCTGTTCAAAACAATCAGTTTTATTTAATTTAGAAATTTATTTGAGACGAAAACTGAACCTGCGAACGTGAAACACAAATTTTCAAAACTGGGGAATATCCCTCGGGGAATATCACTCTGATATTCCCCAGTTTTGGCTGCGTCACGTGACGTGTTTAGACCAATCGCTCGCGAGAAATTTATATTATTATGCACATCATGGCGAGACCTGTGCCCGCTGCTATCATCGACCGATATCTGGTGGTGAAAATATTTGATTAAACTCCTGCAAGAATTTAGTGCCACATGGTAGTTAGCTTTGAATTGTCAACGCTGTCAATTTCTCTGTCAAGAGATAATTTCTGTCGGTTTTCCCAACAGGGTATCAGATTAAGATTATAGAGCTCTACATTGTACATGGTGTATGTACAAAAAAATTAAATGTACATTGTATTATTTTCACAATGACTGCACATTCCATTACTATTACAGTTGAACCTCCTGTAATGAGTGGACACCCTTGGGGCAGAAAAAGTGTCCGCTTAAACACGGAGCGAGCCTATAAAAGGACTGGAAACAGCACTTTGTTGGCTTCAATTTATCGCAAATGGCAGAAGAAATAACGCTTGTGAGACGATTGAACGTTTAAATGAGATGTTTCTTTGCTCAATTCATAAGAACTGGTTAATTATTTTTGGGAAAAACACTACAAAAGCTTTTATTTTGATTTTAATAAGTTTTAAAGGTGGAAGAAGATAAATCTGAACGGGAGTATTGAACGTCGACCCAGACCTAAAAATTCAAATTCCGCATGTCAACCATGTTTTACTTTAAAAAGCAAACTGACTGAATCCTACAATTAAGGTTTCATTTCGATATCTTTATTAATGAGAAAAGCAAGAACTGAACCGAGTTATGTAGTTTTGAGCTGGGTTTGGCAAGAGTTTCAAATAATACGCGAACATATGTTTACTGTTGTTCTCAGAACACGCTAGCAAGTTCGCCGAGTGCCGTCTTCACCTCTATTTTATTCTCGCTTTAGCGGCATTAGCACCAAGCATTTCGCCTCTCCCATCTTTACAAATTTCTCCATTCAAAAAATCGGCCAAAAATGGTAGAGATTCCCCTTCATATTATTAAATTCATTGAACACTACGTACAGTGTACATGTCTCAGAACTGCCGTAAATATGCTTGTATCCCGTTGACTTGCCGAGAACAAAATCGCAACGAGCAAAATACACTGACCGGCAAAATAGTACAGAAATCAACTTGTTGAAATTAAAAGCTGCAAAATCTTTGTTTATTCGTTTTCTTTCACCCTACCTTTTTTAGCACATCTATAAATTTCTTATTACTTGTCCCTGCTTGTCGAGTTGTGCGTAAAACTAGTGTGTTTTTATTTAGAAGCTCATTCTACTGGCTTTTTTTCAGCGATGCTAACAAATGAGGCACTTTCATTGTGGACTATGATTGACAGGCTGAACACCTCAGCCTCGCTTTATAGGATCGCTCCGTGTTTAAGAGAGGTGTCCACTTATGGGAAGTTAAAAAAATGTAGTGTTTGTATATAGCTGGGTATATGACTAAGTGTCCGCTTATGAGAGGTGTCTGTGAGCAGAGGTTCAACTGTAATTATGTAACTTGTGGTGGTGTCCACTTTCAACAGAACGATCTATTAAGGACGGCTTCTGTCCAATCGTCAAGCAGCCAGGACTGAATCATGTGCAACTAGCTCATGCAGCTCTGACAATGATTGCAAAGAAATGCAGAAGTGCTGCAATGTCCCAGGATGCAATAAAACCTGCCAAGAACCTTCATTCACAAGTATGTAGACTGTGATTCCATGCAAAGTGTACATCCCCTGCTTGACCTGATATTACATTGTGAGTGAAACATACAAATTAATTATCTTACGTTTATACCTGAGGACATAAACTTTTCATAGGTGGGGGCCCAAAATATTTTCAGCAAAATAAATTATTTATTCATCCCACAACCTCAATGTAATTTATTTTGTTTTATTCCCCTAAGCCTTGGAGCCAACTTAAGTTAGAATTTTAATATCGAAATTTAAAATTTAAAATTTAAATGTATGGGAGTAGGGATTGTGCAGTGGTGAGAGAGCTTGCCTCCCACCGATGTGGCCTGGGTTTGATTCAGGCCAGGAGCTTGCTTTCGGTTCTCATGCTAAATTCAAATTTTCGATCTGGAATCTGAGAGCCATATGTTTGTCAGTCATAAGAAGGTGACACTTAGACTGTGAAGCATCGTTCACCCTTAAATGAAGTCAATTTAAGACGATTTCCGCTGGACGTTCGAGTAAAAAGTGCAAAAAATTAAGTTACCAAAAAAATACTCATAGCACGGTAACATTTTTGAATACAGTTAAGAAGAAATTATCGATAAATTAGCTCCCAAGCTGACCCCGCGAGAGAAGTCATTAGTACATATTTTAATTAAAAAGACGCTTCATGTCAGTTCAAAACAAAATGGCGTGCGTTTTTATCATTTTTTTACGAGGTTCAACATTAATTTTCTCGAGAATGCTTGAGAATTTAATTGCGGGGTCACTTGGAGAAGTGAATTAAAGTGACATGTTTCAAATAGTATTCAAAATGTTACCGTGCTATGAGTAGTTTTTTAGTAATGAATTTTTGCACTTATTGCTCGAACGTTGAGCGGAATCTGTCTTAATGTCTTTAACATTCTGTTATTGTAGGACCTAAGATTTTATTTGAATATTTCAGCCTGTCCATATGGCAAACCTTTTTTGCTGTGTTTGCACATGTGCCAGTTTGCAAGATGTCCTGCATTTCCAAAGGCTACCTGCTTCTCAGATCCATGCCAGATGTGCAAGGTAGAGTTCCGTGATGAACAAGGAAATGTTGTAAACTGCACCCAAGGTTTGTTGAGCTCTGATAATAATATTTACAATGTACCACAGGGCTGCAAATAATTTTTTTTTCTTGAAAGGACATATGTCCGACTAAGTCACCATTTTGGTCGGACAAAACAAAAAATGTGGTTGGAGATCATATTTTACAGTACCACTCGAAAATAAGCGAACCATCTAATGCTTTCTCAACTCAGAGTAAACTAGTTTGTGGTTGAACAAAACGTGTTATGGCGCGTTTGCGTTGGATGGCAAACACCAACGCGTTTCCCTTTACTTATCTAAAGCTAGTCAGTGTAAAATTGAGATGACAAATGTCAAGTATCATACAAACACTCAAAAGGATCCAAATCGTGTTTTCAAAATTTCCTGTGGGCGTATGCTTGTGTTGATGAATTCCTTTCCTTTGTTCTGCCAGCTTAAACCCTGAAGAATTCCTTCCTTCTGCCAGCCTAACGGGTCCTGAAGAATTCCGTTGTTCCTCAACAGGAGGGGGGGGGGGGGGGGAGGGGGGGGTACGCATATTTAATGAAATAGCCCATTATAATAATTATACTCACTGGACATGATATAACTGCAATTTTTTGACAATCTGATTGGTTCCCTACTCAAGGCATATGAGGCAATGTACCATTACTACATGTACCTTATTTGGGAAGCCTGCTAATTACGAGTTTATGTTTTTCAAAATAATAAATATCCCATTTTCCCTCTTTTTTTTCTTCCGTTCTTTCCCCAGTAATTTTTAATAATTATTGCAATATATCCTGTGGTGAGTATATTATAAAACAATTATTCCACCCAATCTCGTCATACATGAACTCATAGCCAACTCAGCTACGCCTCGTTGGCTATGAGTTAATGTACGACTCGATTTTGTGGAATAATTGTTAAATTATATTCCTTTATTCCCTAGGTCTAACTCCATGTCAAGCTCGTCAACAATTATCAACTGGTCTTCTTGGTGAATTTGTTCCAAATTGCAAGAGCGATGGAAGCTTTGAACCTGTGCAACACCATGAAAGTTACTACTGGTGTGTTGATGTGGATGGAAGGGAAATGAACGGGACAAGAAAACGCTTCCAGAAACCAACATGCACAGCACAACTGAAGAGCAGTAAGCTACACACACTTTTTGCTTCCTGCACTCAGTCCAGACACTGCCCAACACTGCCCAAGCTAGCTACACACACTTTTTGCTTCCTGCACTCAGTCCAGACACTGCCCAACACTGCCCAAGCTTATCCCAGTCTCCATATCATGAATTGAATAGCAGTGATGCTAACATAGTCCATTGTAGGCTACCCCCAGCATTTTGTCAGGCTGCCCCAACAGCTTACAAGTACCAATTTACATGACTCCCAGGTGGCGAGCTGCACCATTCCTTTATTTGCTGGCTCACTTCAAACTGTAATAAAAAATTAATTGTTTCGCTTGAGCATATTTTTGGAGGAAAATAAACTATTCTATTGTATTCTAACTTTGATAATAAAATATAGTGCCGATTGAATCAGCACTGATATTATTGGGATCGGAAACAACAACTAAAGGCTACCAACACATACCGATTTCGTACTATCGGAAATTGATCGGGTCCGATTCCGATCATCCGATTCCCGACCTGTATTTGGATGCGTCCCCTAATGACAACCTTTGTGGGAAATTTGGTGGCGTAATGGTTAATGCATTAGACTCTGGATCAAGCAGTTCAGGTTTGAGCATTTTGTGTTCTTGGGCAAGACACTTACAGTGACTGTTAGTGCAACCTGACAAAGTGGGTGGGTGGGTGGGTGGTGGTGGGGGTGAGGGTGGGGGTTAACCAGGCATTGGACTAGCATCCCACCCAGGATGAGTAGCAGTACTTGTAGTCGGCTAGCTTCATGCTACAGAATCCGGGATAAGCTCCAGCAGTGTGGGCCAGTTTGGGTCAAGTGTGCTTTACTTTTAGTTTGCAGCCTTTAGAATGTTTGATTGGGTACTGTATATGGGAAGGGCATCAAAGGTTTGCAGAGACAACCTTCACAGCCTTGGATTGTATGTTTGATTGTGTTATCGAGCGTTTTTGTTTTTCACCCAAAACTGAGGTGTGCATTGCTCAAAATTGAACTTTTTATTTGAATTCAGTAATTATTATTGCAAAACACATTAAATCACATACAATGTGATTCCAAAAGGCTGAATTAAAATTACACGTCAAATAATTTGATTCATTGACCTCACTTATTTCCAAGTGCGATTGGGATGTAACTGAGGTTAATTTCATGCCAGTTTGTTCCATTGTGTTTGAAAGATGTCGATCCATCTTATGAGTGTACAACTTTTTTATTAAATGAAAGGTCTATTAACTATATTTGTATTTGTGAATTTCTTTGTAGAGCTAACACTGTGCCAGCTGCAGATGCTACAAAAGTGGTACTGTTTATGTCATTATTATTTATTTTGAGATGAATGTCTTCAAGAAAATATATATTTTATCTTGTTGTCTTGCATGCGACCACTTCGTCATGATTGTAATGTAGATGTACATGTAGTAAAATGTGTCATGCCAAGTTACCTGAACAAAGTACATTTGATATATTTTTTGGAAAGTTTATGCTGTTCAGACTGCGATAAACAAAAATGGTGCTCATCTGAAAATGAACATGTATTTGCGTGGTCATGAATAATGTGAAACTCTTAGAGAACAGAAAACAAAACAACACGATGATATCAAATTAATGCAGATTACCGCTGTGAGTCCTTAGTGCAGAAGGTCCTTATACTTCATTGCATAATAGAATCACGTTAAAATATTGGGCCTTTTTCCCCGGTGGGGGTGGGGGGGGGGGGACTTCCGTATAAAAGTGACGGGGGTGATCGCCGTACCTTCTAGGGGTTAAAATTCGTGGTTTGGTACCGCTTAGGGGTGTTAAAATCTAAAATGACTACCGTTAGAGTTATTCCGGTACCTTTTAGGGTATTAAGCCGGAAAAAATATAACAGGGACTAGTTTTGTCTTAGAATTGGTACCTCTTAGGGGTGAAAATGAATTCGAGCCACACCCACAAAACAAGATTTTTGGTACCTTTTAGGGGTTCTTTTCAAAATTTCCGACGATCACCCCTGTCACTTTTATATGGGAGTCCCCCCCCCCCCCCACCCCGGGCCTTTTTCACGCATCACAAAGAATAAGAAACTCTTCACATTCATGCAAAAATCACAAAGTAATTAATATTATTTTCATAGACGCGACATGATAAAACAACTGGAGAAATTTGATTCTCCGTGGGGTTGTCTCATCTAAGCCAGTAGAAAGCAACGATGCATCAGAGATGGGAACAAGTGACCACTAACCACTAAAATCATACAATAATAATTCTTGAATCGCGTTTAATTCAGCACTTGGTTCACAGGTCACATGACCTCGGCTAAAATTGTATTCACATGGATGTTAAAACAAAGGATCACGAATCACAAAATTTAATATATAAAAGACTCAATCACGCACGACAGTAAAAATAATAAATTTCCCCAATCACGCATGCATCACATAAAATGAAACACTCGGTGCAGTTGTTAACATTCTCCACCTGATCTTAACCATTATGTACCTCAAGGTGAGCCCATGCCTGGTCGTTGCATTCCACAATGCAAGAAGGACGGCAGCTTTGAGGAAGTTCAATGCCATGGTTCCACTGGTTACTGTTGGTGTGTTGATGCACGTGGCACAGAAATCAAAGAAACTAAAGTGAGAGGAAGACCAAGCTGCACTAAAGGTACTGATAGCAATTAATCTTTACTGCCATAGAGCGGTTTTCATTTGTGTCGTCAAACCAAAACCAAAACCATGATTGGTTTTGGTTTAGCATCAGATTGGTTGAGTAGGTGGCGCAATCACAGAACATAGTAAAGCAAAGCCAATTTCGGATTAGTTTCGATACTCAATTTAAAATCGGGTATAGATAAGTTGTGAGAGAAATCAGTTTGTCTGGGAAATGAGGTATACGCCCTAGTGACGTATAAGGGTAGTCATCGCCAAAGGGGCCCCTGAAGTGTAGCAGCTGTCGGAAGCTTCTAATTTCATTGGCCCTCTTTGTGTAGCAGCTCTATTGTTGTTAGGGCTATTGACATTGTTTTTATTCAATGTCCTATTGTTCGTTCTACCAATAGTGTTGGACTTTACGACAGCTGCTACATGACCCCAAAGGGGAGGCGTGTTGGTCAAAAATTGGAAAAACAGTTTCCCATTGGTGTAATTTCGCAAAAGTGGGAAACAATGTGAAAACATGGTTTTAAATAGGCAAGATGGGGTCCCTAGGGGGTTGGAAACACTTAATTACAGTAGAACCCCACTAACTCGAACTCCCAAGGGAAAAAAATAGTTCGAGATAGCGGGGGTTCGAGTTAGCCGATGTTAAATGACTGAAAAACATGGGCAAGGGGAATGGGTTTGAGTTCGAGAATGTGGGGAGTTCTACTGTATTAATAGCACGGTTTAATTTCACGCTTATTCCAGCAGTGAAGATAGTTTATTTTTAAGGTCACTAAAATAATATTATGGTACACAAAGTTATTTTGCTGCTAGTTTTTACTCTGTATCAAAGAGATTTGGAGTTGTGGTCTCTCGGATTCTACCAATAATAATTTATGTAGATTAGTCCAACAGATATAACTAATAAGTATCTTTACTTTTTTCCATTCACTGACCTGAAATATTATTTTGCTGAACAATTGTTTTTGTGTGTGGTAGAAATCCCTCCATTTCAAAATGAAATATTGTATCTTGATCATTATGATAATTATGTTAATATTAATGTTTGCTTTAGCTGATCATACATGTAACTTGACCTAACTTTTGTGGGTTTTTTGAAGTGCCATACATCATGTGCATTTCTTAATTTAAAGACAGTAAATATTCCGAGGCAGAGAAAACTTTTAAGTTTTAAGGTCTATTGTACAACAGAGAATGAAGCATACCGTAAAAGCTCTATTAAACCCCTTGGGGGGGGGGGGGGGGGGCTTATTTCAAATCATACGTTTTCAAAAAAATTCCCATTAAGGTTTCAAAACTTTACTATTACACCACTTATAACATAGAGGACAAAATTGCTTTAAAAGATTTGACTCCCAAAGGGGCCGGGGGGGGGGGGGGGGGGGGGGGGGGGAGGGGGGCTTATTAGAGATGGGGGCTTAATAGAGAAGGGGGCTAAATAGAGGTTTTTCTGGTAATCAAAAAGTTTACATACTGTACTTTGTTGCTGTTTCAGTGTGCTCTCCTGTGATGTGCATGATGTACTGTCTATATGGTTGGGTGAAGGGTCCAGATGGCTGCGACATATGCAAGTGTAAGGAGGCTCCAACCAAACCTGGCTTCTGTCCAGCTGTAGAGTCTGATCAACTTGGTACATGCACAGAGGAATGCCGCATTGATGACAATTGCTCAGGAAACCAGAAGTGCTGTTCCAATGGCTGTGGTCATGTCTGTACTGCTCCAGAATACAAAGGTACATGTATGTCGCTCAAAATATTAATTCTCCTTTCTGACTGCCTTACGTTCCATCTAATGTTAATTCTGAGAATTTGGCCATACATCAGCGATACAATAAGTTAAGTTCTCCTTACTTGTTGATGGCTATTTTATAGTTTTTTTCACCTACTGTCTGCTTGAAACTGGGGGGGGGGGGGGGGGGGGGGTAACTCCATGCCTACAGCTACACCCAATAGAGTATGGGTTTTCAACCTAAACAGGATATATGGGTTTTTGTCTCAATGCTGTCTTAGACAGGGTACATGGCTGCCCTTCAGTTACCAGGAAATATTATCCCTGACATATTCTGCACAAATGCTGCCTTCCGACAAAAATGATATCAGGAATGCTCAAATAATCATCCACCCTGCTAGAAACTTGGGATGAGTACCCCATGTTATAAACAGGTCTGGAATCTGCCACTGTTTTGTATCAACACTTGTATTGAGGAGGCATATAAAAAGTTGTTAATAAAGCAAGAAATGAAGCAACCACTGTAAAAAAATGAAACAAATTTCTCAAAACAGCGACATTATCCTTTCATGAGTTAATCATATGACTATAATGATAACATGGCAAGGTTGTATAATGAACTGTATTAATATTAATGATTCATTTTCTCGTTCAGCCAAGCCAGTTCACTGCCCAGCAGTTGATATCGCACCATGTTGGTATTTGTACAAGCAAGTGCAGTTCAGATCGTGACTGTCAAGGAGAACAGAAATGCTGTAGTAATGGCTGTGGTCGAATCTGTAGTGCTCCTGTACAACAAGGTGAACACCACACAATGTACTACCTCTAGAGGGATGATAAGGAGTTTCTCTTCAGTCTTCAAAACTCTTTTGATTTGTCATGTAACCCCATGACCATGCAACCTTTTGGGTTTCATACATGTAGTTGTTACACAATTACTGCGTCTTTCAATAATAATACAAACTCTGAGCACTCAACCAATGGTCGCGTAATTATCTGCCATCAGTCATAGCTGACGTCGCGGGACACATGAGCTAACTTCAATGGGTTGAAAAGGTCACGTCTGTTGGTTGTGATTGGTAGATTTCGATCTTGTTTGTTTTCTTTTTCATTTTCAGGGTCTGTTGGTTGTCGTTGTAATCATGATTGAAAGCAGTGAAAACCCCAATCGTTAGTTTGTTTCTGAACTTCAGAGTTTGCATGTTTTTGAAAGGCGCAGTAAGCCTTTAAAACAAAATAAGGTAGGTGGCGGGTAAACAACTTATTTTAAAGGTTTTGCTCCATTCATATCACTAGTTTGGTGTTGTGAGAGTAGGCTCTCTTGAAGGTTTCCACTTGCGCAATTTTATTAATGCACATGTACATGTATCAGTATTCTCAAACATTCAATAGCTTTTAAAACCAAACCTGTTTTTTACAATCATACGTTCCTGTAGATTTGTTACATGTACATGTATTAACCCTTTCACTCCCAGAAGCAAGCATCACGTCGATGATTGTGTTTCTTACTTTTAAGTCTATGGATAAAAACCTAGTGAGTGACCTTTCAAATGAAAAGCTATTGAGAAGTACTTTCATGTGGTACTGTTTGTTGTTCCATATCTGGCACAATGAAGTTTGGAATTTTTTTCAATTTTGAAATTAATAATCTTGGGAGTGAAA
>MU827325.1:21153-53642 GCA_029204205.1 Desmophyllum pertusum
TAATGAAATTTGTCATTTTTATGGGTACTGCGCTTGCGCAAGTGCCCATTATTGTCGTCGTCGGAAGCATTCTTAACATTCCTTCGTAAGACTTTCTTCGTAAGACAAAATTTTGTCAAGCGTCAAAACTGACAGATTCGTCAATTTCACACACATTAATCTCAAGGTTACAGCGATGATTATTCGCTTGCCTCGGTCCGTACAACTTGTACCGGTCCAAAATTTTACCTGCTAGCAGCACCTATACTGATGTTTGAGTAGCACAATTTGCTTTACAAGCAGTGAACAGTGCACGTCCGATCGGGTACAAGTTTGCGCTAAAAAGTGACAGTGACAGTCGGGAAAAGCGGCAAGAAACATGCAAGTCGTTTAAAATTTCAGTCCGAGAAGAAGAAATATCTAGTTAATCAGTTTGTGTATCATACCACGAAGGCAGGAGAGTAAAAACTTTAGAAAGTACTGGTTTTAAAAGATTGTCGAGGAGTTGAATGCAAAATTTCACAGCAACAACAGAGGTTTTCGGTTTCTACGTGATTGATATGTTGTGGTTCGCCGCAAGGTCACTGATGTTCTTACCACATTTTGACGTCTTCTGTGATCTATTACTGAACAGACCCACGGCAACATGGAATCTATTTGTTTTATATAATTTTGGAGATATTCGCTTCGGATTTTCACTGAATGTACGCTAAATAAGCCGATAAAAATTATGTCAACAAACATCGAGTTTAGGCCACAGTGTTTTCATGCACTCAAATAAACTTTGTGAAAACTAAACGGCTTAAAATAAACTACAGCTCAACTCAGCAAATGTTTCGAAAAGCAAATATTTAGAGACTAACCTCTATTCCGTCCTGATATGAGGAAAAACATCTGAATTATTCCAGTCCAAATCCCGTTGCAAGTCGCTTATAAACGGCGAACGATAAGCTTAATCCCCGCTAAATTTATCGGATTCTGTTCACAAATTATGAGCTAAAGGACCATCATATTTTCCTCCAAGTTCTAGCCAAGCTTGAACAGCCGATTTAAAATTCGTATCAATTGAACAACATTGAATTTCCTACGGAATATTTCCAGTTTGACGAAAATAATTTCTCTGTTTGAGGCGAAGGATTTGTTGGAGCAGGCAGGGCGCCCGCGCGTTTTCCCGCTTCGTGACGTCATTCGTGCGTCTGTACTCTAATAGATAACAGTTCTAAACCAATCACGGCGCGAGTTTTACACAGTGAATTATATAATTATTTTTAGATTCTGTTATGTCAGCGCGAATGCTGCTGTGTAAACAAAGATATTACAGTATGACGACAATCAGAAGAGTATGAGTGATGAGTGATTTGAGAATTTTGTTATGTCAGCATGAATGCTGCGAATGATCAAAGCCGCGTGCTGGATTGCAGAAAATTAATTCACCGCGCTTTTCGGGAGTCTGACGTTGGACATCGTGACAAAATGATATTAGAAAATGGATTTAGATCTACTATTGTTAAGTGTGTTAAATTTTTTTCGAACGAGGAATGATTTTAATATGAAAATATCTTCTAAAATTAACGACGAACTTTATATCTGCTTGGTTTGTAGACGAAAGATAAGATCATCTCATTTGAGCACAGTTTCCGTTGTTTAAGAAAACAGTGGGTGATTGTATTCAAATTAGCTTGGGTTTTAAGTCTTGTTAGATGTACTGATCAAAATGACATGAAGGTAAATAAACTGAACAGAGTTTGTTGTCCGCAACTGACAAGTCGGCGAGCTAGTTTACGAGAGCAGAGTGTTGCTAAAAGTGACCTAATAAATTTGTTACGTTAAACGTGAATCGTGCAGTGTACTGTAATTACCCAGTTCAGTTAGCTAGGATATGAGCAGAGTCAAGATGAGAACTGTTCTTTGATGGATTCTTGTGTAATAATTCGTCGTCTATTTATAATATGTCAATAATTTCGCGGCGTGTAATTGGTCGGGTTATTACACAATTACAGAGATAAAGGCAAATAGCTTTGACAGTTTGCAGGGGGTTTTTTGGCAGGTTTTTTTTTTCAGTTTCGTGAAGTCAAATCCCTTTGTTTTGACTGTGATTGAAACGCCTCGTATGTACAGTGGAACCCGGATAAGACGGACACGAACAATTGTCCGTATTAAGCAACGTCTAATGACTGCAGTAAAAGACCAAGGAAGTGAAACTTTTGTGTTACGCCTGCCACGCAGCACAGTGAGCAAGACAGTTGTCAAAACATGTCATGACAATATACAGTGCACAGATAAGCGAGGTTAACTTTGTATGAGAGCGGAAAAGTGACCGTTGTAATGTAAGATAAAATATATGAGCTTTTCGTCGGGACAAACAAAACTGTCCGTAATAAGTGCGAAAGGGGAGGGGATAGCCTGCGTGCAGATGTCTCCTTTTCCTTGCGCGTACTAACTTTCGAGTGCCTCCCGAGTTTGTAGGGGGGTACCGCCGGGAAATTTTTGATACAGTCGAACCTCTACTAACGGCCACCTCTCCACAACGGCCACATCTCCACAACGGCCACTTTCTTTTGTCCCGGCGGACAGTCCATACATTCACTCTTGTTTTAACCTCTCTACAACGGCCACCTCTCCACAACGGCAACGGCCATTAAAACCCTATCTTTTTTGGCGTACAGTAATAAAAGGTCACGCAACTTCATCTGTACCACGCATCGTCGGGCAATACAGTATCTTATATTGCGGCACGTGTTTAGCCACTGATGGAAGAATCACACAATACTAGAAAGTACAAGGCCCCCATTTTTTTCTATTTTCCATTTTTTTTACGCTTTTACAGTACTGTATTTTTATTTCAGTCGTAAATCGAGTACAGCTGATAAGGCTCTGTGTTTAAATTGCATTGCGAAATTGAAAAAAAAAAATGCCTGGTGACACAGTAAGTCACATTAAAATAGAACCTCGCAGCCACTCACTCAAGCAAAACAACCCTTGACAACTTAATTTCACGAAAGAGAAAGTAAACGATGTACAAACTGATGTACTCACTGTACTTTACTAGCTTTGTTTTGTTAACATTCCTGTTCTGAACATCATTTTGGTTTCTGTTTTATTGATACATTTTGATTGTGTTACGTATTCATATGCTATAATAAGCATTTTTAAATAAAAATGTTGTCCCCCCCAAAAAAACAAATGGTGTCATATTACACCCCTACCTCCCCATAACGGCCACCTCTCTACAACGGCCACTTACCTCTGTCCCCAAGGTGGCCGTTGTGGAGAGGTTCGACTGTATTTCGCATTTCGTGCGTTTTGATATGAAACCAGGCAGCAAAAAGCAAACGTATAAACATAAAAATGTCTTGCACTTTTTAAATTCAAAATGGATTAATGACAAACAATTGCAAGAAACTTTATGTGACATGTAATTTACAATTTACGGACAAATGTATCTATCGATTGACAGGATTTTGCTGCGGCCTTTCTATTTCGCTCTCTGTGACCTCTGGCTCTGTTCGGTCCATTTTATCCAATATTGACACACATGCTGAGCCCTTTTGCAGTTCATTATTGGGGTACCCAGTCTTCTCTCATTTTGATAGAGCCTGGGGATTAAAATTCCGTATGAGGGTTTTAGGTCGAATTTATCGTTAACGTTAAATTCAGCTTATAGAATCTCAAGATCTGGTCCAAACTTTAATATGTCACCCAGCAAATCTACAAATGGCGGACCTTCGATGTTATCTTCGTTGATTCAGGCTTCATTTCCAGACTACACCAGTTAGCGAATTAGAGCTTTTCATTCACTTTATTTTTGTAACAATTCTTTGAATAACTGAACATGATATGGCATTGTTCGATTGTTTCGCTTCATTGACAGTGGTGTCAAGTGCAATGCTTAAAAAGAAGATTGGCATCTTTAGTGAGCTATATGGAGAGAAATTGCGTTGCAAAATAAATATGAAAGACACGTTTGTTTTTAAATGTTTTTTATTTACGTAGGTGTATTTCTTTGACAACTGCACGAACAGGGTCGCGTTTGATTGAGTCACATTGTTGAAGCTTTTGTTGAGTAACCGCCGGTCTTTTAGAGTCCTTCGTACAATTCATTTGTTTGATTAGGGCCCGGCCGCACTAGGCGAATTTTTGTTTGTTTTGCAAAAATATCTGTCATCAGTTCCGTTTCACAAGTGCGAACGGCGATTTTTTTCCTACCAAAATTTTGTCAAGCCTTACCAAACTTCAAAGGCGCCGTCATCCTGCCCCAGAGCAGGACAAAATTTTGTCAAGCGTCAAAACTGACAGATTCGTCAATTCACACACATTAATCTCAAGGTTACAGCGATGATTATTCGCTTGCCTCGGTCCGTACAACTTGTACCGGTCCAAAATTTTACCTGCTAGCAGCACCTATACTGATGTTTGAGTAGCACAATTTGCTTTACAAGCAGTGAACAGTGCACGTCCGATCGGGTACAAGTTTGCGCTAAAAAGTGACAGTGACAGTCGGGAAAAGCGGCAAGAAACATGCAAGTCGTTTAAAATTTCAGTCCGAGAAGAAGAAATATCTAGTTAATCAGTTTGTGTATCATACCACGAAGGCAGGAGAGTAAAAACTTTAGAAAGTACTGGTTTTAAAAGATTGTCGAGGAGTTGAATGCAAAATTTCACAGCAACAACAGAGGTTTTCGGTTTCTACGTGATTGATATGTTGTGGTTCGCCGCAAGGTCACTGATGTTCTTACCACATTTTGACGTCTTCTGTGATCTATTACTGAACAGACCCACGGCAACATGGAATCTATTTGTTTTATATAATTTTGGAGATATTCGCTTCGGATTTTCACTTGAATGTACGCTAAATAAGCCGATAAAAATTATGTCAACAAACATCGAGTTTAGGCCACAGTGTTTTCATGCACTCAAATAAAACTTTGTGAAAACTAAACGGCTTAAAATAAACTACAGCTCAACTCAGCAAATGTTTCGAAAAGCAAATATTTAGAGACTAACCTCTATTCCGTCCTGATATGAGGAAAAACAATCTGAATTATTCCAGTCCAAATCCCGTTGCAAGTCGCTTATAAACGGCGAACGATAAGCTTAATCCCGCTAAATTTATCGGATTCTGTTCACAAATTATGAGCTAAAGGACCATCATATTTTCCTCCAAGTTCTAGCCAAGTTTGAACAGCCGATTTAAAATTCGTATCAATTGAACAAAATTGAATTTCCTACGGAATATTTCCAGTTTGACGAAAATATTTCTCTGTTTTGAGCGAAGGATTTGTTGGAGCAGGCAGGGCGCCCGCGCGTTTTCCCGCTTCGTGACGTCATTCGTGCGTCTGTACTCTAATAGATAACAGTTCTAAACCAATCACGGCGCGAGTTTTACACAGTGAATTATATAATTATTTTTAGATTCTGTTATGTCAGCGCGAATGCTGCTGTGTAAACAAAGATATTACAGTATGACGACAATCAGAAGAGTATGAGTGATGAGTGATTTGAGAATTTTGTTATGTCAGCATGAATGCTGCGAATGATCAAAGCCGCGTGCTGGATTGCAGAAAATTAATTCACCGCGCTTTCGGGAGTCTGACGTTGGACATCGTGACAAAATGATATTAGAAAATGGATTTTAGATCTACTATTGTTAAGTGTGTTAAATTTTTTTCGAAACGAGGAATGATTTTAATATGAAAATATCTTCTAAAATTAACGACGAACTTTATATCTGGCTAGCTCTAAAACAAGGAACGGGGAATGGGGGAACGGGAATGGGGGAACGGGAATGGGGGAATGGGGGAACGGAAATGGGAATCCTCTAAAAGGCGGAATCTCTAAAATAGGGAATCTCTAAAAGGCGGAATCTCTAAAATAGGGAATCTCTAAAAGGCGGAATCTCTAAAATAGGGAATCTCTAAAAGGCGGAATCTCTAAAAGGCGGAATCTCTAAAATAGGGAATCTCTAAAAGGAGGAATCTCTAAAAGGCGGAATCTCTAAAAGGCGGAATCTCTAAAAGGCGGAATCTCTAAAAGGAGGAATCTCTAAAAGGCGGAATCTCTAAAAGGCGGAATCTCTAAAAGGCGGAATCTCTAAAAGGAGGAATCTCTAAAAGGAGGAATCTCTAAAAGGAGGAATCTCTAGAAGGCGGAATCTCTAAAAGGCGGAATCTCTAAAAGACGGAATCTCTAAAAAGCGGAATCTCTAAAATAGGGAATTATGTCTAAAATCGTTATCCGTTTACTGAAACGTTGAGAAATATCAATATCACCGCTAGATATACGACTCGTGGTTGTCGTCGCTTGCGGCAATCATTTCAAGAATAAATAAAGACCAAGGGACCACACACGGCAAGAGGTATTGAGTTCGGGATTACCTACAGCAATATTCGGAACGAAGAAAGAGCGGAGGAATCTCTGAATAATCATCTATACAAGCTGTAGATTCGAAAATAAATGCGGGCCCGCCGAGAAAGAAACGTTGTTAGTCCAAAACTTCAAATTGTGACCCGGGTTGTGACCTCTCTAATGACTCTCTAATGACTCTCTAATGGGCTAAAAACGTTGTCTTGCAGCCGCTTCCCGCATTCGGGTGACTATTTTGGGAGAATTCGCCTTTTTCGACATAAAAAAGCCGCCATTGATCGTATATTCTCACTACTAGTTAAGTTGTTTTTAAAACATATTTAGCAGATGTCGCTGATAACATCACTGATAAACAATAATGGGCTAAAAACTAAAAACGCGTTGTCTAATCAGGAGTCTCTAATAACCTTTTCAAATTGCTCGTATATTAAAAAAATTGAGACGAAAAACTTAACCAGCTCTATAATGCCTCTCAAAAATGGTAACAAACACGTCCTACAGCGAAACTGCGAAAGAAACGTTGTATGGATATAAACACAAAGCCGCTTAATTATCTTATGGCTTTTTATTTATCGTCAGTTCCACTCCACTGAACATCATGTAACCTTTGATTCCCAATTACATGTTTTTGCATCACAACGCTTACGCAACCACTCACATCATGCAATTTGCCCGAGATTAAAGCCATTCTGGCTCTTTTTCAACATAAAAAAGCAGCCGTTGAGCGTATATTCTCACTACTAGTTTAGTTAATCATGTCATTTTAAAACGTGACCACACACAATGAAAACATACTTAGCATGTGTCTCAGATAACATCACAGATAAGGTGAATTTTTTTGTTTGCTTCTTTTACTAAAATTTAATAACGCAGTGTTTGTTACCATTTTGAGAGGTATTAGAGAGCTTGTTAAGTTTTTCGTCTCAATTTTTTAATACGAGCAATTTGAAAAGGTATTTTTTTTAGCCCATTAGCCGCAGGTTGTAATAGAAACAAATGTCAGCGTGCAATTTTTGACTGATTACAGATAATGATCGAGATAAGATAAGATCCAGACGTTTCTGTTTTGATTATTCAGAGATTCCTCATTATTTCTTCGTTCAAATTGCAACGAAAATTACAATCTAGTGACGTGCACAGAATTGATTTTCATACCAATGGACGTCTGTACAGACTATTTGTGTGGTCCCTTGGAATAATTAGACGTTTTTGAGCCACGCACGTCAAACGGAAGTTGAATATTCTCTTCTTTGGCGCCTACTACCGACTTTTTGTCAGTAACGTCAAGTTGTAAATACTACAACGAGGGCTTTCCAACTCATCGGCGCGGCATGGCAGGGGTGAAAGGGCACCAAAAACAAGAACATTCCGGTTGCCGTCCGTGGCTCAAAAACGTCTGTGCATAATTATATATATATATAAGCTCTCTATTGTCGCAAGCGACGACAGCCATGAGTCGTATATCTAGTGATATTGATATCAACGAAAACTCGCCTTTTAGAGATTCCGCCTTTTAGAGATTCCCTATTTTAGAGATTCCGCCTTTTAGAGATTCCCTATTTTAGAGATTCCGCCTTTTAGAGATTCCCTATTTTAGAGATTCCGCCTTTTAGAGATTCCCTGTTTTAGAGATTCCGCCTTTTAGAGATTCCTCCTTTTAGAGATTCCGCCTTTTAGAGATTCCCTGTTTTAGAGATTCCGCCTTTTAGAGATTCCCTATTTTAGAGATTCCGCCTTTTAGAGATTCCCTATTTTAGAGATTCCGCCTTTTAGAGATTCCCTATTTTAGAGATTCCGCCTTTTAGAGGATTCCCATTCCCGTTCCCCATTCCCCCATTCCCGTTCCCCCATTCCCCGTTCCTTGTTTTAGAGCTAGCCCTTTATATCTGCTTGGTTTGTAGACGAAAGATAAGATCATCTCATTTGAGCACAGTTTCCGTTGTTTAAGAAAACAGTGGGTGATTGTATTCAAATTAGCTTGGGTTTTAAGTCTTGTTAGATGTACTGATCAAAATGACATGAAGGTAAATAAACTGAACAGAGTTTGTTGTCCGCAACTGACAAGTCGGCGAGCTAGTTTACGAGAGCAGAGTGTTGCTAAAAGTGACCTAATAAATTTGTTACGTTAAACGTGAATCGTGCAGTGTACTGTAATTACCCAGTTCAGTTAGCTAGGATATGAGCAGAGTCAAGATGAGAACTGTTCTTTGATGGATTCTTGTGTAATAATTCGTCGTCTATTTATAATATGTCAATAATTTCGCGGCGTGTAATTGGTCGGGTTATTTCACAATTACAGAGATAAAGGCAAATAGCTTTGACAGTTTGCAGGGGTTTTTTTGGCAGGTTTTTTTTTTCAGTTTCGTGAAGTCAAATCCCTTTGTTTTGACTGTGATTGAAACGCCTCGTATGTACAGTGGAACCCGGATAAGACGGACACGAACAATTGTCCGTATTAAGCAACGTCTAATGACTGCAGTAAAAGACCAAGGAAGTGAAACTTTTGTGTTACGCCTGCCACGCAGCACAGTGAG
Organism: Desmophyllum pertusum; assembly: GCA_029204205.1. Classification (NCBI taxonomy): domain Eukaryota; kingdom Metazoa; phylum Cnidaria; class Anthozoa; order Scleractinia; family Caryophylliidae; genus Desmophyllum; species Desmophyllum pertusum. The sequence continues at coordinate 30,030 of MU827325.1, forward strand.
CAAGACAGTGGTCAAACATGTCATGACAATATACAGTGCACAGATAAGCGAGGTTAACTTTGTATGAGAGCGGAAAAGTGACCGTTGTAATGTAAGATAAAATATATGAGCTTTTCGTCGGGACAAACAAAACTGTCCGTAATAAGTGCGAAAGGGGAGGGGATAGCCTGCGTGCAGATGTCTCCTTTTCCTTGCGCGTACTAACTTTCGAGTGCCTCCCGAGTTTGTAGGGGGGTACCGCCGGGAAATTTTTGATACAGTCGAACCTCTACTAACGGCCACCTCTCCACAACGACCACATCTCCACAACGGCCACTTTCTTTTGTCCCGGCGGACAGTCCATACATTCACTCTTGTTTTAACCTCTCTACAACGGCCACCTCTCCACAACGGCAACGGCCATTAAAACCCTATCTTTTTTGGCGTACAGTAATAAAAGGTCACGCAACTTCATCTGTACCACGCATCGTCGGGCAATACAGTATCTTATATTGCGGCACGTGTTTAGCCACTGATGGAAGAATCACACAATACTAGAAAGTACAAGGCCCCCATTTTTTTCTATTTTCCATTTTTTTTACGCTTTTACAGTACTGTATTTTTATTTCAGTCGTAAATCGAGTACAGCTGATAAGGCTCTGTGTTTAAATTGCATTGCGAAATTGAAAAAAAAAATGCCTGGTGGCACAGTAAGTCACATTAAAATAGAACCTCGCAGCCACTCACTCAAGCAAACAATCCTTGACAACTTAATTTCACGAAAGAGAAAGTAAACGATGTACAAACTGATGTACTCACTGTACTTTACTAGCTTTGTTTTGTTAACATTCCTGTTCTGAACATCATTTTGGTTTCTGTTTTATTGATACATTTTGATTGTGTTACGTATTCATATGCTATAATAAGCATTTTTAAATAAAAATGTTGTCCCCCCCAAAAAACAAATGGTGTCATATTACACCCCTACCTCCCCATAACGGCCACCTCTCTACAACGGCCACTTACCTCTGTCCCCAAGGTGGCCGTTGTGGAGAGGTTCGACTGTATTTCGCATTTCGTGCGTTTTGATATGAAACCAGGCAGCAAAAAGCAAACGTATAAACATAAAAATGTCTTGCACTTTTTAAATTCAAAATGGATTAATGACAAACAATTGCAAGAAACTTTATGTGACATGTAATTTACAATTTACGGACAAATGTATCTATCGATTGACAGGATTTTGCTGCGGCCTTTCTATTTCGCTCTTCTGTGACCTCTGGCTCTGTTCGGTCCATTTTATCCAATATTGACACACATGCTGAGCCCTTTTGCAGTTCATTATTGGGGTACCCAGTCTTCTCTCATTTTGATAGAGCCTGGGGATTAAAATTCCGTATGAGGGTTTTAGGTCGAATTTATCGTTAACGTTAAATTCAGCTTATAGAATCTCAAGATCTGGTCCAAAATTTAATATGTCACCCAGCAAATCTACAAATGGCGGACCTTCGATGTTATCTTCGTTGATTCAGGCTTCATTTCCAGACTACACCAGTTAGCGAATTAGAGCTTTTCATTCACTTTATTTTCAGCCATCGGTCCACGGACGCACCTGTCGCATCCCTCGCCCTACGGGCCTGATTATTTTAGTGTGGTTAGCCAAAGCAAGAGATGTTGCCTTAGGGCTAGGGTTATCAAATGCAATACACCAAAGAAAAAAATAACAAAACCAACAAAGTTGCTGCACTATCCTCAACGGCGACAACTCGGAGAACGAAGTCTTGACCTATATTATCAATTGAGAGGTCTGGTGAGAGTTAACGAAAGCCATTGGCGTGGAAATGTTTATATCTAGTATGTCTAGTATACATGTTATAAAGGGATGATGTGGATTCATGACTGCTGGGTAGAGAAAAATATAACTTACTGATTGAAATCGTGAGAGTCCCTAACCCATTTCGTTTAATCGGCTCATGGGCTACATGTATGCGCATTCTCTGAGTAAAAAATGCAGTAGCCATGAGCACGCCTCGCGGGCCTATTTTTGTGAAATTGATGCAAGATTTTCTAGTATTATATGACGAGTGCCCACAAATGTTATTGCAGTTATTTGTAGACCAGACCTTGGTCTGATAAAATATTGGTGAATTGATTTCTGATCAGGTCCCACTTTTGAGAAATTATGTATTTTTATCGAGACACTTTGCCAATGGCGGCTGTGGCACCAATAGGTGGGTGTACGAAAAAAATCATAACTAATTTTGTAAGAACTGGAACAAGTTAATTTAACGCTTAAAACAAAGTTTATTACTAATATGACTAACGACGTAAACATTAGCTCACTGTGTTAAATCTACATTATTATACGGTGCTTCGAGTTTCAGGTAAAAATCGATGTTCCGAACGGGACAAACGGCCAAACGCAAGTTTTAAAAAGAACGAAGCCAAACTAATATGATTTTTGTACTTTAAACATGATGTTCTACTTCTGTGGAGAAAATGAAAGAAATCCATTTACCGCCGAAAATTGACCGGTCGGTTCTTACGCGGACTGCCTCTTAATTAGCCGTTGGAACTAGTGCGGTAAGAAATCGACCCCAGGGGCTATTTTCGTTCGCTCCAACTTTTCTTTGCCGATTTTTTTCGCTCGCCCCCACTAACTGCCCCTGGGTCTCCGAGGATGTCTCGAGTCTGGTCTTCGTTCTGGCTCATTTTCCCGAACAGCGGCTGGTAATCTGAGCCTCCAAATGAGGCTAATGGGCCAATACAATTGTGTTAGGAACTTAATGCTAATCTGATCTCGATGTTTATTCGGACAATATTTGCTGCGATTTAAAGATTAGAGAACGTTCAGTTTTGTTTTGAGCCAACGGTACGAGCTTAAGCGGTTTTCACCTTTCCGTACCCATCATCCCTTGCGGGGATTAGGAACATGTGCTTGTGGGAATGAAAATGGCGCCGCCATGTTTGGCGCTCGTGTTTGTGTTCAAGATGATTTGAAGTTTTCCCAGGACGGTGTCGATTAAGAATGCTCAAAGCAGCACATAACGAGCAACAATGTTTTACCTAAGCTACCTAAGCCTAACTACCTTGGAATAAATTGGAGTTGAAACGTCAGTTATGTGTTTTTAATGGAATTGATACCGTCACAACAATGCCAGATTGACCCTTTCGCCTCGCTTGCATGTCAAATGGGAAACGATACCAGATTGACCCTTTCGCCTCGTTTGCATGTCAAACCGCTGACCGTCTGTAATAACTGCTATTGTGTTACCAGTTTCTTGAAAATATTGTTTCTGAAAGAAATATACCACTAACAAACGAAGTAGAACTTTGACACAATATTGTCGCTCACAGTTTTCACATTTCGAAGAACATAATTTTGAATTATCTGTTCTAAACATCTTAATTGATAAAGGTCGAGGAAATTTGAAAACATGTAAGGTTTTATGTGGATATGAAATTTGTAAAGTTCTGCCGGCTGAAGTGCCTTGAAGGTTTTCCGAAAATTTTGCCCTTTATGTGATAAACAAGTAATCGCAATGTGCCCTCGTACAATTAAGGATTAATTTCACTTGTATTTTCAAAGTTTTCCAAATTGTCCTCGTCGCCTTGCGACTCGGGTAATTTTGCGAAAACGTTGAAAATACGCGTGGATTAATCCTTACCGTAAAAGCTCTATTAAGCCCCCGGGGGGCTTATTTAATTTCAGGCCTCAAGAAGGGGGGGCTTATTAGAGAGGGGGGGCTTATTTCAAATCAAACATTTTCAAGAAAATTCACATTAATTTTTCAAACTTTACTATTACACCACTAACTGAAACAGAACAAGAAATGAGTTATGTATGACCGTCTTACAAAGGAAACGTCATTTATACCCTAACTCCACGATAGTTCTGGAAATTAAAGACCACGTTTCAATACAAAGCGACTGAAACGCCAGAAAATATTGCTGAAAAGTAATTTACATCAGCCTGACGGAAGGAAGGGGGGGGGGGGGCTTATTACAAAATCTGACTTCCAAAGGGGGGGCTTATTAGATGGGGGGGGGGGCTTAATAGAGAGGGGGGGGGGCTAAATAGAGCTTTTACGGTAATTGTACTCGGGCCCTATACTACCTTATTCTCACTTATGTTCGCGGTTTTCGCGATGTAGCAAAACACAAGAAAATAAAGACGATATTTTCCCAAAATTTAATTGAAAGACGTTTAGCCTTTTTTTCTCTGAAATCGCGAAATACGGGTCTGTCTATTTTAAAATAAAAATTAAGTACGCGCGAAAATGAGTGAGAATATGGTAATAACAACAACAGCAACAACAACAACAACAACAGCAACAACAACAACAGCAACGACAACAACAACAACAACAAATTAAAAACAAACAACAAACGAAAAAGTTACCTTTGCGTATTATTGATAAATGTCTTTTCTCAGTTAGGTTGCAGCCAGGAATTACTTTCTTTGGAATGAATTGGAATGAATTAAATACGGACCGATTATAATTTGTCTTATTTTGCAGAGTTATACTCCTTTTATAAGGACGCGGATCATTACTGGGACTTCACTCTTCCAGATAACATAGTCGACAATATAACCTCCCAGCATGGCTCAGTCTCCGGTACGGTCATAGCAAGGATTTCTCCCACAGGAACAGGACTGCGTGTGACGAAGGGTGCTGAAATTACTCTAAAGCCCGAGTTTGGGATTGAGTGTCCTGTTGATCCATCGCGATGCACTGAAGGTCTTACTGTCTCCATGTTTGTCAAAGTAATTAATTCAACTTCTGATTTCAAGCGTATGCTCGGAAATTCTGACATGCAGGATTTTCAACAGATTACGGGACATAAAGGATTCGTGGTTGGTGTCAACGGAAGCATATTCCAGATATTTGTTGTCAGCGAGAATTACGTTTGCTCCAGCGACACCATGGCGGTTAGAAGAAATTTATGGTCTCATCTGGTATTCAGTTGGAAAGACCCCGGATTACAAGATGGCGGGCTTGAAATCTACAGGGACGGAGCAAGAGTTCCCAATACAGACTGTAATAAGAAACCAGACAGTAATCGAACTCTATCTCAACACATTACACTTGGATCTCGTATACGGGAACTAGGGTTTTCTACGGAATTCGACAATCTAGCAATTTGGTACAAAAGCTTCAACCAAAGTCGCCTACAAGCTCCTTGGACATATATAAGAGGTAAACTATTTAAGAACGAATGTCGCTAAGGATGGAGCCAAATTGGAAATGGTCAAAATAAAGTTTCCTTCATACTTTGTGTGTAGTTAGCCCTTGGGGTGGAAACATTCATGATGATATTTGTTTCACTTCCTGCACTAACCTAGACTTGGGATCAGGGGGGGGGGGGGGGGGGGGGGAAGCGCTCCACAAAACTGGCACCGGATTTTCAGTTTGCCCCCTGGGGGCCCCCTGGCCCTCTGTCCTTTGTAAGGGGGGGAACCGCCTTTTTAAAAAACTGAAAATGAGACATCTTTGGCTAAAATCAAATCAAACTGGTATTCATATTTTGATCAAATTTGAAGTTGCAAATGAATATTCGTCCTTTTTAGCGAAGAATGAGCTGATCGTTATGGTTGGGGAAAATTTGTTAGTTTATAGGTGTTTATAACTTTTCTTGGTAATTCCGCTGACCAGCGCATAATGCCTGGGAAATCACAACACTAAACAACACTACGGGCGCAATATTTGGTAGTTATTGGGGGTCGGGTGGGTCGGGGTAGTAGCCCGATCGCACAGGAAAACAAAATGGCGGATTGCTTACGATTTTTCAGGACGGTATTTCTCTGAATTTTCTCGTCTTACACATTTAAAAGATAGATCTTTTAGGAGTTCCGAACAAACGCATACATTCTGCAATTCTTTCGTTCCTCGGTTTGAGAAATGTTTCTTTCACGAATTTACATCATGTTTCTTTACGGACGGTGTAAACCGCAGGTTGCAGGTTGCAGGTTGCAGGTTGAAAAAAAAAAAATGATAAAAAATTAAAAATTAAAAAAAATTAAAAAAATAATATTAAAAATTAAAATAATTAATAAAAATTTAAAAATAATAATAATAATAATAATAAAAATAAAATAAAAAATGAATAAAAAATGTTCCTTTTTGTGTAAAAAAAAGAAGAAGAAAAAAGATTATCTTGGAAGATTTAGAACTGGACTGGACTCTTAGTATGAGAATTTGAGGAACAATTTCAGATGTTCTCGTTTCGGATCTTCTGCGGAAATCTTCGGGTCAATTTCGGATATCTTCGGAAATCTTCGGGCCATCTTTGGAAATCTTCGGACATCTTCGGAAGTCTTCTGGTCAACTTTGGAATTCCGCAAATTCTCATATTAAGAGTCCAGTCCAGTTCTTAATATTCCAAGATAATCTTTTTTTCTTCTTCTTTTATTTACACAAAAAGGAACATTTTTTATTCATTTTTTATTTAATTTTTATTATTATTATTATTTTTAAATTTTTATTAATTATTTAAATTTTTAATAGTATTTTTTTAATTTTAATGTTTTTTTTTTTAATTTTTAATTTTTTTTTTCAACCTGCAACCTGCAACCTGCAACCTGCAACCTGCAACCTGCAACCTGCAACCTGCAACCTGCAACCTGCAACCTGCAACCTGCAACCTGTAACCTGCAACCTGCAACCTGCGGTTTACACCGTCCAGTTTCTTTATACGACTTCATTGAAGTACCGGGAACAGGACAGTTCCAGCAGGGAATATTTTAGGCAAACTACGCACATTGCCGCGTTCAACTGATCTTTGGTAAGTACGATAAATGTTATTTCTAAGTTTGATTTATAACAAAAATTAATTAAGCTTATTGTTTAACTGAACTAATCTTTTGATTCCAATTCCAATATAAAAAGTTTTAAACTTTTGTAATTTGGCATTCGAAGGTGTACAATTCGATCGATCAATCATCGATCGATAGGCTTTGAACCGAAAACAAATAAAATGTAATGTATTTGAATAAGCTTAAATATTTTGGCTGCACCTTTATGCTTGTTATTGTGTAGACCTTAAGTTTATTCATAGTTTATTTTCCGTGTAGAAAAGCAGGCTTCATTGATCTGAGGCTTGTGTTTATAATAGCATATATTATTATAAATTTCTCTGATGGATTTTTCTACTATAGTTGTATTAAGTTATATTGTATGAATAAAGTCCCTATCTAAATCAGTCTATAAACACAAAACATTCATTACCTCTATTACACATACTTATGAATTGTAGATAATATTAATTTTGCACTAAGACGCCTACATGCACCTTCACATCTAAAGCCTGGTTTTTACTTGGTACACAAGTGCAAGTGTCCAATAGTCCATTTTACAGTTGTGTACTTAGAATCCAGGCCTTTGAACAGAAGTGAGGCTGGAGGTGACTTTGTTGTGATACAAACCTTCCTTCTTTTCAAATGTAAATTATTCTATTCTTATGTAAACTAGTTTCTGATCTCTATCATCTCATGGTCACCCCTAACCTCGCTTTCATACAGAGGCTTGGTTACATTTCACAGAACTGTAAAATGGTCTATTACATGTAAACTGAGAAGCACAAGGATGAAAACATTTTGATTGTTCTACTTGCTCCTGCATTTCAAATCGGATCAAACTCCCCCACCTTTGACAAATTATATGGTGTGCGACAAATGCAGACTGCAGACTAAATTATATCCCTATAAGTATACTTATTATTATTATTACTTGGTTGTGTATTTATGAATCATTGATTGGCAAGTCAAATTCCAGAGGGTGGGAACAGCAATGGAGGTCAAATGCCCCTTATATGCCCAGCCATCCCCCTCCCCTTCATTAATAGGTTCATACATAAATACCAGAGTCAAACCAGAAATTGAAAATAATACTAATCAATAATTATTTCAAAGCTATTGTGTTTTGGTATGCAATAGTGGAACCTATAGACACATTGGAGCTTCAAAATAATTCCATTTTGTCAGATTTAAGCTGTTTCCTAATATATACAGTGGAATCCCCATTTATCAAGCCTCCAATTCAAGGGATTTCACTGGGAAGGGCCAACAACTGCATTCAATGAATGTCATTAATATCAATTACATTCTGAGCTGGCACATAAGAGACTTTGATTGAATCTTTTGGTACTGAAAAGTCCGCGGGCACTCAACTATTTTTGGCAGAACAGATAATTTTCAATTCATACCCACGGCAAAATGTTAATTTTCCGTCATTTTCAATGCCACTTTCTGGGGCTTAAATAATGCTATTTGTAGCAACTTACCACTACACTGTTTCTCTATCATCAATAATTTGAAAATATATCACTTTTACAGCTTACATGTAAGCAACTTCAGAAAAAAAAATGTTTTGAATAGCACATCCACTGGTGAAACTGTTAATTTATGCAAATAATAACACTCAAGTTTCCGGCCAAAAAAAATATAAAACTGAGTTGTGTAGTAAATTAAACCACACAAATAAAACCTATAATAAACAATTGATGTTTTGCATACCATTTATTAAGTAGTAACTTCAAGAACCATCTCAGGGGAAACGAGGAACACGTCGAATATTATAATTCATCGGTGCTTTCGTTATGTGCCACCGTGTTGAAACTATAGTTCTCATCCGTCGGAACAGCCCCAAATGGTTTCCTTTTCACTGGAAATATTATCTGGAATTGGCTACAGCTGCTAACTATATCCACAAAATACTACAAACAGATTCACGATGCTCCACCGATATGATCGTTGCTGTCGCCGCCATGTTGGATCACTTCTTGTCAGGCCGTGTTGAATGCTTTAAAGGCAACCTCCTTGTTCTTTTAGAAATGTCCGATCTCTTGAGCTCCACAATTCTCAGCTACAAATCCTGAGTTATAAATTCTTACTGAGCTATATAAATCCTTTTTAATTGTAAACTCCAAGCCGGGACACTTTGGTATGTTTATATTTTATGGTGTCCGCTGACCGAAAAAGATAAACATACAATCGTCCAGGCAACCTCGTTCCCAGCCGCCATCTTGAAAGCGGAGTAGACCCTGGGAACGAGGTTGTCGTCCAGGCGACCCGTCCCGGCTTATTTAGAGTTTACAGCCAAACAGTGATACTTCAAAAGGATTCATATAGCTCAGTAAGAATTTATAACTCAGGATTTGTAGCTGAGAATTGTGAAGCTCAAGAGATTGGACATTTCTAAAAGAACAAGGAGGTTGCCTTTTCAAGCATTGACCATTCATAAAAAAGCATTCATCACGGCCTGACAATGCAAGAAGTGATCCAACATGGCGGCGACAGCATCGCCAGGCAGCATCGATCGGTGGAGCTTGTAATATTTTGTGGGTAGTTAGCAGCTGCAGCCAATTCCAGATAATATTTCCAGTGCAAAGGAAACCATCTGGGGATTCATAAGAACTACAGTTTTAAATATCTGGGCATAACGAAAGCATCGATGAATTATATATTCGACGTGATTCCTCGTTGCCTCTGAGATCAGTGTTTCTTGAAGTTACTACTTAATAAATGGCATGCATTACATCAATTGTTTATTATAAGTTTTATTTATGTGGTTAATTGACTGCACAACTCAGTTTTATATTTTTTTGGCCGGAAACTTGAGTGTTATTATTTGCATAAATTAACAGTTTCACCAGTGGATGTGCTATTCAAAACATTTTTTTTTTCTGAAGTTGCTTACATGTAAGCTGTAAAAGTGATATATTTTCAAATTATCGATGATAGAGAAACAGTGTAGTGGTAAGTTGCTACAAATACCATTATTTAAAGCCCCAGAAAGTGGCATTGAAAATGATGGAAAATTAACATTTTGCGTGGGTATGAATTGAAAATTATTTGTTCTGCCAAAAATAGTTGAGTGCCCGCGGACTTTTCAGTACCAAAAGATTCACAAAGGACGAAATATTCATTTGCAACTTCAAATTTGATCAAAATATGAATACCAGTTTGATTTTATTTTAGCCAAAGATGTCTCATTTTCAGTTTTTTAAAAAGGCGGTTCTCCCCCTTACAAATGACAGGGAGCCAGGGGGCCCCCAGGGGGCAAACTGAAAATCCGGTGCCAGTTTTGTGGAGCGGAAGGATGATATTATACCAGGATGTCAGCAGAATTTTAACCAGTCTTTTGCATTTTGAGATAATTAGTTAACAAAATCTCAGTTTTCAGGGTTAAAAATACCTCAAAAAATACATTTTTGGGCATTAACTTTCCCCCCTGATGCCAAGTCTAGGTTAGTGCAGGAAGTGAAACAAATATCATCATGAATGTTTCCACCCCAAGGACTAACTACACACAAAGTATGAAGGAAACTTTATTTTGACCATTTCCAATTTGGCTCCATCCTTAGATTCGGCCTACGGCCTCATCAACTATCACATCATAGAAATCTCGAGCTCATAATCTAATTGTTTTAGTAAAAATCATAACAATTGTCTAGTATTAACTCCAAATTCTCCTCCAGAAACGAGAAGAAACCGCAATTTTGTAGACGACCTCCAGCCACTGCACACTAATGGCTGATAGTATACGAGTAGCTCAGCCAATCAGATTGTCTCAGTTGCATTAGTATACCAGTAGATTTTTACTAATGATTATTATTAATATTATTTTCGTAGAATTGGTGAGTTGAAGACTTAAAGCATATAAATAAATGGTGGAACAATGATACCTTTTCCATCCCTAATAATGTCAGCCGTACATCCAAAGACATTAAAACTGAATGATGACCTTTACTTTTAGTATATACCAAACCAGTGAAATAGCTAGCTCCAAAATTATAGATTTATTTTACAGCGAAAAATCGGAAAAATCCTTCAAAAGTGGACCCCTACGCGCGCGACCGAGGACAGTACAGCGCGGAAAAAGTCACATGACAACATCAGGCGATCAACAGGTCTCTTATGTTGAATGAACTTTGGCGATTTCAAGGAGAAAATTATTCTTTTTTCCGTTTTTACTGATGGATCAAAAGCGACGAGTTCAATTTCCTCGTATTTTACAAGTTCTGTGGGTTACTATTGAGAAACTGACGTTGAAGCTGCAAGTGCCGTTATAAACTATCCAACGAAGTAGTTTTTAATAATTACAGTTCAGTTATTTCTCACATGTGACTGCAACCACTGCATTTGATGTTATACTGGAGGGGAGAAGCAGTAAAGGTTTGAGAAGCCACAGCATTTTGAACAGTTTTTGATACGGCAACCAGAATATTTTCTAGCTTAGAGAGACCGAGATAAGTCGGCGATCCGAATAAAAAACTAAATCGATCGTTGGCAGGAACTTCTTGCTTTTTGAAAGACACTGCTGTATTCAGCCGGGATTCAGGTAGGAATTGTATTTTAAAGTTAGTTGGACTGCACAGCGCTTGAAACCACTTCAAGGACTTACTGTGTTCCAAATTTTTTTTTAACTGAGCGTCGTTACGTACTATAGCTATTTGCTTGATAGTTATAAACAAAACATTGTGCACGACAGTTTTGGCGATTTTATAAGCGACACTACTAAAATTGCTGCTAATGAACTCCTCTAAATATCTTCAGGTATTTTTGATAACACAGTGACGTGAAGCGGCCTCGTTTATGGAAATAATATCTGCTTTGATCAACGCAAAGCTATTTGTTTTGCTCGGAGGACCTCCGAGCTAGCCAATCAGAACGCGCGAAAGTACTTAATTCACTGGTTTGGTATATACTAAATAATTATATATATTTGCCTGATAGGGAGTTTTTGATATATTTTGTATGTACAGTCGAAGCTCTCTGAACGGAGATTCTCGTAGGTGGACAGATCTACTTACGGCCGCCTTGAAAAAACCCCGTTTGAACTCTCACACAAACTCTGTATTTACACCGACATTCCCGTAAGCGGCCATTTCCGTAAGCGGTCGCGGATACTTTCGAGGAGTACAATTTGGATTTTTCTGTTGATTCTAAGCTTCCATAAGTAGACACCCCAAAGGAACAATCCCATATTAGCCTCAATCTTGTTTTAACCAATGAACTTCACACCGCTGTTTGTTTTCATATTTATTTATTTTGTCGTTTGTTTTTCATAATTTTTCATAATTTTAAATGCTACACCTTAATGCCATGAAAACGGCAACGAAACCGAAAAGGAAATTCGACACATGGAAAATTTTTAAAATACCTCATGCACCGAACCTTGGTGGGCCGCCCCTTCCCGACATAATTCCTTTTTGCGCTATTTTATATCGGATCGTCTTGGTAGAGCTGGGAGATGCAAGAGCAGCATTACAATCCTGAGATCCACAAACGATTTTGGCAGCATAAGATGCAAATGGTGATGTCTCTACCCAAGAGACACGAATCGAAAGGCAACCCAACTGAGCTTTCTTCAGGTAATGTTCAGGCTAACGTGAAAAATGCATGAAGGGTTCCAGGTCAACCAGCAGATGAATCAGGAGGTTCACGAGACTTCTACGAAGCACAGAAAGCATGTGTCATATGCTCTTGGCTGGCTGCAATTCAAAATCAAAGCCTTCCATTCACTGGTATGGTGCTCGAGCTAATGACCGCCATCTTACGAGTCGATGGAAAGAACAACCGCATGGCAAAAAGAGTCTTTAGACGGCGACAATCAGGAGATGTTGAGGTTTTCGGGTGGCCACGAAATCTTTAAAAGTTTGTTTTGTAAGATTGACCGCATTTTACTATTCAAGTTGAAAGGAATAATCAGAAAATATCGATTATTTGTACAGACTCGTTCGTTGTGTGGCATGTGCTTTCCGAGAAATCACGTGATTTTCAGTTTTACGTCATTGGTCGCATTTTAAAAGCAGAATTAAGGGGGAGAACCTAAACTACAAGGGAGCACAAGGCTGTTGCTAAGGAAATCTCCAAACCGTCATAACGTCGGTTCCTGGACTCCAGTGGGCATCAAAGCTTGTTGTGTTTTTTTCGATTCACGTTCCCTTTAAATGTTTCGAACCATGCCCATATTTGATGTGTCATGTGACCAAAATGAAAAACGTCTTAAAACTCGGAAGGATTTGATCGTTTTCAAATTATTACATTAGCATTTGCCAAAGAACTTCAATATCGACAACTTGTAGCATGCATTTGATGAAAAGTAATACAGTTGCTCCTTACCCTTCGAAGCTAACCATCCTATTACTGTAACACTAATTTATAAAACGGTACAAATTGCGGTTAAGTCGCATTTCAGTCGCGTCGAATGTAATCCAAGCCGCAGAAATATCGCTGGTATTACTTGATTCGACTACGTTGCAATACACTTGGAAGCAATATGTTCTACAGGGTGGGCATTGCACTAACTTATTAAAGCGATTTCAGCTAGTTTTCTGGGACTTGAATTACATTCCACGCGACTGAAATGCGATCTATAAATTGGGCCTTTGTAATGTAAGTAATATTTTGTGTAATGTATTGTAATGTAGTCAGGTTTAAGCACAATAAATGTACGTAGTGTACTGTTATGTAAGTTTAAGTGCTGTTAGTATTAATACTAACAAAAAATATAAAATGGTTTTACAGATAATAGTAGCATTTCAATTGATGCTTATTTGGATATTGTACTCCTGGACATACCTTGGGATCCCAACTTAGCAGATAATAAATCCAATGAATACAAGAACTTAGTGGAAGAGTTTAACAACCAGGTGAGTTTTGGATTTTGCTTCCTCACTCTGCTGTCATTTTAAAGTAATATTCCAATGGGAATACTGGATTGCTAACATCCTTTGGCAAACATGAGATCTTTTCGAATCACTTAGGGGGTGATTACATGGCGAATTTCAGCCCGGGCTGAAATTTCAGCCCGGTTAGGGGCTGGAATTTTGTTGCGATTACATGACGGATTTCAGCCCTGGCTTAAATTTCAGCCCGGGCGCCAAATTTCAAATTACGCGGGAAGAGTCATCAGAGAATGAGGGGCGATTTGAATAACCGGCAACTTATTTACATATCGGCTGAACGTTTGAAGAACGAAGCTGTTGTTATATTCCATTTTCGATTTGAAATTCGCGACACATCGAATAAGATTTTCGATTTTACCTCCCTTGTTCCACTGGAACCTGTTTTTCCATCTTGTTTAAAAACACAGGAGCGATTTTACAATACCCGGCAACTTATTTACATACCGGCTGCACGTGTATATAAAAACAAAAGGACCATTCTTATTCAATGACATGCAAATACGTTGCCGGGCATTCTACAATTTAGCCAAAACACAATCACTGCGCATGGCCAAGTTCACTTTTCAGCCCGGGCTGAAAATTCCATTCCGATTACATGGTTTTTTTCAGCCCGTTTGGCCGGGCTGAAAATTCCAGCCCGGTTTCTCAAATCGGGCTGGAATTTTCAGCCCGGCTGAATTTCAACCCAGGCTGAAACCTTGTCCATGTAATCGCTAACTTCATTTCAAGAGGATTTGTTTCGGAAGCCGGGATGAAATCTCAGCCCCCCTAACCGGGCTGCAATTTCAGCCCGGGCTGAAATTCGCCATGTAATCACCCCCTTAGTCTCCTAAAAGGAGAAACTAGGCGTTACACCTTCTTCCGAAAATTGGCCCCCCCCCCCCCCCCCCCCCCCCAAAAAAAAAAAAAAAATCTCAAGACACAAATGGTGATCACATAGCTAGGTTGGCATTTTATTTTATATTGTTACAGTTTGTTTAGAGTCTTTTGATTTCGATTTGACATTTGTAGAGCTTGTTTTATGTTTTATATCGTTATGTTAGAGAGAGATTCACTATGCGGCATGCATTTTTATATTGAACTCAAAATTTTCAGATGAAAAAAATACCTTTCAAAAACGAGCCAAACCATTTTGGAAACTCCAAATTATTTCCGATTATAAGCTCCCTCTCCATTCGCCCGAAATAAGCTCATTTACTGAATTTGATGGTATTCAAACAGCTTCCTCTGAACTGCACAGATGACACGTTTCACATTTGCATAAGAATACAGTCGAATATAGAAGCGAGGCAATTTCGGGCCCAACCTGCAAAACATCCTGTTTTTCTTGAGCTCCTTAAACTCTTTTAGTTAAAAAGAAATATTTTTTAAAAATTTAGAAGAACTGAAATTTTTTTAGTTTATGGACTATAGAAAAAAAATGTAAAACTAGTCAAAGAAGTTGTTTGACTTCATTTACTAGCACTTCGACAGACTAGACCGATTGTTATCGATAACTCGCTTCACACACTGGCTTTTTTGTTATCGACAACTTTTTATGATCAACAACTAAATAGTTATCTAGCAAATGCTTTGAACCCAGAAGTATCAGTAGTTCGTCTAGTGTGATCTCCCGGGTGAGGGTAGTCCTGAAGAGGACTGGTGTTGGTGACTTTCAGGACTACTCTCCCCGGACGATCATATCAGGCGAATAAATGCTCT
Source organism: Desmophyllum pertusum (assembly GCA_029204205.1). Lineage (NCBI taxonomy): Eukaryota > Metazoa > Cnidaria > Anthozoa > Scleractinia > Caryophylliidae > Desmophyllum > Desmophyllum pertusum. The sequence continues at coordinate 45,402 of MU827325.1, forward strand.
CAAGTCGAAATACTAAAAATTCTGAGCTCTCCAACGGGAATCGAACCCATGACCTTCCAGGTGCCGGTTGGACGCTCTACCACTGAGCTATGGAGGACTCATGGTGAGCAAGGCCATGCAACTAGGTTCATATGTGACATGTTCTGCCATACTGCAAGGCTCAATAATGTTGATAACAACTTAAAAAAAAAAATAGTTATCGACAACAAAACAGTTCAAAAGGGAAACTACTTTAGTTGTCGATAACAAACGCAGCAGTTTCATTTTCTATAACTCGTTTTTCCTTATATGTGAGACAGTTCAGGGAGCTCAAGATAATTACGATATTTTACATCTTGTGCCGGAAATAAACCCGACTTTCTCTTTATTAGATGAGCAACTTAAACAACTCCGTCAATGGAAATATTTTGACAGCTGAAATATCCAGTTTCGGGTAAGTTAAATTCATTGATTCTTCCATGTGTCACGTTTGGCTTTCTACCGAAATAATTCTTAATGCATACATCCCACGCTGTTGTGATTGATCATGTTAGGATAACGATCGATATTTCAGTTTAAAATAGTTTTTCAAAAATACACTAAGGAGGTATTTCCAACTTGCACATGCTAAGCGAGACCCAATTAACTCTTCTTGACCGCGTCTTCCACATGTTTGATATTTTTATGTTCATTCCTCGTCTGAAGTGATCTTCCATAAAATGCTAGCCTGCGTAGCTGGCGGTCTTGTTGGCGCGCGATGCAAAATTCGTAAGCGGCGAAGCCGCGAGAGTTGGACATCGACAGGGTCGAAAGACCGCGGTCTTTGGACCCTCTCCGCCCCAGACTCTCGCGGCTTTGCCGCTCGCTGTCGCGGCTTCGCCGCTTACGAATTTTGCATCGCGCGCCAACAAGACCGCCAGCTACGCAGGCTAATAAAATGCTAAACAAATGTAGAATGTTTTGCAACCAGGTACTATTAACGATTACCTCCTAATTCAAATGTGTTCCTCCTATCTTTTTCTTCTACGGGAAGCACTAAACAAAAGACACCTACACTTTGAAGATGATGTGTTCTCGTTTGGAAGCACCGTTAATTTAAAAATCTCATCGTCTACAAAATACGAACAAATGTAACGGAGAAAGCTTAAAGGAGCTACGTCACGGATGGCACATTGGCCAATTTTTCAAGTTCGCCGTTCGCAATCCGTCTTAATCTTCTCCATCCTCAACCATCCTTGTTCCTGTTTGGTTTATTATCACCTCTTTGGTGTTTTTCTACCTTAGTAAACTGTTATTTTGAAGCTTTCTTCAATTTGAAGGCGATTTTGCACTTCGCAAAAATGACTTGAAATATCGTGACATAGCTCCTTTAAACAGTTGGCAGATAATTCAGACAAGGAAGTAAGTTTAATTACTCTCGCCAACATCGTTATCTATATACAAATCACAAATAAACGGTACTGCTTCCATCGCAACATTTGCGAGCTATAAAACAAGCGCGTTGTCGATTGGTTGTTTATGAAGCTGTGTAAATACGGTTATGATATATCATTGAAGTTGTTTGCCTTCATTTTATAAAAGAAATAGAACATGGCCGCTTTTTGTTTACATAGGCTGATGCAAACACTCAAGCAGGTTTGGGAGAATCCAAAAGTACTTATGTAAACCCTCGTCTGCGGCTCGGGCATACATACACTGTAAACTCTCATGTTTGTATCAGGCTATATTAAGTATAAAATTCCTGTGTTCCCTTGCAGACAATTGGATGATGTCAATGTAACTGCAAGGATATACCTCAGACTCTACAGAAGTACTTGGAAAACTCTGCTGCTGTTACAGGAAACTTTTGAGAATGGAACTTTGTTGAACTCGCGCATTGAAATTATCAACTGCTCAGCCAATGACGATCGTAAGTTGGGTGATAGTAACCTCAGCCAAGCTTTTAAATTTGAATGCGTTTGAAATATCAAGTCTGCAGTCTGTCAAAAGTGTCTTCTTTCAAGTCACGCTGAAATAATTTAATTTAATTCTCTCCGCCGTCCCCCCCCCCCCCCCACACACACACACAACAATAATTCGTTGTTGTTGTTGTTGTTGTTGTTGAGCAGAGTAGCTATAGAGTAGGTAACTTTTATTAGCACTGCCTGCAGGAAGAATAGACTAATTACGACCAGAGTTTATCCAAGCCTAACGCTGGCGTACTGAAGAAGCGCGTATTTAAGATGCACAGCTTGGGACCTCCAAACAGTCCTTAGTGTCCAAAAAGCAGCAGTTGCATAATATAGCCCCATAAAATTCGCCTTGAGTGCGAGATAGAGTAGATAGGAGCCTGTGGCATGAAGCGACTAGGAGTATTGGATGCTAGTCCATCGAAGTTACCCCCCCCCCCCCCCCCCCCCAGCATTTTGTGGCCGGTACCCATTTATAATCCTGGGTAGAGAGAGGCACTGTGAGAGAACCCGGACCGCTCGATCTGGAGTCCAACGCGCTAACCATTAGGCCACCGCGTCTCCGCCGCCACCGCTAGTCTAGATAAGGAATACAAACTCATTAATTAAATAATGTATTCTTGATCATTTTAATTCATAATTACTTATTCTTCCGACTACTCACTGGTGTTATTTACTTTTTACAGATTTCTGTCGTGTTCCCATCATTTCTGGAACTGATAGATGGAGTAGACAGTTGCGACTTTATTTCAGACACCTCCCAATAAGGGAAATTGGTATTATATTTGGCTACAAGGTGATCACTCGGGAACTGGGGAGCTTCTCGTGGAAAGTTTTATCCAAACGGCCAGATATGAACGTAACTACACATATGGACATTGGAAATCTCAAGCCGTTCACAAATTATAGCGTACGAATTTTTCCTTACAGTTTTCGTGGGGACAGACTCGGAAGCAAGCTTAAAATTTATCAAACAAAAGAAGAAGGTACGAAAATGCAGAAGATCACTTCTAGAAATTCCGTTTTAATCATCGCTCTTAAAATTCCACTTAGGATTGAAGTTCAGTTTGGTCATGTGTTAACCCTATTCAGACCGGGCTTTTTTTGGTCTTTTTCGACCGGTGGGGATTCCGCACCCCCCCCCCCCCCCCCTCCGTTTCTCCAAGATTAATGAATCTACAACAACGAAACGTGGAGGGTATATAGTACGTCCAATAATGTTTCTTTTGACGTATGAAACATGACAGATGACGTCATATTACGTAGAAATTACGTCATTATTTCCGAACAGCATAATCTTGTATCCGCCATCTTGGATTTATAGATTTTTCCAAAACGTCAGAAAACCACCAAAAGTTATTGCCAACTATGGGGAAAATGTTTATAATAAGAGTCATAATACAGCTGAACACTGAACAAGTAATGACTGATTGTTCTGAAAGAGGGAAAATGAAACAACCGTCCTTTACTACCAATCACGGCCATGAATGAATGTATGAATGACTGAATGAATCAATGAATCAATGAATCAATCAATCAATCAATCAATCAATCAATCAATCACTGAATGAATCAATGAATCAATGAATGCATAATGACTCAAGGCGCAAACAATAAAAATAATAAAAAAATAAAAAGACGCTTTGCATTCATTTTTACAGACACATAAGATCATGATACACCTTTACTGAACACAAGATCAACATTTACTTTGGAATACTGTTGTTATTTGTTTTAAAGTTTCATTACATAGATATTACACGGCTAATATTGATTATTGCTGACTCACTCTTTCAATTTCTTCTTTTCATAGGTCCAAGTGCTGCGCCAAACATAACCAGCGTTTTCAACACGAGTTCAACGAGTCTGTTTGTGACCTGGCTTCACGATATTCCACCAGCAAAGTATAATGGTATATTGATTGGCTACCAAGTGACGTGGAAAGAGGGAACGGTCATCTCCAATCACAACTTTGGGCTTAAAGCAGACAGCTACAACATAACAGGTTTGAAGAAATATCGGTCGTACCGAGTTTTCGTGGCTGGAAGAACGAATGGTGGAGTGGGAGTCGAAAATTATAAAGACGTCATGACAGATGAAGATGGTGAGCAATTATGCAATGATTTTTTTATTTTCTAGGGCAGCTAGAGAATGGAAAATTCGATCCCACTTCCGAACTTTTTTCTGACAATCGAGAAAAACTGCCTTATTATTTTTAATAGAAGCACGAACTTATTGTTTTAAACGAAAAATCATGGATAGCCAAATGACCAGAGGAAAGGGACCCTTCCTAAAGAAAGAAGTATTCTCTTATGCAGCCGAACATTTCCTACAGGAATCAGTTGAGATTTAAAATGACAGTTGCGATTTAAATGTTGTTTTAGTGTTGTCGAGTTACTCGTCTATTTAAAATCTGGCAACAATTTTTGAAGTAATTGTATATTGTTTTGTAGTACCTACAGAAGGACCTGACGACCTGAATATCCAAGCGACCAGTAGTTCGAGCCTTTTGGTGTCATGGCGTGATGTCAAACCGTGTTGTAGAAATGGCATAACAAGAGGGTACCACGCGTTTCTCACAGACCACGATCTTCAAGAAAATATCAGCAGTGTGATAATGAATGAAACTACCCTCTCAGTTGAATTCCACGACCTACTTCCTTATTATGCTTATGATGTATCAGTAACAGCCTTCAATGTGAAAGGAATTGGTCCTGCTTCCAAAACGGACGTTCTAACTGGTGAAGAAGGTAGGAGGCTAGGGCGCTTAAGCAATTACGACGCGGACGCGGACGCCGATGAGAGCAATGATTAGAACATATGGAACATGAGTTTACCGATGAATCTCTTATGGTTTATATCCATTCTGCCTGCATGTTTATTAGATTCATTATGTTTGTTAACAAATACTATACTCCAGCTGGATACATGTAGGGACCGCGTTCAATTCCAAATGATTAAGTATCCATTCTCGTTCACGTTGTCCAAAATTCGCACAATTTGGTGATTTCATGTTGTTTTACACAAAAAGACTAAGAAATGTAGCAAGATGATAACATACGTGCAGAGCCATTGTGCCACTCGTTAAACCATTTGTTTCGCGACGTTCTCGTTCCCGTTGTGGCTTGCTTAAGCTGCTTGTTGAATTGTTCGTTCTTCTGATAAATGGACATAAGGAGAACTCTTAATGGCCATTCTGAATGCGAATGGGGTAAAAATAGGCTATGAAGTTTAAATGTCTGATAAAACGGGAAGGGGCTTACTAAAAAAATTCCACAACGGGGAGCTTATTAGCGAGGGGCTGTAATTGAAGAGGGCCGAGTGGGGACTTGATGGAGCTTTTGCTGTATTTATCTCTTGCTATCGTTTGGACGTTGTTGCACTTCGCAAAGGACGGCTACGAAATGTACCAAGATGTATATCGCACGTGCAGAGCCATTGTACTGCCCTTTTTTGGCACTATTTTCGTTGCCGTCGTTATATGCTTAAATTACCTATTTTACGAATGCCAGGATTTATTTTTATTTATTTTTTCGTTTGTTGTAACAGCACCTGTTAACCCACCCAATGCCTCGGCGCAGTCTAACACGGCCACCTCCATTTCTGTCCAGTGGACATTTAACAATTCCGTCAGAAATGTGTTGGGAATTTTGAGAGGATTCAAGGTTCACTTCACCAGCCAGGCCGTTGAAAACTATACTTTGGTTAAAGTTGGGGCAAAACGAATCGTCGCTAACGCTGCTTGATCTCAAACCTTTCTCTGGGTATAACGTGACAGTGGGGGCATTTACACTGGCTGGAGAAACGAATAGCAGCACTATTGTAGTTCACACTCAACAAGATGGTAGGTCCAACAATGTTTTTTCGCATTATGGTATATAAACACGGTTATGACTGCAGAAAAAAAAGAAATAGTGAAAGGCTTTACATGTATGGAAACATAATCTTTTTTTATAATAATACTACCAAGATCATGCAAGATGTAACGCACGATCTGATTGGCCTCTTTGTGTGTTACCATATCTGAAGACGTGGACTGTTCAATATTTCGAAACTGGCACGCTGCTTACGGTATTCAATAAAACAATACAATGAGTTATAAATGGCTGAAAGTGACAAGTTTGGCCGGGACTGCGAGAACGACGAGCTAAACGCTGGACTGGTGTACGAACTATGGAAAAGTGGAAAGAACCCGCCCGAGACTAGGAAATCAGTGAGCTTCAAGACAAAAACCTAATAAATACATCAGGGTCCAGTTTTCAAATGGTGAATAACGCCTATCCACCGGATAAAGCGCTATCCAGTAGATAAGTGTTAACAAAACAAACTACGCTATCCAGCGGATAGTGATTTATCAGGTGGATAGCGTTATCCATCCCGCCTTTGAACTACCGGGTCCTGGTTAGATTAGTCAAACGTACCCATTAGCTGCGTGCGTCCAGGAAGTTTAACAGCCCCTGGGTAAATTGTTGGGTGGCTATGGAGCGGGGAAGTGAAGTATTTCTGAAATAGACCTGTCACAAAATCCATTGAAAGCAATGATAGGTAGCTTTGCTCGAAATGATTAGCAGTTCCCAGATATGTCTTACGATTGCATATCAAAGATCAAAGGTGTACGAAAAGACAAGATAAGAACTCAAACTAATACATGGAAAAACTAATACATGGGAAATGGATAAGCATTTCTTACAGTGATCAGGGCCATGTTTTTGAATTCTCTTTTATGCAGTTCCAGGAGCTCCGCCGGGTAATGTATTGGCAAACAATCTTAGTTCCACTGCGATCAAAATTCATTGGGGACCCATTCCGTTTGACTTGCAAAATGGACTCATCCTGGGATATCACCTGATTGTGATGTTGAACTCAAGCCTAGAACACAACCTTACCGCTTCAACAAACACTGGAGAAATGGTTGTCACAAACCTAACGAAGTATACAACTTACCAGGTCTTGATATCAGGATTTACTGTAAAAGGAAGTGGAGTACAGAGTGCGCCTGTTATTGTCACAACTGATGAGGATGGTAACTATTCGTTCTCTTCCATTGCTTTACAACAGGAGACTGTCGCCGTCAGGCGTATAACTTAGATTCAATCATGCCGATTATTCGTGATTAATATAAATCTAGTTCCACATATTTCTCAAACTCATTAGTAATTCATCAAGTTATAACAAAGAAAATCATAACCGTGGCGGAGGTTTGGATACCCGATTTTTACGATTGTATTTCTCCGTTTACTCCTTAGTTTTTGTTTCGATTGAGAAGATATGTCAAACACTCGAGAGTGTGTTTCATCCGATTTACACCCACCCTCAGTAATCAGCCAAGCAATGTTTCCTTGACTAGAAAGCGGTCGCCTGCTTAAAATTATAGGAGTAACCACCCCTAAAGATACGGGAATGTGTATGATACCTTAGAATTATACACTGGTTATTTTACAGTTTACAGTGCGACGCGCCTTACCGTAGTCCCCCAACAAACTTTTTGACAAGTGTCTCTCGTAATATTATAATTTGTTTGACGGAAATGCTTCCTTGCAAAGTTGAACACGATCAAATTGAAAATTGTCACATCGTATTTATCAATAAAAGTTATAATATTACGAGAGGACACTTGTCAAAAAGTTTGTTGGGTGGCTACGGTAAGGCGCGTCGCAGTGTAATGGTATCATACAATTTGATTCACAGTTGGGAAGTGTGAAAAAGCGGGATTATGACGTTGGATTTTGAATACCCCTTTAGTGACTTTTCGTTTTTCTCGGTAACGACACTATCCAATGGATTGTCAGGGAAGATCAATCAGTTCAACGTTTTCGTATCGTAATTTAACCGTTTTATTATTGTCTTGTTAAGTTCCTAGCTTAGCACCAATGTGACAGCAGTCATGGTAAGCTCTACAAGTATCCAAGTGACACTTCTGCCTCTTCCTTCTGAATTTGTCCATGGTATACTGAAAGAATACTTGGTGACCTATCGACGGATTGATGACCTTCTATCACCAACTACTGTACTATCACTCCAAATAGATCAGTTGGTTGTCGAATTGACCGACCTCAATGAATTCACAGCTTACAGTGTGCAGGCATCGGCAATCACTTCAAAAGGACAAGGGCCAAGTAGTGTGCCAATTCTTGTCACGACGGCCGAAGATGGTACTTTACTTTTCATTTACGATTGCACAGTAACTATTGTATCAATTTACGAGTTGCCTCGACAACGGGGATCTTAACATCGTTTAATACGACTTTGCACTGCAATTATGTTACGAAATACTAAAACTGACATCTGATTCCAGGCATTCCTAAGTATAAAA
>MU827325.1:54142-340199 GCA_029204205.1 Desmophyllum pertusum
ACTCGGATGGTTGAAGTTTTACACCCCAGTTGTTTGAGACATGAATTAAATATGACTGCACGGCGGTCAAATAAATAAATCGCATGTTTGCCGTGAATAACTGATGTATTTCGGTTATTTATATACGAGTAGCCTTTCGTGTTTGAATGGATGAATGAATGAATGAACTTTATTATATAGTGTCAATAAACACAGCAGAATAAAATCTACTAATTTAGGACACTATTTTGAGAACTAATTAAAACTTAATTAAGGTGCTTCTGGTAGAAGGCTACAGAAGGTACGTAATTAATATTGGTGTATCACAGATTCAAACGTATACATTCAACGATACTTTCCTTGGTATCTAATCTCTGGACCGTCTCGTAATTAAGCCATGGAGGCTTTTCTCTTGTTTTTCAATTTTGTTTCGCTTGTCTGCATTTAACGACTAGATTGTGAAGATCGTTAAGAGCGGAATTGCATTTTTAAGGTGCACAGATGTCTCCAGTGGAAACCCGCACATACTCTGAAGAACAACCGATATTATATATACAGGGTAAAGTAAGCTTTGATGTTAGTGTTTTTAAAATCTTGATTTTATTTTTACAAGGCTTAGCTCGATTTTCTATTCTTTTCTTGGTTCTAAAAGCGCCCTTAGAGATTTAAGGTGGTTCGATCGGGTTTTGGAGTGACGGTACCTTTTTCACTTTGACCAACTGGTGTACCACCATAAATAATCTTACAGAAAAATCAATCGTTACAGCTGTACTAGAGAAAGATTAAAGTTTCAGATGAAGTACGTTTGATCGAAATCGGAGTTACCATAGCAACGTAATGACGCCATCCCCCATTTTACATGAGAGCGTTTTCGAGCAAATTTCGAATCGCCATGCAGTTTGTAAATTTCAGTACATCATGAATTCATATAACACTTGATTGCTTTTATATGAATTCGCGATGCACTGAAATTTACGATTCGGGACAATGGAGATGCATAATGAGAGCAACAAGCCACTGGCGTGCAGGTTAGAAAATCAGCCCAATATTTATCTGCGTTGAGGCAAAAAATTGACAGCTTTAGAATGTTTCAATGAATTTGAAACTTGGATATTGCATTGGATATTGATTAATCTCCTTGAGGGCTAAGTTAGAAAAAAAATTAATCTATCGCCTTTTAATTCGTGACCATTTTAATAAGTTTAGAATCAATTTTTGATCAAAGCGAAATAACACTCCAGACCAGTTCATATTCAAGCCATTGTTTCTAAAAATCAAATGGAACGATTTCCCTGAGAATTTTACTCAAGGTAATTAAATGGTATTCTTGGTTGCATCTGACGTCATCAGAATTTCTAAAATCTAAACTGTTAATTCTACAAAGCTATTCTTTTCACATATTCTAGACATACAAAACATTAATCTCTATGCAAAGTTTGGTATTGATTCAATGCTTCGTTTCGGAAATAAAGCATTTTGAAATTTGCGATGTCCCGGATTAACGAGTTTTTGAACTTTCACAAAAACGGGTATTTTTATGTCATTTTTAAATTTTTATACGTGATAATAATTTAGAAGTGATATCTAAAGAGTTTGAAGTGAAAGCTAATGATATTGATGGTAGAATCTACTCTACTTCTTGTACATTTTTATGGCCGCCATGTTGGTGTCCCAAAGAAGGGCACCAACATGGCGGCTGCATACTAAATACTGTAATTTTCTGAAAATTATTTTCGTAATAACTCGGTTATGAAAAACGCTACATAGCTATAATTTGGACAGAACGTTTCTTTGTGCCTGCTCTATTAACTTGTTAATTTTCTGATATTGTTAATGCAAGCGAACAGTTTTGGTAACATTGATGCAAACCACCAATACAATTCATTTAAGACCAAAATGTTATTTCATCAAGCCATCTGGACATTCTTTTCAATAACATTTCAAAATTGTTTTGTTTTTGTTGTATTTTAACGCCTTAAAATTTCACACGAAATTTTCTCGAAAATGCTCTCATAACATTTTTTTAAAATTTTGCAGACCTTAAGACAAGTGTGTCCGGTAAAAGATCCAGAGAGCATTTTCCAAACGAATGTCATGATGACAAGTAATTCGGTCTAATGTAAAATGGGGGATAACGTCATTACGTTGCTATGGTAACTCCGATTCAATAAAACCGTACCTCATCCGAAACTTAATCTTTCTCTAGCACAGCTGTAACGATTGATTTTCGGTGATATTATTTATGGTGGGTACACCAGTTGCTCAAAGTTGAAAAGTATCGTCACTCCAAAACCCGATCGAGCCTCGTTTGAGAATTAAATGTTACCACATCGTAAACCAACTTAAAAGTCCATATAATCGCAACGATCGCAACATATGATCGCAACCATCGCAGTCGCAACGATCGCTCAATTATATGGAAACCAAGCTTTAGTATTAAAAAACACCAAGCGGACGTTATGAAGATGCGCGATTCAGAACATCCGACAAATTCCCTTCATTTTTGTCGAGAATGCAACGGCTGCTAAAACAGTACTAGAAAAACACTAACAAACAAGAAAAAATCAACAACGACCCCTGCGACTTTTTTTGTTACGATATTTCAATTACACTGCACTCGCTGACCAAGATGCAATTTTAAAATTGTAAAAAAATAAAGGCCGATTTTCTTTTCAAATGAAACGATTGTGCTTTTAGAGCATTGTGTCTTGTTCTATATAACTTCCTATATTGGATATCGTGGTGTGTGTTGAATTTAATATTCATATATATCCATGCTTCATAAAGCCATCTTGTGCCGAGGAGATGAAAAGTTATTGAAGGATAACACTAATAAAATGCTACTGGAAAACTGTTCTATCTCAGTAATATTAGTCCTGGCCTATATTTTTATTCTCGGGCTAATATTAGCCAGCCCTCTACTAGTTTGGCCTGCTTGTATTTTGCCGGAACGCAAATAATGGCCGAAGTCTTGTTCACGTGTTATGTAAATATTCTCGTTTCAGCAACGCGGTCCTTTGCAGGAATATATTGAAATAATCATTGTGCTCACTTGTGGGTTGCATTTCTTTTTTTTTGTAGAATTCTTCGCTTCAAATAAGTTCTTTTCTACTTTGTGCTTCCAGCTAAAAGAGTAACGTTTCTGCCTACGATTGCTGTGAAAGTTCTTGCATACTGAAATTGTTGTGTGTCGCCTCGACGAAAAATAAAAGACAAACATCAATTTACGGACCATTTTTCAAATCTACGGCACAAACTTTATACGGGTTCGGATTTTTTATTTCCGGCTTTTGAACGTGAAGAGTCCACGTGATCAGGGATTCAAATCTAATTTTGGATTCCCCCAAAGAAAAGCACCGCAAGATGACAAACTTTCTAATGAAAAAAAAAGAACATTTCATTTAATATGCAGTTTGGTGAAACTTTGATTCACTGCTAAACGATAAAACATTTTGTTTCAAGATGTTGGATGGAAATGTTTGCACTAGGTCAAACATTTCCATCCAACATTTTAAGTGGCTGGCAATATATGCTTGTTCGTTTAGACGGCGTTTTTTAAGGGGCACTTCAGACGAAACAAGAACCCCTGAAGGGATTACAAGCGGCCGATTTCCCGGGGGGGGGGGCACTCCCTTATTTTCGCTATATAGGAACGTGCAGCTGGACAGGGTATGGTTTTTGAGCATTTTGGTCTGGAACAGGGTATACCAAAAGGCATTTTTGGGTATCAGGGTATCAGTTTCCCAGGAGTTGGCATGAAGATCGGTAATTGATACTCTGGCATAGGGTAGATGAAGTAGTGAGACGAAAAGAAACGCGTAGGAGTGTTAAAAAAGCTTTACAACTACAACTCGCAGTGCTGCTTAGTAGTTTAGCCTTTTGGGTTAGAAAGAAAATCGTTAAGAATCGTCCGGAATAGGGTATCTTTTTTCAACATTTAGGGCCTGTTTACATGGAGGGAGGGTGACCCGGGAACCCGGGTCACCCTCCCTCCATGTAAACAGGCCCTTAGTCTGGAACAGGTTCGCAAAAATTAGGGTTGTTATAGCCCAGCGGCACACCCCCACCCAAATCTTTTGGGAGAACCCCCCCGGGCCAATTTCACCTTGAGGGGAGAAAGAACAATGCACCCCTCCACCCCCTCGGTCAGTTTACTCTGAGGTTCTCCCGCCAAATCTAAGAGTCAACTTCGAACCTGCGTGACGAAAAACGTGACTGGGTGATGCAATATTTTGGCTAGCGTAAGTTTGAGCTTAGGTCAAGTTTACTGTGTAGAAAACTTTAGCTAATGTCAATTGCATCATAATCAACAAGGGCACAGATGTGTTTTCGCTCAACGTGAAAATAAATTGTGAATGACATATATGCTGTGGAATTGTGTAAGAAAAACTGTTATGTTTTTTGGGACCGAGTTTTATCGTTCGTTTAATAAGGTAGGGCTAGCGACATGAAAAAAACCCGTCCATTTCTTGAAGCGGCTCGATGCCCATATAGGGCATCGGCCGCTTAATAAATTGAACAAAAAATGATTGATTAGTTAAAATACAACTCAAATACGTGGCAGTTGATAAAACAGTTGTTTTTATCAATGATTATTTTGATAGCTCACTTCCGATTCAAACAACAAAAGGGAACTTTGCGACAAGCTCAAGAAAGATCACAGACAGATAATCCTGTGTTTAAGTAGTCCATGTTTCAAGATGACTTGGTCCACTACTACTGATTAAAGAGTAATCTTGATTTCTATGATTCAACAAAGTTTATGTCGTGTGTGGTGCTTTTTTTGAATTCGTTTCCATCCATATGTAAAGACTGAGATCAGGAAGCTACCGTATGTAAACATTTTCAATATTTTCCACAGGCAGTAGAGGATCAAAATTGGACTTTTTCGAGTTTCGATTTATATGCTTTCCGATGCTTTATACGATGACCTTTGTGAGTCGATCTATTCGGCTTTATACGCGGTGTATTGCGTTACTACATTATTCGATCATTAAGTACCCGCTGGGACGACAAAGAGAAAACAATAACAAGATCGAATAACGCAGTAACGCAATTCGACTCCTCTGCTCCCTGTGTCATTTCAAGTCATCAAGTTTCATTTCTGCTGAAGTAAGAAAGACGACTTTTTGTTTGTTATCCAACTACATTCTGAAACTCTGCATCAGCACATACATGATCAGCTTCACAGATTAGTATTAAAAAGAATCACTGTTCTTATGCACATATTTTTGATTTCTCCACCGCAAGTATTTGAATTATTCATCTCTTGTAGGAAAAGACGATTAATAAGCTTATTCCTGACTTCATAGGTTAACTTTAAGATGCTCAGCTTCACAGATTAGTATTAAAAATAATCACTTTTCTTATGCACACATTTTTTATTTCTAGACAGAAAGTATTTGAATTATTCATCTCTTGTAGGAAGAGTGTGAATGTTAAAACCTTTCACGACAAACGATTAATAAGCTTATTCCAGACTTCATAGGTTAAATTTAAGATTACTGTGTAGAAACTGAAATATATATCTAAATGCCATCAACTAATGACAAATAGTCATTTGAAAACATACCTTAATTTATCTTAATACCACTAATCCAAGGACACTAATCACGTTTACAAAAACATATACCACGGGGTATCGTAACTGCGATCAGGAAGAGAAATCCCAATGCGGATTGCTTCATGCTCATAGCACCACAGGGAGCAGAGGAGCTAAATTTGACTTGTGCGAGCTTCGATCTAAATGCTTTATACGTGACCTTTGCGAGTTTCGATCTGTTTGCTTTATACGCGGTGTATTGCGTTACGTTATTCGATCTTTTTGTTTTCGTTTTTTCGTCCCAGCGGGTAATCGGTCGGTTTTCCGGTCGTTGCCCGAAGGGCAACGACCGAGCTTTCCGAAAGCTTTCCGAGCGAGGCACGAAGTGCCGAGAAAGGCAACGACCGAGCTTTCCGAAAGCTTTCCGAGCGAGGCACGAAGTGTGCATGTGACCCTGAAGGAATTCCCGCTGGGACGAAAAAACGAAAACAAAAAGATCGAATAACGCAGTAACGCAATACACCGCGTATGAAAGCAAACAGATCGAAACTCGCAAAGGTCACGTACGTATAAAGCATTTGGACCGAAACTGGCACAAGTCAAATTTAGCTCCTCTGCTCCCTGTGATAGCACAATACCTCTATTGCATCATCTTTACATGACCAGAGATTGCGTCATGTCAACCGTGGGATTCGAATAACGAGAAAAGGTCACACAACAAAATTTAGCACATTTTGCAACAACACTGCTGTTCGCTGCTGTGGGACATTTGTCTTTGCTTTTTCCAATGCGATTACTGTAATAAACTAAATACATCTACGCACTTTATACACGACACTACAGAAAGAATGTGGAAGAGAAATTCTCTACTGGCTAATTTTAGATCGAGATGCGATAACATCATGTCAACCGTGAAGAGGACTAAGGCTAGCGACACGAAAAAAAAAGTGCATTTCTTGAAGCGGCTCGATGCCCATGATGCATCGGCCGCTTAAAAACAAAGATCTTATCGGTTTAATAATCGCACCTGCCAGTAGTGTTTCGTCAAAATAGTCTAGAAATGTTCAACTATGATGCCATCTAGGCGACGTTGCAACACATGTGTTATAGACTTCTTGGAATACATGTTCGTGATGTTAGAGTAAATTTATCACTTTTTTATCCAGAAGATGTGTTCTATTTATAGGAATTTGTTATATGGACGCTCGTCTACGTTTATGTTATATCGGGATTTAGCCCGCTGCTAGTCTCCCGCGCAGCCGTTATTTGTCTCGTCACGCAACGCGCTTCTCCCCACACAAAGAACGGCTGCGCGGGAGACTAGCAGGCTCTCCTAAAAAACGCGAGAACAAGAAATGATAAACGGAGAGACGAACAGCTAGGGAGAGTTGGCATCCGTTAGACTGACCACATATGAGCGCCTGGAACAGGCCAACCGCGGTTGCATTTAAAATAATTTTACTGTTTACATGAAAGAAAACACAAACGGCAAGTGGAAGCCAACAGTGTTGAAAGAATCTTCTACGTCAAAGCCAAATGTTTTTCGATAATATTTTCAAAAAATTAGCAGCCTACACAATAGGTACTAATGACCTTAATTTAATAATTCAATATCATCTTTCAAGGATCACTTCTTCGCATCTGTGGTGAGCGAAACAACTCGTTATCAAGCACGGAGGGTCTTGATAACTTGTTAATCGTTTTGAGGGTCTTATGGCCTTTGACTGAGCAATGATTTCTCTACGAACGTTGGTAAGTCTCTTTAAACTGGGCTTATTTTATCTTATTATCCATTGCACTTACTGTGCGAATCAAAAAATTGTGAACACTTTTATTTAACTTCAATGATCAAACCGCAAGAAGAATAGACAGGAAAACTCAAATTTATACTTTGTTTTTTTTACAGAAAAGCTTTGCGAAAATAGCAATGAAATAAATACAGGAACAAAATTGACCAATTTTTGGCAAAGGAAAATCCAAGCTTAAATCAAAGTGTCGACTCTTTTCTGATTCACACAGTGATTAAAGAACTCTTTATTTCTCCTCTCGACAGGTGCGTTCAATTCTTTGCACAATTTTGTTGTTTGAAGCATTAGGATCTACTGGTATGTATGGTTATGGTGTTGATTTATGCAGTTAATTTAAAGTTTAGCCCTGAAAAAACTGATTTGTTACGCTGAAGAGATATGAGTCGAACTTTGGTGGCTTTTAGTTTTGCAACATGTTGAACTTGTCTCCGAAGCGGAACGATCTTTTCCATTGTTTTCTGGATAATAGCTAAAACTTTAGTTGTCATAGAACATTCCCAGTTTTGACCAAAGCTTAAGCCTAGAAGGCAAGAGCTTTCTAGAATCATTTTTTTTTCGAACAGAGTTCTTCAAATCGAAATTTGTTGGATACAAAGCAAACGATCCAAAAAGTGTTCAGTGAATTTTGGTATGTATCCACTTTGGCGTCTATTTTTATGGTGAACTCAGAGACTACTTGGAAAAATGCACTTTTATCAACAACGTATTTTGTGCCAGTTCAACAACTTCAACTAACTTTGATATACTAACGAGATGAAAGTGTGTGTGGTCGTCGGAGCGTACGTGTACAGACGTCATAACTACTTTATTCCCACACGTCGATATTACAACTTCGGAGTATTCGTTTAATTCGCTGCAAACAATACAATAATTGGAAATGAATATAGCTAGAAACACAAATATGACTCTCAATAAATAAATCAAGGAAAAGCTACTCACACTAGTGTGGATAATAGGTAATAAGATCAAAAAGTCCTTCAACAGTTCAACATGTCCTTCAACAGTTCAAAACATGGCCGAATAACAATTCAAACATGGCCGGTCCGAAACACGCGCCACGCAAACAGCAAGGACTTCTGGGAACTATGTGACGCGTGGCCTCTAAGCCGCGCGGTATCTAGAAAAAAAACACAACAGTGTGTTTTTCAGATTTACAAAACGTTGAATTTTATTACTAACTTAGGGCATCCACAGACTAGAGAGATAGTTGTCGACAACTATTTAGTTGTCGATCATAAAAAGTTGTCGATGACAAAAAAGCCAGTGTGTGAAGCTAGTTATCGATAACTAAGGCCCTTAGTAGTCGATAACTAGCTTCACAGACTGGCTATTTTGTTATCGACAACTTTTATGATCGACAACTAAATAGTTTTCGACAACTATCTCTCCAGTCTGTGGAGGCCCTAATGAACTTTAGTTTCCATTGTGCCCTGATAATGAAACAAGCTTTTGTTCATTTCCATCGATATATTTTTCTTAAAAGCGAAATAAGAATTAGCCATAATGGAATGAATAAAAATTAAACAGTCTTAAAATGAATGGTATTTCTCTTTCATTTTACATGATGTAAAACGGCAGTTATTTTATTGAAACAATTCTGATATTTATACAGGTGCAAAACAGGTTTCTTTTGTTACAATTGATACAATGGGATTTTTAAAAGTTTTGATTATATAACTATAGTGCTTCCCAGGGAAGAGCAGGGCTCATTTGTCAATCAACACCAAACAAGACAATAGCTAAAAATTAGTCGTTAGTAGGAATAAAACATTGTCCGTTTTTCTTTGGTAATTATTTTAAACCCCCAAAATTAATGAAAATAGCAGTTATTACAGTTGAGCCCGCAGTCAAATATTCTTTTGTTTTTACAAAAAGTATGCAAACGAGTTGGTCTTCGTTCTGGCTCATTTTCCCGAACAGCGGCTGGTAATCTGAGCCTCCAAATGAGGCTAATGGGCCAATACAATGCCAGATTGACCCTTTCGCCTCGTTTGCATGTCAAATGGAAAACGATACCAGATTGACCCTTTCGCCTCGTTTGCATGTCAAACCGCTGACCGTCTGTAATAACTGCTATTGTGTCACCAGTTTCTTGAAAATTTTGTTTCTGAAAGAAATATACCACTAACAAACGAAGTAGAACTTTGACACAATATTGTCGCTCAAAGTTTTCACATTTCGAAGAACATAATTTTGAATTATCTCTTCTAAACGTCTTAATTGATAAAGGTCGAGGAAATTTGAAAACATGTAAGGTTTTATGTGGATATGAAATTTGTAAAGTTCTGCCGGCTGAAGTGCCTTGAAGGTTTTCCGAAAATTTTGCAAGTAAGTAATCGCAATGTGCCCTCGTACAATTAAGGATTAATTTCACTTGTATTTTCAAAGTTTTCCAAATTGTCCTCGTCGCTTGCGAAAACGTTGAAAATACGCGTGGATTAATCCTTACCGTAAAAGCTCTATTAAGCCCCCGGGGGGCTTATTTAATTTCAGGCCTCAAGAAGGGGGGTTATTAGAGAGGGGGGTTTAATAGAGAGGGGAGGCTTATTTCAAACCAAACATTTTCAAGAAAATTCACATTAATTTTTCAAACTTTACTATTACACCACTAACTAAAACAGAACAAGAAATGGGTTATGTATTACCGTCTTACAAAGGAAACGTCATTTATACCCTAACTCGACCACGTTTCAATACAAAGAGACTGAAACGCCAGAAAATATTGCTGAAAAGTAATTTACATCAGCCTGACGGAAGGAAGAGGGGGGCTTATTACAAAATCTGACTTCCAAAGGGGGGGGGGGGCTTATTAGATAGGGGGGGGGGCTTAATAGAGAGGGGGGGCTAAATAGAGCTTTTACGGTAATTGTACTTGGGCCCTATACCACCTTATTCTCACTAATTTTCGCGATTTTCGCGATGTAGCAAAACACAAGAAAATAAAGACGATATTTTCCCAAAATTTAATTGAAAGACTTTTAGCCTTTTTTTCTCTGAAATCGCGAAATACGGGTCTGTCTATTTTAAAATAAAAATTAAGTACCCGCGAAAATGAGTGAGAATAAGGTAATAACAACAACAACAATAACAACAACAAATTAAAAACAAACAACAAACGAAAAAGTTACCTTTGCGTATTATTGATAAATGTCTTTTCTCAGTTAGGTTGCAGCCAGGCGCTACTATACACAGGAATTACTTTCTTTGGAATGAATTGCAATGAATTAAATACGGACCGATTATAATTTGTCTTTGTCTGCGACACCGTATGGAACTGTTGTGGGTTTGTGAATACCGATAAGATAGAAAAGTTACAAAGGCGCGCGGCACGTATAATTATGCGATCTGACAGCAGCGACGAAGCGCTAGAATACCTTGGCTATGATACGCTAGAGCGTACACGCGAGAAACACATATTAAAATTAGTGAAGAAATGTTTAAATAAGCGCTGCCCACAATTTTTCACAGACTATTTTGAATACAATAGAGACGTTTTAATTAGAAGGACAAGGTAAAGTGACGTCCACCTCAGATTGCCGCTTGTAAGACTAGAATGTACAAAAAAGGCATTTTATTATCATGGCTGTCTAGTTTTTAACCGTAATATATAGATTTTTATTATAATTAATGTAGCTCTTTTAAGTATTTTCTTATCCTAACTTATCTAATTTTCTTGTATATTTTTATTATTATTGTTAAGGGCCTCTAGTGATATCAGTTTTTTACCTTGTAAATACTGAAAGAGAAACCCTGGTTAAATAAAGGTATCTATCTATCTATCTATTTTGCAGAGTTATACTCCCTTTATAAGGACGCGGATCATTACTGGGACTTAGATCTTCCAGAAACCATAGTCGACAATATAACCTCCCAGCATGGCTCAGTCTTCGGTGACGTCATAGCCAAGATTTCTCCCACAGGAACAGGACTGCGTGTGGTGAAGGGTGCTGAAATTACTCTCAAGCCCGAGTTTGGGATTGAGTGTCCTGTTGATCCATCGCGATGCACTGAAGGTCTTACTGTCTCCATGTTTGTCAAAGTAATTGGATCAACTTCTGATTTCAAGCGTCTGCTCGGAAATTCTGACATGCAGGATTCTCGACAGTTTAAGAGACATAAAGGATTCGTGGTTGGTGTAAAACAAAACACATTCCGGATATTTGTTGTCAGCGAGAGTTACGTTTGCTCGTGCACCGTGAACGCGTTGAAGGTTAGGAGCAATTTATGGTCTCATCTGGTATTTAGTTGGAAAGACCCTGGATTAGAAGATGGCGGGCTTGAAATCTACAGAGACAGATTCAGAATACATCCTCGTCACATAGACTGTGACTATGAACTAGACAGTAATCGAATTCTATCTCAAGATATTACACTTGGATCTCGTATACAGGAACTGTCGATTGCTGCGGAATTCGACAATCTAGCAATTTGGTACAAAAACGCTGGCCAAAGTAGTCTCAACGCTCCTTGGGTATACGTAAGAGGTAAACTATTATCGATTATTATTTCTAATGAATGGTGGAACAATGATACCATTTCCATCTCTAATAGTACCGCAGCCGTCGGATATCCAAAGACATGAAAATGATTATTTTCCTTTACTTATAAAATAAGGCGATATACAAATATATAAAAAGAAATACCCGATTCCCCCTATGAGACGCGCCTGCAGGGAATTATGGTAGTTGTATTCATCGAAACAAGCTGAGTGTCTAAATGCACGCGCAAATGGCGAATTACGCGCAAATGACGAGTTTTATACGCGACCGTTGTTTGTGGCGAAGAAAAATGAATCTCTTCGTCTTCGAGTTAAATACGGTTTATTCTCTAGTTAGAAAATAGCACTCCGGTTTAGGCAGAGAATATATAGAGTGTTCATCTACAAATTTTATAGTAAAGCAAGGTCTGGGTTGTCATATGTATAGTCAAGAGAATATGAAGGGTAAGAGAGGTAATGTCCCATACATGGGTCATTTCTATGATAATCCGTCTGATGCTATTTTTAGATCAGCTACGCGTTAGTCAATAGCCAATCAAATTACCCTATTTATGACACGTGATATCTTCTCTTTTTTTCTACGTGGATAGCCGCGCGATCGCGCGTGGAGTACACGTTTCTTTCGCGAAAACAAAATGGCGGAAGATGCGGGGATCCGTTTTGTCGATGAATCTCAGTATGGTAAAGTTGTTTCAGCCACAAAAGCAATGGGAAAAACGTTCTCAAAATTATTCTCCGACATGGCTGATATTAAAAGAACGTCACGAAGATGAACTGCTGAGTTCTTACGTTAGAAAGTGACGATAGTGAACTAGACGAAGGGGAAGGAGAAATGTCAGATAATATTATTTGTCCTGACTATAGCACATCTTCCGATGACGGGGAGGTAAAAATAAAGATTCCTCCCATAAATGAAAGCCTAGGGCTTCCAAATTTAAACTGACGGCTGACAAACCAGGTGGGAAGCGCAAAGAGTCGAGTTTAAGCCGAGAGCAACCAAAAGTAAAAGATAGTAATCATTCATGATTGCTTGCTTATTACAATTTGCATTTTGACTAAGCATATAGTTTATCCACATTATGTCAATACATTCATATGTGAGCAAGCATGTACATCATCTTGAGAATTAAATAAAGCAATTTCAAAATCTTATATCCCTAAACTTACAGGATATCAGAGTCTGTACAGTGTAAATAAATTAATTTAATTGCAGCTATAGTGCTCAAGACTTGATGATTAAATTTATATCATTTCACTTGTGAACTGTTTTACTGAACACACCATTCAAAATTGTCTTTTTAAAATCTTATATATCCCTAAAACTTATGAGAGTCTGTACAGTATAATTTCACTTTGCAGTGCA
This sequence comes from Desmophyllum pertusum, assembly GCA_029204205.1. Taxonomy (NCBI): domain Eukaryota; kingdom Metazoa; phylum Cnidaria; class Anthozoa; order Scleractinia; family Caryophylliidae; genus Desmophyllum; species Desmophyllum pertusum. Next base: position 67,333 of record MU827325.1, read on the forward strand.
GTGCTAAGACTGGATATTATGTTTATGAATTAAATTATTATTTCATTTTAATATGTGAACTGAGTTCCACTGAACACACCATTCAAAATTGCCCTTTCAAAATGTTATATATATCCCTAAAAACGTACCGGATATCAGGCTGTACAGTGTAAATTAATTAATTTCAGTACAGTGTTCAAGACTGGATGTTATGTTGATGATTAACTTATATTATTTCACTTATAAACTGTTTCACTGAACACACCATTCAAATTATTATTTTACTTGTGAACAGATTCACTGAATACACCATTCAAAAATTATTTTCAAAATCTTATATCCCTAAAACAGGATATCAGAGTCCGTACAGTGTAAGTAAATTAATTTCATTGCAGTGCTAATACTGGATATTATGTTTATGATTGAATTATTATTTCACTTATGAACAGTTTCACTGAACACACCATTCAAAATGTTATATTTATATCCCTACAAACTTACAGGATATCAGAGTATGGACAGTGTAAATAAATTAATTTAATTGCAGTGCTAAGATTGGATATTATTTTTATGATTAAAATATTATTTCACTTGTGAACAGTTTCACTGAACACACCATTCAAAATTTTTTAAAAATCTTATATACAGGTTATCAAAGTATATACAATGTAAATAAATAAATTTCATTGCAGTGCTCAAGACTGGATATTATGTTTATGTTTAAATTAATATTTCACTTGTGAAATGTTCACTGAACCGACCATTCAAAATATTAAACTTACAGGATATCAGAGTCTGGAATGTATATTTATCCCTAGATTGAGGTGGATCATTGGGTCCATTATCTGTGAAATAGGCTTTAGTAATAACGTCATGATTGGGATTGATTAAGACAGATAATTAAATTTTCATAATGTGACTATTAAGAGAGGATAAACAGTATTAATTATTCTACAAAATGTTAATGGATACACATGAATGTCCACAAATAAATGAATATCCTCAGGATCTGTCATCATGATCCATTTGTGGATATTAATATAATTTGCAAAATATTTTGGACTGCAATACAAGTGGGTTGAAAATAGATTTACTCATGATGTGACAAATTAGAGGTGGATCGAAGGAAGATAGTCAACAAGAACAAGATGTGCATAACAGAAATAACTCTCAGGTCAGAGAGTTTATTCTTCTCTGCTTTGGCTGGATAAGATTTCTCCTGAAGCAAACCAGAAATGTCCACCGGCCACACAATATCCCCACGTTTTATTAAATCTCTTCTAAGAAAATTGCAGGTATATTATTTGCTCCATAATTTATATGTCCTCATGTTGCTCTGAATACTGCTTTTCAACTGCTGACGATAATGACATAAAGCCGGCAGATGCTAGATGCTTCCAGATGCTACAAGTTCTATTTCAGAGTGAATTCCCAACTGAAAACACTGAAAATTCAATCAATCGTTCGGCCAAGAAAATTATTCAAGGTCCGGTTGTCTTCGTTCGTACGCTTCCACAAAATTCAAAGCTGAGGATTTCTTCTCCAGTTTTCGCATCAACAGTGTGTGGAGTTTTTCGCTTCCTTTACTGCGGAAGTCTAGGAGATCTTTTGGTATACTGTTCAGAAAAATAGGAGGCTGTGGGCAACAATAAAAGTAAAGTTATTTAAAAGTCGTTTAATTATAGAAAGAGGTTTACTGAAAACTATAAGCTTATTAAGCTTATAAAGTCCACAAGCTTACACGGTAAGTTTATGCTATCTCGAACCTATAAAGGATCTATAAGCTTGAATTATCTTACCTTCAGTAAAAAAAATACTTCACTAGAACATTCTCCTTCACAGAAACTTGTCTCTTCCTTTCTCCGTTTCGGATTTGCTTCCACAAACCGAAACGCTTCTGGAGTGTACTCCTCATTTCGCCTTCATGTAAGCACTGCACGAAACACCCACGCAACGCGCGCGAAGATAAATTATCCGAGGTGCACTGGTAACGCGTAGCTGATCTAAAAATAGCATCAGACGGATTATCATAGAAATGACCCATGTATGGGACATTACCTCTCTTACCCTTCATATTCTCTTGGTATAGTATATAAGTACCATTCAGGTTGCGCGCGAACAATTAGTAAAACAAAAAAATCGTCATTTGCGCGTGCATTCAGGCGGCCATTTTTTAGCAGTCGGAAAAGAAACTGTCAACACGTCGCTGAAAATGATCTTATCCGGCAGGAAATTATGGTAGTTGTATTCATCAAAACAAATCCGATCCAGTCCGAGATGGCGGCCGCTTGCGAATACATCCGCGTCTGCATCGCAAACCGGCTGTGTATTCGCAAGCTACCTCCATCCATCTTGGACTGGATTTGTTTTGATGAATACAACTACCATAATTCCCTGCAGGCGCGTCTCATAGGGGAATCGGGTATTATCTACCTAATAGGCAGTTTTGATACATTTTGTTTGCATTATTAGCCACCCAAAGCTCTGCCACCCAATATTATTGTTTTTAATGCGCGTTACAATGTTGCGAACGAGGTCACGGCACATTAACATTAGCATAAATAAATTCAAAACTCGCGATTTCAACCGAGCTCAGTGTTTCGGTGAAAATAAACATTTCAGAAATATTTGCACCGATCGTGATTCAATGGATTTCAGTCAGTAAATTTCGTCGAATCTTCGACGATTTTTGGTTTGAAGTGATTCAAAGTTTTCCGAAATTTCGACGACATTCGCAAGAACAAAGCACGAAAGTTATCGAAAATCGTTTGTATTACTTTTACACAGTACTGTAGGAGAAGGCAAGGCCCAGGTGAAACGAGAACGAAAGTTGGGACAAGAGTTTTCGTTAATTCTTGTGGGTACACGAGAGAAAACTCTCGATGACTCTCAAGAAAAAATTTGAACAGGTTCAAATTCGATGATAGCGCACCAACCTCGTTCCAAGGGTCTCTCTTCTTCTCGCCAAACGCGATTGACCCTGGGAACGAGGTTGATAGCGCACGAGAGTCGATTAGTCGACTAGAATCACCTAGTGCGCATGAGAGTTTCAGGCCAAACGCGAGCCGGCAAAAGTCTGAACCAAGAGAGGATGATCAAAGAGAATGCTTCCTCGTCCTGCCCGTGTCCCATTAACTCGTGAACTTCGATAAAGGTAGCGCTCTTAAAATAGCTCAGCTATGGACTGAAAGTTAAAAATAGATTTCAAAACATTTTCATTGGTAGAGACCCATGTATATATGGGGAAATGCTTCTCTTAGTTCATCCTCTCTTGTTTGAACTCTTGTCAACTCTCGCTCTCCTTTGGTTTGGGCTTAATAAATTGCCTGGTCTGTTTCAATTGTTATTACAAACAATTATTTAAGAGAACGTACGTTGGATTCTCTTGGTAGTTGGGCAGATATTCTGGATCATATTTGATTTAAATTTAGGATATTAAAGGAGCTACGTCACGGATGCATGGCGCATCTTGAGCCAATTTTTCAAGTTCGCCGTTCGCAATCCGTCATAATCTTCTCCATCCTCAGCCATCCTTGTTCCTGTTTGGTTTATCATTACCTCTTTGGTGTTTTTCTACCTTAGTAAAACTATTATTTTGAGGCTTTCTTCAATTTGAAGGTGATTTTGTACTTCGCAAAATGACGTGACATAGCTCCTTTAAAAATATATCGCAAATTTATCAGACCTCTGGACCTTTATCCATGATCTAAGAAAAAGTAAATAGTAAACAGCGTCACTTTTCGTCTGATAATATACGTTCAATGATTGATCTCTCCAAAGTAAGAGCAAACAATAAAATTATCGATTTTAAGTTAATAACGATTTGCTAATTGTTCAAAATACGGTTTGATTTTCCTTCTGATTTGCACCACCAAAACCAGATATATATACCCTCGTTCATATGCGTCACTGAATTCCGTTACAAATAAGCTTTTTTTTTACCTGAAATGGCAGTTGTTCTTTATTCTTGAAAACATTGCACTTTCAAAGCTCCTGCGCGACCTTAAAGTGCCTATAACCTTTTTTTATTTTATTTTCTCATCTGAATCTAAACATCACCCAAGGAAATTCGGCGAAAAAATTTTCCCATTTTCAGAAAACGCGAATTGTTTATGAATGTTATAAAACTTTCAAATTTGCCGCCATTTTGGATCACCATTTGCTTTAGTCTCCCCTGGGTCCTTCTCGGTTCACAAAGGATCTGTGACGTAGATTAAGGAACACGTGACATCAGAACAAAGGAACTGTGACGTAGATTAAGGAACACGTGGCTTCAAAACAAAGGAATTGTGACGTACATTCAGGAAAATGTGAGCCCGTCGGCCTTCTTACAGCGGGACGGGTATACCAAACAAAAATAGGATTTTGAAGATTTGAAACATTCATAAAAAATTCGCGTTTTCTGCAAATCGCAAATTTTTTTCGCAGAAATTCCTTGGGTAATGTTTAGATTCAGATGAGAAAATAAAAAAAAAAAGGTTATGGGCACTTTAAGGAATACAATGATTACCCCTGCTCTAATTATGTATGTATTTATTTAAAGAGTTTGCACGAACCGTGACGACTGATGCCGACCGTACGCGAAATATTCATGAGAAGGTGTTTTTTAACGTTATTAGTATAATCGATTCAAAAAATTTTGTTTTCGGCGTATTGGTAATTAGAAAGTTATTGTTCTTAGTTTTGCGGCACGTGCAATTCAATGTCCCGAATTATCATAATTAGATCCACAACTTTTGTTGTCATACACTTTGTTGACTCGGTTGGTCTTCGGAAGGGGCAAAACCGGCAATTTTGTGTCCAAGCTTTCGTCGCGGTTATAGAATTTCAGGAATTGATACACGAGGAAGGTAAACTTAGTGTACTAAGTTTAAGTATGTATGTATGTATGTATGTATGTATGTATGTATGTATGTACTGTATTGTGATGTGACAGAAGCGGAATTGCAAAAAAGCCTTTCAAGAAGAAGATAGAACGTTTCAAAGTATAATTTTCAAAATTTTACTCCTTTGGAAGGCAATAACTTTCAATGAGTCTTGAAATTGCAAAATCTGCTTCTGTCACATCACAAAAGAGGTTATGATGCACCACTGGGTAATACAATCATTTAGTTTAGAACGCTTCCCAAACTGAAAGCTTGGACACAAAAATTGATTTTCCGCAATTCTAAATTTAGTAGCTTAAAATATCACCGTAAATTGCGATCTGCCAGAAAAACGACAATCATGATGTAATTCTATCATCCGCCAATATCCCCATTAAGTTTCAGCGGAATCGAATTTCAAAATGCAGAGATTTGAAGCTTTAGAAGATAACACCTACCACTGAAATTTGACTTATGAATTTATTCATGATCAAGGGTCCTGCGCGACCTTAACACCATAAAACGGTACAAATTGCGGTGACACAAAGAAATAGGAATCTCTCTTTAGTATGGGCTAGTAAAGCTATTGGCTATTAATTTAAATGACACCTTAATCAATATAGAGGCCATTTCCGAGTTGTCTTTTGCCTCTGTTTCAAAACGAGTCCTGGTGCACAACCTTACCTGCACGTGTATTGTCATGCAAATCAAACTCATTTCCATAACAAAAATTGTGCACCAGGACTCGTTTTGAAACAGAGGCAAAAGGGAACTCGGAAATGGCCCATTCAACAAAACATTAAAAACTATTTCTACAAAAGAGACAATAATAATACTAATACAATTTTTTACATTAAATTTGTAGCTTCGATTCATGTACATGCATATATTATTTACCAGCTTCCTAAAAAATTGTTGTGTTAAAATATAATGAGTTAAAATATATGTTATTGTTAAAATGTAAAATGGTTTTGCAGATAATAGTCGTTATTTCAATTGATGCTTATTTGGATATTGTACTCCTGGATCTACCTTGGGATCCCAACTTAGCAGTTAGTGAATCCAATGAGTACAAGTACTTACTGGAGGAGTTTAAAAACCAGGTGGGTTTTGGATTTTGCTTTCGTGTGGTTGCTGTCTTTTTAAAGTAATATTCCAAATGTCCATCCAGTGGACGTTTAGCGGGGCAATTGGAAATATGTCGACGGCCCCTAAGGGAATAGTAAATGCGCCCGAGTGCATTGTTGAGTTAAGCACGCGGGGATTTTTAAGAACACGAGAGAAGTGCCGAGAGAAGCACGAGGCGTCTCGAGTGTTCTTTAAAATTCCCAACTGTGCTTATATAACTCAACAATGCACGAATAACTGTTTTTTTTAACTGTTTGTATACTAACATATTTCAAGGAGCGCAAGATAATTACGATGTTTTACATCTTGTGCCGGAAATAAAACCGACTTTCTCTTTATTAGATGATCAACTTAAACACCTCCGTCGATGGAAATATTTTGATAGCTGAAAATATCCAGTTTCGGGTAAGTTAAATCCATTGATTTCTTCCACGTTTCACGTTTGGCTTTCTAGCGAAATAATTATCAATGCACACATCCCACGCTGTTGTAATTGACAGTGCTTTGGTAACGCTTGAGACTTCAATTTAAAATGAAACACGTTTTTTTTCTTCAAATAATCTTTTCAAGAATGTTGTCAAATATAAAACTGAGGGGGTGTTTCAAAACTGCTGAGCGAGACCCAATCAACAAGCTCTTCTTTACCGCGTCTTCCAAACTTGTTCGATACTTTTATGTGTCAAGTTATTTCCCATTAAAATTTTAAATAAATTCGTAGACTTTGAAGATAATAATGAGTTCTCGTTTGGAAGAACCGTCAATTAAAAAATACATTAACGTAAAGAAAGCTTTTAAAAACAGTTGGTAGATAATTCAGACAAGGAAGTTCAATTACCTACGCCAACATCGTTATCTATATAAAAAGCACTAAACACGGTATACTGATTCCATCGTACTTAATTGTGATCATAAAACAAGCGCTTTGATTGGTTGTGCGTGAAGCTGTGTAAAAACTGTTATGGTATATCATTGCAGTTTTTTTAGCTTCATTTTATAAAAGAAACAGAACATGGCCGCTTCTTGTTTACACAGCCTGATGCAAACACTCAAGCAAGTTTGGGAGAATCCAAAAGTACTTATGTAAGCCCCCCCGAGGGGGGGGGGGGGGGGGTACTCCCGTCAATTTAGGATAGGTGTGTGTCGTGAAGGTTCTTGAACCCTGACCCTATTTAAGGGTAGAAAATCGAAAATTGATACCCTTTTTAAGGCCCCAAACCGGAAAATGACACCCTATTTAAGGGAAAAACGATAACTCAAAATTATTAAAATTTCTGTTTGGGTAGTTCAGTTTTAACAGACCATATATTTTTCGTTTAGCTGGGCGTTTAGGTACTACAATTTAGCTAATACAATTTAAAGGAACCCTATCTAAGGATCACAATACCAAAAATACCAAAAAAAGATACCCTATATAAGGACTGAGCACCTCAAAAACCATACCCTATCCCGCGGCACTATACCTATATAGCTTACACATGGGAGTACCCCCCCCCCCCCCTTCCGGGTGTAAACCCTCGTTTGCGGCTTGGTTTTACATATACTGTAAACTCCGTTGGTATGATACAATTCTTGTCTTCCCTTGCAGAAAATTGGATGATGTCAATGTAACTGCAAGGATGTACCTCAGACTCTACAGGAGTACTTGGAAAACCCTTCTGCAGTTACAGGAAACTTTTGAAAATGGAACTTTGTTAAACTCAAGCATTGTAATTCTCAACTGCTCAGCCAGTGATGATCGTAAGTCTTAAGATGTTCTGTTGGGTGCTAGTAACATCTGCTAAGCTTTTAAAATTCGAATGTGTTTGAAATATCAAGTAGACCTGCTCTCTGTCAATAGAGTCTTCCGTTTCAGGTCACGTTGATTTTTTATAATTCTCTCTTTTTCTGTCTTTTTTTTCATAGAAAAAGAAATGGTAATAAAGTTGTTGTTGTTGTTGTTGTTGTTGTCGAGCAGACTAGTTATGGTCAGGTAGAGTAGACAACTTTATGTTTTAGGAGCACTGCCGGCAGGCAGAATAGGCTAATTTACGAGCATAATTTATCCAAGCCTAACGCTGGCGTATAGAAGCACGTATTAGATGCACAGCTTGGGACCTCTAAACAGCGTCAGTTGCATAATATAGACCCGGCCTTAAAATTTGACATGAGTGCGAGATAGGTAAAGCCGCTTGGGCCAAACTGGCCTACACTGCTAGGGCCAGTGGCATGAAGCGACTAAGAGTAATTGGATGCTAGTCCATCGCAGTTACCTTCCAGCATTTTGTGGCTGGTACCCATTTATAATTCTGGGTAGAGCCGGAGAGGCACTGTGATAGTAAATTGTCTTGCTCAAGAACACAACACAATGACCCAAGCCAGCACTCGAACCCGTACCGCTCGACCCGGAGTACACCCACACAACGGTGTCCACAGCGGTCAAACGTGACGCGCCTGCGCAGTTCCCGCCAAAACCCCACTGCAAAATGTCCTAAATTTACGAAGTCCTCCACTTTTCGACACTTTAAAGCTCAAACTTAAAGTGAAAACTGAAAACTTAAGCTTTGTACTCGGAGTATGCATAGATAATGTAATAATTGTTATCCACCAAGTGTCTCAGCTCGTATTTTGGTTTACCACTGCATGTTCTTTAACGTTTCCTTACAAACGTCGCGGCCATTACGCCGCCATTACGCTTCAATCTCTTACAAAATTGAAGGCAGCGAAAACCGGAAGTGGCGCCGGATTTTTGCGTTTGACCGCTGTGTGGAGTACACCACGCTAACCATGAGGCCACCACACAGCGGTCAAACGTACTGCGCGCGCGCAGTTCCCGCCAAAACTTTGCAGTCAAATGTCTTAAAATTGCGAAGTCGTCCGCTTAAAAGCTCAAACTTAAGAAATTTACTGAAAACTTAAGGTTTATACTCGGAGTATGCATAGGTAATGTAATAATTGTTATCCAAAAAGTGTCTCAGCTCGTATTTTGGTTTACCACTGCATGTTCTATAACGTTTCCTTACAAACTTCGCGGCCATTACGCTTCAAACTCATGGAAAAGTCAAGGCCGCGGAAACCGGAAGTGGCGCGCAATTTTTGCGTTTGACCGCTGTGTGTGAGGCCACCACGTCTCCACCGCCACCGTTAGATAAGGAATAAAAAAAACTCATTAAATAATAGAATAATTTATTATATAGACACGAGTGTTTTTACTGGAAAATAGACCACTCGTAAAATTCATACGAAACTACATCCGGGACCCGAGTGGCGTATTTTCCATATCCTCACTAGTGAGGATATCGATGACGTCAATTCCCGCTTTTGCATGGCTTTTTGTGCAAAGCTGCCAAACTCCGGTTGAAAATGGCGAGCGATAGATTCGTGAAATTCACTGAAGCCGACATGAAATCGTTCACGGAGGAGTAGGAAAATGTTAACACGAGGAAGAAAACTTCATATGACTTAAAATTATTCAAGGAGTTCCTTGCAAGTGAAGACGAAAGGAGAGAAATTCGGAAAGTCCAGCCATCGAGCTGCAAGAGTTCGCGGTAAAGTTTGTGCTTTTGTCGTTTGTCTATATAATAAAAAGAACATTACACGGTGGCTTGAAGATATGAATTTTATTTTCTCGTGTTAAAAACAATATTTTACTCACTCGCTGCGCTCGTTCGTAAAATATTGTTTTTACCACTCGAAAATAAAATTCATATCTTCGCGCCGCCGTGTAATATCCTCTATGTATTCTTGATCATTTTTATTCATAATTACTTTTATTTTTTTTCTAGCGGTCCGTATCCAAATCCTTGAATTTGATTGGCTAAGCGTGCGCGATTCAGCGGTCCGTATCCTGCAGTACGGACCCCGAGTTACGGACCGCTCCGACCACTGTACAATTTACTCGGGTAGAAAATATTGCTTTGCTTCTTCTTCTTCGTTTGTAAGGCCCACAAAAACATATTAATCAAGCCAATATTGGTCCCGGGAGCGGGAAAAATTGTCCGTGAACCCGGTGGAGACCCGCGGAATCGTAGCGTAGGCATGCGCTATTCAAGCGAAAACATTTTAATTTCAGCAACGTGCGAAGGACGAAGGTTGATGCGAAGAAGCTTTTTATACTGCCGTTTCTCACATTATATTGCTCTCTTACCGTTGTCAAGTGAATGGAGAACTACGCAGTGGAATTAAAGAACTTGCATTTCTTCAAAAAGGCGAGTTTTCATTTGATTTTAACCGACATAATTTGAGTTTGTTGTTGTTTTTGGAAATCAGTTTCACCGCTCGCGCTATGTACTTTTTGAATTATAAATCTCCGTGTTTAGACTCATTTCCTTAGTTTTAATCATTTGCTTTTCGTTTCTCTTTTTTCCTAAACATACCTTCCGTTAAGTTTCATTCAAGAAAGAACTTAGTGATTACCAGTAGTCCAGAAAATAATCCTCGGGACGTAAGCTTATAAAACTTAAATCAGTTGTGCCGTACGTTGAACGAAACTGAAAGCAAGTTTACAGTTTGTCAAGGTTTCGCATAAAATGAAAATTATGAATTGCCATTGAATGGTAAAAATTAGATTAACATGAGAAATGAAATTGGTGAAAACTGAGGAAACAGCTTTGCTCTAAAAATGCTTTCAAGAGTATTGAAGATTGTCCTAAAATTTGCCGCCGGTTGCGACTCTGAATGGTTTTTGTGTTAAGCTTAAATTTGAAATAGCTTCTCATTTCAGCTGCTTTTAGTGGTGAAATTCCGTTTGAGTCTCCATCGTCTGTTCTTCACAGCTACGTATAGCTTTCTGTAATTACATATTTTGGTGTAAAAATTAATCATCCGAGTTTCTTGTTATTTGGATTAAATTTTATTTATTCGGTAGTTTTATAGTGACCTCGCGATAATACGCGCGCGCGTGAAAAAAGATTTTTCAAAACAAGATTTCAAGATTTATAGATTTATACAGAACCAAGTAGGAAAAAAATAAACACGTTATTCACCGGCCTTGGTCGGTCCGTATAGGTAAAAACTGTGCCCTCGGTCTCGAGTACGGCCCTCGGCCGCAGCGGCCTCGGGCCGTACTCGAGACCTCGGGCACAGTTTTTCCCTATATGGACCTCCCGGCCGGCGAATAACATATATATATTCTTCCGACTACTCACTAGTGTTATTTGTTTGTACAGACTTCTGCCGTGTTCCCAGCATTTCTGCAGCTGTTATAGGAAGTAGACGGTTGCGACTCTATTTCAGCCACCTCCAAATAAAGGAAACTGGTAATATATTCGGCTACAGGGTGATCGCTCGCAAACTGGGGAGCTTCTCGTGGATAGCTGTATCCGCACGGCGGGATATATACGCAACTACTTATGTGGACATTGGAGGTCTCAAGCCGTTCACAAATTATAGCGTACGGATTTTTCCTTACAGTTTTCGTGGGGACAGACTCGGAAGCAAGGTCAAAATTTACCAAACTAAAGAGGAAGGTGCGAAAATTTAGAATTCATTTTTATCATCACTCTTACTGTTCAAATCAGACAAGCGTGAACACTTTGATTTGACTTTGACATATTTATTGTGCTGAGGCAATCAGAATCACAAACCACAAGGATAATTACTGTTACAGCTTACATCTTTTTGGTTTTCCTTGGTGACACAATGAGCATTCCCGAAATAATTCTAATGTTCACGCTTTTCTGATTCACTCTGTAAAATCGTCCACTCAACTCCCGGGGGGGGGGGGGGGGGGGGGACTCAGGTATAATAGTGACGGGGAGGCTCGAAGACCTTTTTGGGGTTTGAAATTTGCGATGAGAGGACTTTTTGGGGGTTAGAAATTTTGTGGTGACTTTTATTGGGTGGAAGATTTTGGTAAGGAACTTTTTGGGGGTTGAAAAAAAGCGTAACCCAGGGTTCTCATTTTTATGTCAATTTCATTTACAAACGTAAACTACATGCAAATTATTATTTTTTTAATGCAGAGAAAAAGAGGACTTTTTGGGTTACGTTCTGGGCCGTTGGACTTTTTTGGGGTCTAGTTTTAGCCTAATAGGACATTTTTGGGTCTAACAATTTGGCCTCATTCGAGCCCCCCGTCACTATTATACCTGAGTACCCCCTGGGACTCAACTCCTAGTTTAGCAGTTTCTCCCGTTAACATATAGGAGTCAGCACTACTGGTACATGTCCATGTCCATACTGGTACATGTCCATAACTACTGGTACATGTCCACTACTGGTACATGTCCAAGGCGCTTTATAGTCACATCAATTAAATATGACTGCAAGTATAAACGGAAATCGATATGTCCCCATAGTTTCAGCTTAATGATCGAACATTTTCATTCAACATCACGTTGGGCGGACGATTAATCTAACATTGTTAGGCTAAGTGGTTAAAGTCTGCCTTCAAGCCTAGTGGCTTATCAGGCCGTGCTTAACTCCAGTTTCCTTAGCATGAAACGTCAAGGAGTATCGCTATATACTCCCCTGGATGGGATGGTAGTCCATCGAAGATACCCCCCAGCATTTTTGTCAGGTTGCCCCCTAACAATTCTCCGGTACCTATTTACTCCTGGGTGGAGAGAGGCAGTGTGAGAGTAAAGCGTCTTGCCCAAGAATACAACCCGGACCGCTTGATCCAGAGGCATGCGCTAACGGCCTTAGTCCACCATGCCTCCTATACAATCAAACATTGTTAGCCAAACATAATTTGTGATGAAATGTTTGATCTATTTCAAACATTTTCATCCAACAATTTGCGCCACCAAAATGATTTATTGATAATTTAATCGATCCAATATGATAGAAATGTCAGTTTGAAACGTTTAGCCGGAGTTTTAGCTCAATTAAAAGTTCAGTTAGTATAGACCACAAGGCGAAGGTATGATAATGATCTCACAAACTTATTTTGATAAAGTCTAACTATACGTACAACTGTGTGGAAAGAAATGATGGTATATTTTAAGTTTGGTAGAATATGAGAAAGATGTTAAGACGGATTCCGCTCAACGTTCGAGCAATAAGTGCAAAAATTAATTACTAAAAAACTACTCATAGCACGGTAACATTTTGAATACTATTTGAAACATATCACTTTAATTCACTTCTCCAATGCAAGGGACCCCGCAATTAAATTCTCAAGCATTCTCGAGAAAATTAATGTCGAACCTAGTAAAAAATGATAAAAACGCACGCCATTTTGTTTTGAACTGATTTGAAGCGTCTTTTTAATTAAAATATGTAATGACTTCTCTCGCGGGGTCAGCTTGGGAGCTAATTTATCGATCATTTCTTTTTAACTGTATTCAAAATGTTAACGTGCTATGAGTATTTTTTTGGTAACTTAATTTTTTGCACTTTTTGCTCGAACGTCCAGCGGAAATCGTCTTAATCAGTCAGTGACAAAAGCTACTCGAAGAAATTTTCCGAGCCCAACAGGAGTTGAACTATTATAGTGTCAGCATGCAGCATGCCAAAACTAATTGCCGGAAAACAATAAATAACTGAGTTGAAGAAATCAGGACAAGACGTTTAAAGATTTACCAGTGTTATTGCTGGTTCACTCTTTTCACTTTCTTCTCGTTCATAGGTCCAAGTGCTGCGCCAAACATAGCCAGCGTTTTCAACACGAGTTCAACGAGTCTGTTTGTGATCTGGCTTCACGATATTCCACCAGCAAAGTATAATGGTATATTGATTGGCTACCGAGTGAAGTGGAAAGAGGGACGACGCACCTCCAGTCAGTCCAACTTAGGACTTAAAGCAGCGAGCTTCAACATAACAGGCTTAAAGAAATATTGGTCGTACCGAGTTTATGTGGCTGGAAGGACCAATGGTGGAGTGGGAGTTGAAAATTATAAAGACGTCATGACAGATGAAGATGGTGAGGAATTATGCAAACAGCAATGATATATATATATATATTTTTTTATTTTCTAGGGCAGCTAGAAAATAGAAAATTCGATCCCACTTCCGAACTTTTTTCTGACATTCTGTCATGTGTTTAAACGTATAAAATAGTCCTTAGATTTGCTATTTGAACAGCCTATATTTTTTCTTCTAAAACTTAGCAGACGGACCCCTAATTTAGCACGAAAATCCATTTGTATGGTGGGCACGGCAGAGCTTAGGAAGTGGAATAGAGAAATGTTTTGCTTTCCTTGTCGTTCGATTGCCCATACCCACATGCAAAGGCTTGAAATTCATACGCCATCATGATCGGGACTGAAACTATCTCATTTTGTTTTCAATAGAAAGTATCTGTCCAGGTTAAGCATGAGCTTATTTTTTAACGAAAGATCCTAGATGGGCAAATGATAAATAAAGTTGCTTTACCTTTACCTTTTACCTTTTTATGACCAGAGGAAAGGGACCCTTTCTGAAGAAAGGAGTACTTTGTTATACAGCCGAACGTTTCCTGCAGGAATAAGTTGAGAATTAAAATGACAGTTGCGATTTTTAAATGTTGTTTTAGTGTTGTTGCATAACTCGTCTATATGAAACCTGACAACCATTTTTGAAGCAATTGTATGTTGATTTTTAGTACCTACAGAAGGACCTGACGACCTGACTATCCAAGCGACCAGTAGTTCGAGCCTTTTGGTGTCATGGCGTGATGTCAAACCATGTTGTAGATATGGCATAACAAGAGGGTACCACGCGCTTCTCACAGACCACGATCTTCAAGAAAATATCAGCAGTGTGATAATGAATGAAACTACCCTCTCAGTTGAATTCCACGACCTACTTCCTTATTATTCTTATGATGTATCAGTAACAGCCTTCAATGTGAAAGGATTTGGTCCTGCTTCCAAAACTGACGTTCTAACTGGTGAAGAAGGTAGGAAGGAGGCTAGGGCGCTTAAGCAATTACGACGAAGACGCCGATGAGAGCAATAATTAGAACATTAGTTTACTGACGAATCTCTTAATTGTTTAGATCCATTCTGTCTGCATGTTTATTAGATACATTATTTTTGTACTAAAACTATCCTCCATCTGGATATGTAGGGACCGCGTTCAATTCCAAATGATTAAGTATCCATTCTCGTTCACGTTTAAAATACGAAAAATTTGGTGATTTCACGTTGTTTTAACAGAACGGCTAAGAAATGTACCAAGATGATAACGCACGTGCAGAGCCATTGTGCCACTTATTAAACCATCTGTTTCGCGACGTTTCCGTTCCCGTTGTGGCTTGCTCTTGTTGAATTGTTCGTTCTTCTGATAAATGGGCATAAGGGGAACTCTTAATGGCCATTCTGAATGTGAATGGGGTAAAAATAGGCTATGAAGTTTAAATATCCGATAAGACGGGATGGGGCTTACCAATAAATTCCACAACGGGGAGCTTATTAGAGAGGGGGCTGTAATTGAAGAGGGAGTTGGGGCTTAATGGAGCTTTTGCGGTATTTACCTCTTGTTATCCACTTTTAAAAAATTTACATTTGTATTTTCACAGTGCTTTCTTCATTGCAGCATGCAAATCGCTTGAAGACAGCCTTAAAAGACAATCTGTGAAAAATATATTGCTCTCGTTTTATAGAACTTAAGCAATGTTGACGGCGACGCCGAGGATAACACCTAACTGAATCAGTGTAAAGACAGCATTCAGAACCAAATATAAATACGAAAATTGAGCCGTTGTGCGGGTTAACCTTTCTCCAAAATTCACAGAATTTGGACATTGGACGTTTGGACTTCGCAAAGGACGGCTTCGAAATGCACCAAGATGTATATCGCACGTGCAGAGCCATTGTACTGCCCTTTTGTTTGGCACTATTTTCGTTGCCGTCGTTATATGCTTAAATTACCTATTTTACGAAAGCCAGGATTTATTTTTATTTATTTTTTCGTTTGTTGTAACAGCACCTGTTAACCCACCCAATGCCTCGGCGCAGTCTAACACGGCCACCTCCATTTCTGCCCAGTGGACATTTAACAATTCCGTCAGAAATGTGTTGGGAATTTTGAGAGGATTCAAGGTTCACTTCACCAGCCAGGACGGTGAAAACTATACTTTGGTTAAAGTTGGGGCAAACGAATCGTCGCTAACGCTGCTTGATCTCAAACCTTTCTCTGGGTATAACGTGACAGTGGGGGCATTTACACTGGCTGGAGAAACGAATAGCAGCACTATTGTAGTTCACACTCAACAAGATGGTAGGTCCAACAATGTTTTTTCGCATTATGGTATATAAACACGGTTATGACTGCAGAAAAAAATAAGAAATAGTGAAAGGCTTTTTATGTTCATATAGCTTGATGGAAACATACCTTTTTTATAAAAATACTACCAAGATCATGCAAGATATAACTTTGTGTGTTTCCATATCTGAATACGTGCGGAAGGGATATTTTGTAGGTTCCAGGTTGCAGGTCAACTGCTAACCCAAACCCCAACAATTAGGCTAACCAAACTGGGCTAATCTTCAGTAGTAGAATTAGGCTAACCTTCAGTTGAGCTCATTTAAGCTAATTGGGCTAACCGTGACGCCATTCTCTGCCTAACCGCGTGCGTAATGTTTCAAAAAGTAGTCTCAACCTGCAACCTGTAAAATATACCTGCCCGAATACGTGGACTGTTCAATAATATTTCGAAACTGGCACGCAACTTACGTTACCCGGCTACATCGGTATATAAATGGCTGAAACTGACAAGTTTGGCCGGGACTGCGAGAACGACGAGCTAAACACTGGGCTGGTGTACGAACTATGGAAAAGTGGAAAGAACCCGCCCGAGACTAGGAAATCAGTGAGCTTCAAGACAAAAACCTAATAAATACATCAGGGTCAAGTTTTCAAATGGTGAATAACGCCTATCCACCGGATAAAGCGCTATCCAGTAGATAAGTGTTAACTGAAACAAACTACGCTATCCAGCGGATAGTGATTTATCCGGTGGATAGCGTTATCCATCCTTTGAACTACCGGGTCCTGGTTAGATTAGTCAAACGTACCCATTAGCTGCGTGCGTCCAGGAAGTTTAACAGCCCCTGGGTGAATTGCTGGGTGGCTATGGAGTGGGGAAGTGAAGTATTTCTGAAATAGACTTGTCACAGAATCCATTGAAAGCAATGATAGGTAGCTTTGCTCGAAGGTGTCCAAATGATTTCCAGGCCCCAGATATACGTCTTACGATTGCATATCAAAGATCAAAGGTGTACGAAAGACAAGATAAGAACTCAAACTATAATACATGGAAAAACTAATACATGGGAAATGGATAAGCATTTCTTACAGTGATCAGATGTTTTTGAATTCTCTTTTATGCAGTTCCAGGAGCTCCGCCGGGTAATGTATTGGCATACAATCTTAGTTCCACTGCGATCAAAGTTCATTGGGGACCCATTCCGTTTGACTTACAAAACGGACTCATCCTGGGATATCACCTGATTGTGATGTTGAACTCAAGCCTAGAACGCAACCTTACCGCTTCACCAAACGCTGGAGAAATGGTTGTCACAAACCTAACGAAGTATACAACTTACCAGGTCTTGATATCGGGATTTACTTTGAAAGGAAGTGGACCACAGAGTGCGCCTGTCATGTGACAACTGATGAGGATGGTAACTGTTCGTTCTCTTCCATTGCTTTACAACAGGAGACTGTCACCGTCAGGCGTATAACTTAGATTCAATCATGCCGATTATTCGTGATTAATATAAATCTAGTTCCACATATTTCTCAAACTCATTAGTAATTCATCACTGAGTTATAACAAAGAAAATCATAACCGTGGCGGAGGTTTGGATACCCGATTTTTACGATTGTATTTCTCCGTTTACTCCTTAGTTTTTGTTTCGATTGAGAAGATATGTCAAACACTCGAGAGTGTGTTTCATCCGATTTACATCCACCCTCAGTAATCAGCCAAGCAATGTTTCCTTGACTAGAAAGCGGTCGCCTGCTTAAAATTATAGGAGTAACCACCCCTAAAGATACGGGAATGTGTATGATACCTTAGAATTATACACTGGTTATTTTACAGTTTACAGTGCGACGCGCCTTACCGTAGCCCCCCAACAAACTTTTTGACAAGTGTCCTCTCGTAATATTATAATTTGTTTGACGGAAATGCTTCCTTGCAAAGTTGAACACGATCAAATGGAAAATTGTCACATCGTATTTATCAATAAAAGTTATAATATTACGAGAGGACACTTGTCAAAAAGTTTGTTGTGTGGCTACGGTAAGGCGCGTCGCAGTGTAATGGTATCATACAATTTGATTCACAGTTGGGAAGTGTGAAAAAGCGGGATTATGACGTTGGATTTTGAATACCCCTTTAGTGACTTTTTCGTTTTTCTCGGTAACGACACTATCCAATGGATTGTCAGGGAAGATCAATCAGTTCAACGTTTTCGTATCGTAATTTAACCGTTTTATTATTGTCTTGTTAAGTTCCTAGCTTAGCACCAAATGTGACAGCAGTCATGGTAAGCTCTACAAGTATCCAAGTGACACTTCTACCTCTTCCTTCTGAATTTGTCCATGGTATACTGAAAGGATACTTGGTGACCTATCGACGGATTGATGACCTTCTATCACCAACTACTGTGCTATCACTCCAAATAGATCAGTTGGTTGTCGAATTGACCGACCTCAATGAATTCACAGCTTACAGTGTGCAGGCATCGGCAATCACTTCAAAAGGACAAGGGCCAAGTAGTGTGCCAATTCTTGTCACGACGGCCGAAGATGGTACTTTACTTTTCATTTACGATTGCACAGTAACTATTGTATCAATTTACGAGTTGCCTCGACAACGGGGATCTTAACATCGTTTAATACGACTTTGCACTGCAATTATGTTACGAAATACTAAAACTGACATCCGATTCCAGGCATTCCTATCTAGGCATGCCAAAATCCCAAAACTATCCACCAAATGTTCTGGGTTACGTCGTATCCTGCTCTGTATCAAATTTCTTACAATATAAACTACAACGATAAACTCTTCACATATGCCATATTTCTGACATTAACTGTTCGAATATTGGTACGAAGGATCTGTATTCTGTTTCATATTTCTTACTTTAAAAACGTGTATAACATGAAATGATCCCATTGGCAACTCTAATCAAACCTCGTTCCAAGAGTGCTTTTTTCCTTTTTATGTTGGGGACGATGTTGACCTCAAAATACGATGAAAAGGCTTTACAGAAGCCTTAAAAAAGAAAGGAATTATTGTCCAGACAATAAAACTTTTATGCTGCCTCTCGGTCAATGTTTAACTTGAACTAAGTATGCGTAACTAGGGTATTTCAATAGGGGGTGCAAGATATTGGGGCATTCTGGTAACCCTCTAGGTGAATTATCTATGCCATGTCAGTTGTTGGATTCGACAGCATAGAGAAAGTTGTTCAACTCTAGAGGGGCAGTATACATGGAGTTATTTCAAGTATTAAATCAGCCAGCGCCATAAAAACACATGAACTGAATCTATATAGCTCTTTTCCTAAAGCTTACATTATAGTCGATATTTAGTATGATATTATTTTCCTGTTTCCCTGAAAAAAGGACGCAGGGCCTTATGGAAGTTCCTGATATAGGGGAGGGGGTGTATCAGAAAGGGGGCTAAAATAAGGGGTTTCCAAGTTGGATGTAAAGCAATTGCTTTAACTTTCAGTTCCAGCTTCTCCTCCTTTGAGCGTGGAGAATGTCAACAGTAGCTTCAACGAAATCCACTTGAGGTGGCGGCCCATTCCTCCTAACGACGTCAATGGAATCCTTCTGGGTTACCGAATTCAATATCGACTAACTGGCGCAGCTCAGTGGACACAGAAAGATGTATCACCAATTGTTCTAGAGACCAACATTACTAACCTGTCTCAATACTCCGATTATAACATCCGAATGTCAGGGTATACCTCTAAGGGTAATGGGCCAGCCAGTCAGATCCTTAAAGTAAAATCAGAAGGTAACGTAGATTTTTATTTTTATTTGATTGGTGAATAGCGGGAACATTGAACTATAGCTACCTACTGTAAGTTGAAGTTCGAGTGGAGTTTTAAGCGGTGTCCTGCTTAAAATTAAAGCAGTAACAACTCCAAAGGAGATTGGAATGTGTATAAGATACCTTAGAATTATATATTGGTTAATGGTATCATTCCATTTGATTCACTGTTTTGAACTGTCATACAATGGGACCATGACGTTGGATTTTGAATACCGCTTTAGTGACTTTTTCGTTTTTGTCGGTAACGACGTTATCCAATGGATTGCCAGCCAGTCCGATCCTTAACGTAAAAACAGAAGGTAAAAAGTAGATTTTGATTATTTTTATTTGATTGGTGGAGCGGCTTAAAACTCCACTCGAACTTCAACTTACAGTAGGTAGCTATAGTTCAATGAATTCCACCTTGCCATCACAGCAAAGAGAGGTAAGGTGGGTTTGGGCCTGTACCTTTTTGATGTCTTGCCGGTTCATCCCGAGCTTATCAGAGATATCAGTCGTATTCATATTTTAGAACCAATAACGTTCAAATGCTCAGGCCCGGTCTTTTTATTGTTCTTTCTATCCCTGACTGATTATATAATCACCGGGACCAAAACGATAAATAAGAGCAAGCCAATCAGAAACGAAAAGTGCAGTGCCAAAAACTGTGAGTAAACAGCTAGAACGGTAGAAGGAAAAGCAAAGTAAAGTCGGTTTAAACCTGTAATGAAACAACTAACACAGATCCAAATAATTATTTTTGTTTTCAGACTTGGATGAGTGTCAAACTGGCAATGAAAATTGTCACTACGCTGCCGAGTGCACCAACACACTGGGTTCTTTCAACTGCACTTGCTGGAGTGGATTTGAAGGCGATGGTGTCGTCTGTGCAGGTGTGATAAAAGGCCGCAAGGCACCCACAGAAAATGCACATATTTATACAATTTATATTTACCTTATTTTTGTGCATTTGGCATCTGGCATTAGGGTCCTTAGGCTCATCCGAAACGACTGTACGATTATACATACAGCATTATATAAACTACACATTAAAACATCTGTAATACCACTATATAATACTTGTCTGATAAAAGTGATAGTTCCAATATTTTTGCAGGACTTATTTTACCATTTGTTCTACAAGAACGTTATACCGGCTTTATTATC
Source organism: Desmophyllum pertusum (assembly GCA_029204205.1). Taxonomy (NCBI): domain Eukaryota; kingdom Metazoa; phylum Cnidaria; class Anthozoa; order Scleractinia; family Caryophylliidae; genus Desmophyllum; species Desmophyllum pertusum. The sequence goes on from MU827325.1 coordinate 88,372, forward strand.
TTTCTTTTAAGATGGCGACGAATGCGCTTCCGATCCTGGTCCCTGTCTTTATGGCGAAACCTGCATCAATGGCGAAGGATCATTCTTCTGTTTGAAGACAACGAATGACAACGGTATTGACTGAAAGCTTTATATTCCGCCTACAATAGACTAGACAAACGATTCCTTACGTATTCAGTCATCGCAGTCTTTTGATCCCGAATCATCCGACACTGTTTGACTATCTTCCCGTGTCGATGATGTCTATTTAAACATTGATATTCCATTGATTTCAGCTAATAAAGGTTCAGTTTTGTTTTATTTTAAACCCATTTTGTCCAACACAATTATCACAGATATCCTTTACTTATTATTATTCTCTCGTATAAGCTTTACAACATTGGCTTTTTCTATTTTTCAGAAAGTTCATCCTGTGTCTTTGGATCTAATGCCATAATCCCTAATATCGACAAAAATGTAAACACGTCAACAAAACTGGCAAAAACGGAACGATACCTCTTTACGACAGAAGTGAATACAACTTGCAGTACACTGAACTTTGAATGGAAAGTTTCAAATGTTACATCTCTGCCATTTAGCGTAGGAAAAGCTCATTCCACTATAGTTGGCTTGGACCCTGAATGGAACGATATTACATCTCTCGACCTTGGAATCTATTTAGTTGAGTTTATTGCTCATTTCCGAGATTTCTATTTTGTTGATTATGGATTCATAGAGGTATTGCCTTCCCCGCCAGTTGCATTTATTGCAGGCGGACCAGAGGTCTTAAGGAAACACAACTCCACCATAATTATGGACGCATCTCCTTCTAGTGACTTGGATCTTGGGCCAGGAAATTATGAACGCATGAAATTTACGTGGTCATGTAAGAGAAAAGACGAACAGTTTTACGATGAATTTAATACTCCCAACCAAAATTATTCCAGCTCAGATAGCTCTGGTAGAGGTTGCTTCGGAACTGACAAGCAAAAGTTAGAAGATACTGGTAGAATAGTTCTTTTGGACACCAGTGCAATGCAAGTCAACCAATACTATGATATCAAGCTAACAGTATCAAAGAATGAAATGAACAGCCGTTTTGTACAGCGAATGCTTATCATCACCGGAAATCCCCTCTATGTTGAGATAAAGTAAGTTGTTGTTGTTGTTGTTGTTGTAAAAACCCACACCATATTGACTGCAATGTCAAACATTAATACAAATGGTGCCTGTTCATATTGCTTCGAAAAATCTATCTCTGATCTAGTTTATCGGATAAAAGCTTGAACATGTTCTTGTCAAATGACATCGCATAATTCTTGACCAGTTCAATTTCCAGGCTAACTGTGTTTATTTTTTTTCTTGCGATTTCTTGTCGTTTTTCTACGATAACGTACTTGTTTATGTCATTTGTTTTAGTAGCTTTAAATTTAAAATAAGATTTTTAGCTATCAACTGTGGAAATTACACGTGTCCCGCTCATTTAGAAATTATTGGGAACAAAAGATCCATAAAAAACTTAACAACTGAGTTTATGTTAATTGTGAGTAAATCTCATATTTAGGGCTCATTCTTTACACAACACGCTCTTCCTATATCGTAAAAAATATTTGAAATTTATTACACATACATATAAAAGGCACCTTTTAATATATATATTTTACTTTGCAGTTGCAGTATAAATTGCGGGTTGGAGGTCATCCCGGCAAACAGAGTTACTCTGGTATCAAACTGTACAAATTCTCCTTGTTTCAAGGAAAATGCTCAGCTAAGCTATCGATGGTCGTTATTTCTACGGACAAATCAGTCAAATACATCATGGTCAGAGGTTCTTGCAGTAAACTCTAGATATTTGGTTATTAACCCCAATACGCTTGTTCCTGGCCAAAATTATCGTCTAACCCTTGATTTAGAAAACGTAAATGACGACAGTTCCAAAGGTTTCTCTGTGTGGCTATTTTCAACCAGCACTATTCCAACTGGTGGAACATGCAAGGCAAACACCTCATCAGGAGTAGCTGTTAAAACAACCTTCATTCTCGATTGTACCAACTGGGATGATTCAAACACGCCACTTCTTTACGAGTTTGTGCTTCCTTTAGCAGAAGGCTTGAGTGCCATTTTGTCGTACGGATACTCTACTGCAGCGGACATAATTTTACCACCAGGTGATCATTTGAAAAATAATTCTTTAACAATCAAGGCCGGAATTACAAGTTCCACTGGTTCCAGAGCTAATACTTTGATAAACGTTCAGGTTAGTGAAGATCAGTGGCAGTTCTTCAAAATGTTTTTCGTAATGTTTGTTACCCTGGATGTCCCAGGGCTAATATAATGTATGCTTAGCAGAAAAATATCGAAAGAGTGTCTTACCCAAACTATAAGATGAAAGTAACTATAAGACGAGAGCATTATACAAACCAACGCTTTTACTATGTTGTTATACGAAAAGTGAATCCAAATATATTATTTCATTGTATTGCTGCATCTTGCATGCATGTTGAAAATATTGTCACTGTATTATCTCCATAAAAATGTCGAGGAAGCAAGCTTTCACTTTTGTCAACCACATGCACGTTTGATAGTGCTTCAAAAAGCTAAAAAAACACTCTACGAACAAAAGCAATGAAAACATAATGTTGCAAATGCCGTACTATGAGAGATCGAGCTGGGTGGCTATAACACAAACACACTGTGGTTAAAAATATAAATTGTTGCACGTTATAAAGGGTCTAAAAATGACTCTTAAAAGTACCCAATTTTGTTGTCACACAAGTTTCACTACTTCTACATGTATGACTATTTTAAATTACAGGTTTTGCCCTGGCCTTCAATGAGTAATCAAGAAGCATCAAATGAAATACGCCGTCTTTTGGAAGGCCCTTTCGCCACGCATATTGGTCGTGGAGATCTGAACCGAGCTACACAGTTGACCATTGCTGTTTTGAAATCCTTGGAAATACAGGATAGCAATTTTATAAGCAAAGATGAGAGAAGTCAGGTAGTGAATCCGCTCGGCTATGACAAGTTAAAAGTAGCTAATGTAGAACAATGTTTAGATTGCTCGTACGATGTTATATAGTGGCCTTATATATGGTAATCATAATTGTGACAAACTCTAACGGTCTTGGCCAATCTGTTTTCTAGATCAAAAGCTTCATTATAACGTTGCTAAGCAAGATAGAAGTTCGAGACCTGATAAAACTTATACAGGTTTCTTCTGTTATGTCGCTGGCAATGGACGATCCAACAGAAATCAAACCGGACGTTCAGGTTAGTCGGGATTTTTTTTATAGGTAAAAGTAATTCTACCCACCACTGACTACCAATGACGACTACTGTTTAATACGTCCACAACTGACTTTCCCAGCATATATACCTTCACGTCATAACGTCGATGAACCAATAAGTCGCGAGCTGTTTCTAGTAGTCCCTCGAAACATGGCCGATTAGTCAGGGCGCTGTTTATGCTCAACTCCTAATTCTAATCCGGCTAACAAGGAAAAATAGGAAAATTCCAAATTTGGAAAATCATGCCTGTAAAAATATAGTTGTCATGGTAACAGCAAGTTCCGTGAACAATAGCATGTCATACCAAATTGTAACAAACGTTATAAACGGTTAAAGCTCGTGGGGGTGGATTGCGCCTTTCCCCCTCCCGATTTGAATAGGGTTAGCATGTAATATTGCTTATCGTTTCTTTCTAAGCTACATGCATACATACAAACATACAAATTCAAACTTCGAATTCACAGTTTGAGTATTGAAATAACCATTTTAGCACCAAATCTGGGCATTCTGTGCTCAACATATTCTGACGATCGGTATTGTTGTTTGTTTGCCAGCAATTGATCATGAAGATGCTACAAGACATGACGAATTTGCTTGCCGATATTAGTGCCAGAGGACATGCATCTGACGAGCCTTATTCTCAGATAGCAGAGAAGAATCTGATTTACGCTGTTGGAAAACAACTCCAGGCTTCCTCGAGTGGAAGTGGAGGTGGAGGAAATTCCAGCCTTGTTGGGAACACAGCTGTAAGTGATGGCTATTAAACTCCTATGTGTTACCAATGTTGTTGTTCTTGTTACTACTACTGCTGTTGATGCTGCTGTTGTTTTTGTTGTTGTTGTTGTTGTTGTTGCTGTTGTTGTTGTTGCTAGCTGTTACTGTTGTTGTTGTTTATGTTCTTCTTCTTGCTCTTGTTGTTGTTGTTCTTCTTCTTCTTCTTCTTCGTCTTCGATTTGATAAATGAGAGGATGCATGTAACAGGGGATCTGTTGGAATGTAGTTTCCTGAAACTAGTTTGTTAGGCTCGTACCAGTGAAATTCCTAATCTTTGTTTTAGTTCCTGCTTTACCCCCTTCCGCTCCCAGATATAAACGAGCACTCTCAAAACTTTACTGCTCAATTTACCTTACTAACTATAAGTTGGCGATGAACTCAGTATTTTAATTTAGCCATAAACGGAGTACTTTTCCTCTTGGTTTTAATTGCGATTAACTTACACTTTAGACTTGCTTGGAAATTGTGCGGAGAGTATTGAGGACCTTGGTCAAGAAGAAAGTTGTTGGCGAGGAGCCTACTGTTATACGTACTGAAGCCCTGGAAGCATTGGTCGTTAGACTACACCCTCACCATGTGGCAGGTTCTTTGCTGACTCTTGAAACAGGGTCCGTTCAGTTGCCCGACATAGCCGATATTAGAGAGATGTTAACAGGCGCTGGGCACTTCGTCGACATAGAGGTGTTGTTATATGACGTAATATCGTAGGCTAAGCCATTTGTATATTCATGTTTTAGAGAACATCGACTAACCCTGGTCCCGGTATAACCCTTGATTAATCCTGGATTAAAAGTCAATTGAGGTTTTAATTTCTCGCGTATACAATTGTTGTTGTTTTTTACCACTACTGTTTTGTAGAGTTGTAGATTACTCAAAGTCAAAACTGAAGGACAAAAAAATATAAACAGAAAACCTGACTGAAAAGTTACAAAACTGAAATAAATATTAATGCCAATCCTGGATTATCTTAACCGTCCTTTGAACAATAGGGCCCTGGCTTACAACTAAACGCTAACTAGAAACCAAGCTATTTGGAAAAAAATCCGCATTCTCCCAACAGTGGTCGGACGTTCTACCACTGAGCTATAGGAGACTCGTGGGAGCTTAGGCCATATAACTAGGTTCAAATTTGACAAACATCTCGCATACTGATAGGATTAGATTTGTCGATGAATGAGAATTTGTGGAAAGAAATGATGGTATATTTTAAGTTTGGTAGAAATATGAGAAAGATATTATTCAGTCACTGATACAACCTCTCGAAACTTCTCGCGTATGACTAAAGCCGCGATATCCCTTTCCCTCCCTCTAAACATATTCATTCTGCTTTTTGGTCGTTTCGAAGCTGAGGGGTGGGGGGGGGGGGGGGGGGGGGGATAGAAAGCCGGCACTTTTCTTTGAAGACATAGCGGTGCCGGGCAACAGACCAACAGTGCGAATCATGTGGTCAATCAAGCCGTTGCTAAGAATGACGTCAACCAAAACTCCAAAACTTGTTTTCTTCGGGAAACTTTTTCAAGCTCGCGGCGTAGAGCTGTACGCGTGTAGCCTGCAAATGCAGCTCAGGCGGATTTTTGGCCTGATCTTTCACGCTGCGAGAAATCTCGGCAGCGTGAAACAACAAGCGAAAAAGCCGTCTCAGCTGCATTTGCAGGATACAGCGAGAGTCTTTCGGATACGCCAGGTGAAGCAGTGCTACTGGAACAGGAAGCGAAGTAGACTGAAATTTTTTATCGTGATACACGAGGCGAAGAGAAATCAGCCAACAACGAAAACAACACACCTTCGTTCTGGATCGGATTTCGAGCGAAAACAACCAAGGAAAAACACATTTTTATTATCTTGCATACTAATTTTAGGTGCGAATTTCTTCCCTGACATGCTTTTTTTATTGTTAATAAGTTCCCGTGGGACAATCCCCTTAGCATGCATTCTCGGTGTTTGGATATCTTGATGAAACACTGTCTCTCGTGTTTGATATATTACGTCAAATTAAAGTTACAATATTGTGCTTCTACTTCAGGTCTTGTCGTCGCTTGTTAACAATTATAACTGGGACTCCAGTGCAAATCTCATCACATCACGTGTTCTCGCGATTGACTTGAGAAGGGAGTCAGGCGAAGTCCTTACAGTGCGAAACCTGACAACGGAGATACAGTTAGGAATTGAGATTAACGAACAATCAGCTACAAATGAGTCCGAAGCTGAAAACACATTCTATATAAAGCCGGGAAAGATGCAGTACCACAAAATAGTAGTAGCCCGGGAACGAACCTCTTACCTGATAACAGTAACGGCAAAGGAAAGTTTAAACGTTTTTGTGAAATACGGAAGCAAACCAACAGTAAAAGATCATGAAAATAATTACACCATTCCAGACTTTTCTTCATGCGAAAGAGGATTAATGTTAATGGAAGAGGAAGAGTACAACTGCACACGCCATCCACATCAACTACTTTTATTAAACGATGTTCTTAGAAAACCTGGAGTGTATTATGTTGGGATACTTTACTCGAGGAACTCTTCTTCTGGCAATCATTCCCACCGTACAAGGCGGTCTTGTTTTAGTACTAATAGACAAAGGCGGTCATGTGTCGAGACCAAAGACCCTCCACCTCCTCTTGGAGTATACGAAGCTGGCACTATCCCAGCTTATGATCCGCGCATGGACATAAACTACACGATTGAAACAGAGGAGCTCAGTTGCCGATTTTGGTCACACGATGAAGATAAATGGTTGACAGAGGGCTGCAAGGTACGGATATTACCTTTCGTAAGTCTTGATTCAGAAACGCCGTTTCGCTACAAATTCAAAGATTAAAGCGATTCGACGTTTCGATGTATTCTCTAACATCATCATTATAACCTTCCACGAACCTTCCCGTGCACAAGAATGCCACATGAAAATAAACTGTTTTTTACTTTTGTTTTTCTTGTACAAATTCAGAGAGCTCGTTCCTTTCGATGTAACGCATTTCGACAGCAATGACAAAAGGGCGAGGCACTGTAAGGAATAGTGAGATTTGATAAGCGAAGTTGCCCCCAGCATTCATTTTGTAGGAGCAAATTCTGAAAAAAATGTGGCCAAGAACAATGACCCAGAGCAGAACATTGAAGTTTTTTTTTTATTAATTTACTTATCTGAAACAATCTCGCAAATCACTACAGAGTTTGTAGTGAAGTTGTATTCCATCCAATGAAAACTTGTAGCATTCCAACTTTAACCCTTTGATCATTTTTATTTGGGACAGCTTATTTGACAGTAAATACATTATTTGGTTAGTGTTTGTCAATATCGTATCTGTATATTGGACTTGGTGAAGTTTTAATCGCAAATGTGCCCTAAATTGAACATTTCAGGGCAAACAGAGTAGATCCGGTGGAAATTTACTCATATATGAGTTGAATTTGAACCCTGATCTCGGAGATGCTCAGTTATAACAATAATCTTTAATATTTCAGGTCGGATCTCGATCCACGAAACATCGCCTTCTTTGTCTGTGTAACCACCTAACCTCATTTGGTGGAGGCCTTTTGGTAGCACCTAACCCAATTGACATGGATACGGTTTTCAAAGAACTGAGCCGCCTTGACGAGACTGGCAATTTTGGAGTTCTGCTTACAATCATTTTCGTGTTCTTTCTGTATGTTATTGCTATCATCATCGCCAAGAGAGCAGACAGGAGAGATCAAGCTAAGGTAGGGATCTAGAACCTTAGAATATTTTCTTAGACACCCTTCTCTTCCTTTAAATGCAATAATTCCAGACTATAATGAAAGAGATCCTTTTTAATAATTCCACATTTTGAGATTGGTTTCACTAAGGTCTTGTCATGATTTAGAGCCTCCTCGTATCAATTAATTTATCAATAATGAGAAGTAGAAGGTGAGTAGTACGTTTTTCAAATAAGGTGCGGTTTGATAGCTGAGTTAATATGACCTCTGTCCATTTCTTTTGATTGAAACAGAAAAAAATTAACGGGCTGTCTTGTTGTTGTTTTTTACTTAACGCCTTTAGCTCGTAATATTTCTCCATTTACTTATGTTACTAAACCCACATAGGATAGTGATAACCGCAAATCATGAATCAATTTTCCCTTTGGTTTAAACTAGCTCGGTCCTAGGATTGTGCTGGAAACAGAAGAGGACCCTTTCTCCAATCAGTACGAGCTCAAAATCAGTACAGGCGTGTGGCCAGACAGTGGTACCACAGCCAAGGTTACCATGGTGTTTTACGGCAGCTCAGGCAACAGTGGACCAATCACGGTGTATTGGGACCTTGAGTCTCCCAGGGTTCTACTTTCACGTGGCAGTGTCGATACGTACATGATTTCCCTCTCCACATCCCTTGGAACATTACAACACGCTTATATCTGGCATGATAACTCTGGAGAAAGCCCCTCTTGGTTTTTAGACTATGTTGTGATCAGGGAAAAAGAGACTAGTAAAGAATGGAAGCTATTATGCAATCAGTGGTTTTCACCAGAGAAAGACGATGGAAAAATTGTCAGGAAGCTCTTAGTAGAAAGGACACTTCCAGAGTTTCAAGAAGCGTTTCGCTCAACACTGTCTGGCACACTTTATGAAAGTCATATATGGATGTCGTCAGTTACCAAACGTCCTGGAAACTCTTTTACTCGTGCACAGCGTGTCACGTGCTGTCTGTGCGTGGTATTCAGTGCTATGCTGGCAAATGCAATGTTTTTCAACGTGGGTGGCGAAGCTGCAGAGAGTAGCATTAAAATTGGTCCACTGAAGGTCTCGATGAGACAAATCATAATAACAATACAGAGCTGCTTGATAATAGCTCCCATCAATCTTCTCATAGTTGCAATCTTCAAAAATGCAAGGCCGACTTTCGACAAGCACTGCTGCAAACGCTCCAGAGGAACGGAAAATCAGGACCCGGATGAAGAAGACGACAAACCCCTGCACCACATCTTCGTCTACATTGCTTGGTTTCTTTGTTTCGCCACCGCCATCACCTCTGCCACAGTTGTATTCTTCTACAGCCTGATGTGGGGTAAAGAGACAGCTGACGAATGGCTTTCATCCATGCTTATGTCTATAACAATGGATATCCTTGCCATTCAACCTGTGCGTCTGATTATACTGGCAGCTGTGGCCGCCACTATAATAACGAAAGCAAAAAGGACAAAAGCAAAACTCGCATCAAAGAGGAGGTAAATCTACATCTTTGAGGTGTATTGAAAACAATACTTGTTACAATACACAATATGATTGCTGACTTGCTGACTGACTGACTGACTGACTGACTTACTGATTGGTTGACTGACTGACTGATTGACTGATTGGTTGATTGATTGATTGATTGATTGATTGATTGATTGATTGATTGATTGATTGATTGATTGGCTTGTATTTTAAACAGAATAGAGTGGAGTTACAAATGGACATAGAAGTTGCTTTTCTGACTATAGTTTTTCCTGCAGGTCCATAGCATGGGCATGGGAGGAAAAGAGAATGAAGAAACCCCTGAAGTTTATAGCGGAGCTTTACCAGATCCTATGCAGTTGGAATGGTTCAAAAAGTACAGAGATAATGAGACTAAAACGATGTCAGCATTGAAGTCATTAACGTTCTTCGTTTCATTTCTTTTGATACTGGGAATTGTTTGTTACGGTAATCGAGATTATCATCAATATCTGATGGGCAAAGAAATAAAGGCAATTTTTCCACGTGTTGCACAAGTAAGTATTTTTATTTTATTTTACATAATTAACATTTTAACCATGTCGCTGGTGCATGTCACAATGTTTTAGTATGAACGTTTTAAACTCAAGGTTGGAACTCAATACACATAAGAAGCTAAACGTTGATGGGCTCTAAATAAGCAACTTCCATCTTAAATGGAGATGGAACCAATGATGTTAAAATCGTTGATTTAATCACCACTCAGTGTGCATTGTGGAGTTGCTGTGTGAGAATAGCATCCCCTAACCTTGGCCTATCATTCATGTTGACATTATAGTCAATTAATAAAACACCTTATACATGGAGCTATTTCACCAAGTGTCCAGGAAAAAGTTTCTGTCACGTTTGATAACCAATAACCTTAGTTAGTGTCTGTTAAAAGCTAACTTATTTAAACTTGCATTTGGCACCACTAATTGCGATTGCTCGACAGAAATCAATTTGTGCTCGCGCCAAGTTTACCATACATCTTCAATTGCTTCATATCTGTTTTGATGTTTTCCTTAGCGCTAAGAGGGAGATAATGACACGAACCCCCAACTATCTCATATTTTCTTAAATTAACTGTTACAATTTATTTTCGTAATTACTCAGATTAATGATGCCTTAGAATTTTGGACTTGGATGATGACCATTTTTGCTCCAGGAATCTATACGACGAACTGGTACAACGGTGATGAAGAAACTAACAAAGTATACATAAGTGACAAGAGTTCTCTTTTGATTGGCATGCCACGGATTAGACAACTGAGGATCGAAAAAGGTAAGGATTGAACTTAATTCGCATCCTTTGCATTATGGACGGAAATAGCTCCAAATGCAGCAACAGCAAAAAGTAGTTCTATGTGAAGGTCACGTTCAGTTATAGCACTATCAACAAGGAGCGTTGAAAAAAACTCTTGGGATGAACGTGCAATTGAAGACCGACTATTGAAGCATTGTACATCATCCTCTGGCGAATTTAGCATTTGTGGACATATGCGTGGAAAATATCAACACCAGCAGGTACTTTATTGTAGCACTCGCACATTTTAATACGGTAGTATGAGCTTCTTACCTGAGAACACATTACACCAAGAATCTTCAACAGGAACGTCAAAATACTGATCTCTGGCACAGGAGTTATAGTTGAATTTTTCAATTCAACTAATTTTCTGTGTACTAAACTTGTAATTAACTACAGTCGCTTAATATATGGCCGCTTAATAGGGGTTCGACTGTAGATTGACTTCATTATTTTTGAATTCGTTCCTAGTGATAATTTCCTCTTTGGTAATTTCAAGTCAGTGCTTTCTTTTGACCAACAGAATCCTGTCCTAAGAAACTGGTGGAAAGCTACAACGTTACTGAAGTGTGTTACCCTCACTACTCCGAATCATATGAGGACACGACACCGATGTATCTACCAAAGTGGAAACTTCCTCCTTCTGACGCGTCCCCTTCCTTGTTCAAAACGTTGTGTCCAAAGCCTTGGCGGTATAAGTCATCTGAAGAGATGAACAACTTACCAAAGATAAGTCCTCGAGCATCATATGGAGGTGGTGGCTATGTGGCTGATCTGGGATATGATCTGCAGACGGCAAGGAGGGTAATGGAAGATCTAAGTCGAAACAACTGGATCGATAGGCGAACTCGGGCCGTAATTGTGGAATTCGAGGTCTTTAATAGTAACATGAACATCCTGGTGGTTGCAAACTACTTCTTTGAGTTTCTACCTACTGGCGGTGTTTTCAGTTACACCAGAGTAGAAGTGCTGGACTTGTATGGTACAGAAACGAGTTTAGTTCAACTCATTCTACTTTGTCGCCTTCTTCTTATTGTCATGATCGTCGCTTACTGTGTTGTAGAACTTGTAAAAGTGTGTCGTCAAAAGGATCCTACCTCAGAAATATTTGGAATTTGGTCACCCTTGTTCTTATTGTCTCATCTGTAATGGCTGTAGTTTTTCACATCGTCCGAGAGAAGACAACCAAAGATACAATAAAGGAACTTCACAAGAATCTCTATGCTACGGTGAGCTTCCATGAAGCTATAAGATTGCTGGACATCGAAATCACTGTTCTCTCCGTTGTTATCTTTGTGGCGACGCTCAAGTTACTAAGTCTGCTGCGCTTCAGCAAGAAAATAATACTTCTCTCTATAACGGTTCGTTTCGCTTTAAAATATTTGGTCTCTTTCTCAGTAGTATTCATTATTACATTCTGCTCGTTTGCCATGTCTGGCATGTTGGCATTTGGGGGTATCGTAGAGTCATACTCAAGCTTTCTTCGAGTTTGTGTCTCCCAGTTTGAATTTCTCCTTGGAAAGGCGGTGCCCAATTTTCAGATGTCAAAGGTTGACTCTCTTCTAGCCTTCTTGTTTTCCAGCCTTTACATTTGTTCTATGTCCGTCTTGTTCCTGAATCTGTTTATCGTCATTTTAAACTGTGCATTGCTGGAAGTTAAGGACAATGTAGATGCTGTGTCAGACGAGCTCGACTTGGCCGACTTTATGACTATGTATTTTACCCAAGGTATTGCCAACATATTTGGCAGGAAACAACGCAAGAAACTTAAACTTTATTGCGAAAACATGACTTTCGAAGATGAGTGCGCTTATGTAGAAAAATGTCTCATCGAGATCGATCGCAGAATCTCCATATTGGCTGAGGACGCTTTGACAGCAGGTCGGGTTCGATTGACGAGGGCTCAGCCGAGAAAGTCGTCTTTGTTTCAAACGCAAGTTTCCTTGGTAACTGTCGAACCACATCCCAGAAACAAAGAAACTCCTTTTCTGGATGAGGATGTGCCCTTGGAAGAGTCCACAAGCGAACTGGAAGAGTTGACTTCCTACAATTCTGAAAATGAAGATGGCATGGAAGACATCTCCAATCCTTTGTATTCAATGGCATTCGCAACAATGACGAAAATGGTGAAAACTGAAGAGATGGTAAATCAACCCATCTCGCTCTCGGAAATTGATGTGGAACCTGAATACGAAAACAGCCGAATGTAAAGTCAATAGAATTGTACTCATATAATGAAGGATGTCTGTAAAGTTGTAGTTTCATGTCCAGTAGAATTAGTTTTAATTCCAGATCCAGTTTAAAATTTTTAAACTTATATTTCTACACTTTGGAGACGTGTTCTTGTGTTCTACGTCAGAACAATGAGTATAATATTGCACCTTTTTCAAGGACAGCAAGGAAGCTTGCTAAGGTAATTAAGAGTTACTGTTTTCAAAAAATATGTTTTACTGCGCCTTTTAATAACACGTGACTGACTCTGAAGTTCAAACCTCAACTGACGATTGCGTATTACACTGCCGTCAATCATTACGCTATATAAATTTTAATTATTATTATAATCATAATAACGACGACAACCAACCAACCCTGAAGAAAAAGAAACAACCAAAATGTATCGAAATCCGCCAATCATAGCCGGACATGACGTGACTTTTGGAGCCGTTGAAGTGTAAAACTTCTGTTTCCTTGAAACGTCCGCTAAGATGGTTGATGACAGAACACTGGAGACGCAACCATTGGTTGTGTTTTTATCTCCAGAGTTCGTATGTTATTGAAAGACGCAGTAAGGCTTTTACCAAATCTCTGTTCTCATTCCTTGTACTCATTGTTACTCGCATGGTTAAATCAGAAGAAAAACCAACTCTGAAGCAATATAGAGGGTCTAGTTAAATAATAATTGTTATTGAACAATGGATCATTTGTCAGCTCTCAGTTAAATTTTGGCCATTTGTCAGGTGACAGTGTATTACATAGTGGGCAAAATTACTGTATTCTGATTGGTTTAGACAGATGGTATTTTCCGTTATTTTGTGTTTGTCGAGGGCACAAATTACTCCGAAAATTCCAGAAGATTATCCAAGGACCTTTAAAGATTCTATGGTAGAGACGAAGACAAAGAAAATGTTTATTGCATTGTATTCTTACTGTAGATTTACAGATAGTCTTGTTAACTTACTTTGTACAGCTTTGTACAGTCCGAGGGAACCGAGATACCTTTTTCAGTCGAATTTTCGTTTCTGAGAATTTACCGAGCCATAATCATGAGAGTGAATAACACGAATTGAAAACTCGGCTTGGCACTTGTTCCCATATAAAGGAAAAGTCATAGAAAGTCATGAAAATTTGAAATTGCCTTCTAGGCATGGAAAAGCCATCAATTTTTTGTGTTATTTCGCGGACGTCTTAGTCGTACCGTCTCCAGGTGCAAGGCTACAATGCGGAATCTGACAATGTGGCCGTTCTCATTATTATATAAAATAGAACGAAAACCGTGCACTCTAAAAGCGGTTGGATATAAAATTTGTAATTGCTTTCATGCTGTTTAGTAGTGGGTCTTTACTCTTACAATATAAACCCAACAGTCATATGAATTGTTTCAACTGCCAATTATATTTCTCAGCCTGAAGGTTTAAGTAAGCTTCTTACGTTGTTTATTAGGACATTTTGACAGTTTTGAAATAATATTTCCATTCAGTGTTATGCTGAATTTTACATATTACACAATTTTAATTAAAAGCAAATAGATTGTTGTAAATGTAGTTCAAATGACAGGGCGTGCCATTTCTTAGCCCCTAACGTGCTCAATTAAAATGCCATGTCAGCAGTGTAATGAGTTTTAATTTTTGTTTTGGTGGGTTTGCTGTTCGCAATCCGTCTTAATCTTCTCCATCCTCAACCATCTTTGTTCCTGTTTTGTTTATTATTACCTCTTTGGTGTTTTTCTACCTTAGTAAACTATTATTTTGAGGCTTTCTTCAATTTGAGGATGATTTTACACCTCCAAAATGACTTAAATTATCGCGACATCATTCTTTTTTGCGGTTTTCGTGTAAACTTCCGTGCTTCCTTCGTTGAAATTGCGTCGTAATCATTTTCGTTTTCCCAGTCTGCTGGGTAGTCAATCACTGGAGTAGTAAAAAATGTGATTAAATTTTTTGGGTCTGTAAATTGCATTTTAACGTATGTTATACAGTCTTAATTAAAATGGCACAAAACTCCCATGGTGGTGATAAATCGTTAATTTAAACTTCATAAGAGACAGTGTAAAACAAAACTAGAAAAGGTTACCGCACACTATTTTTTTTATGTTCTGCACAGGAAAAATTGGAATTTTGCTCATATCTCGTTACTATGGTAACGCGCAATAACTGGCAAAAATATAGTCTTAGGTTCAAAATAGTGAGAACAAGTGACGCCTTATTACGTGCCAGACTATCTCGTCATATTCTTGAGTTTAACACCCTGGAGTGCAAAAACTACTTCAATTCAGAGGAGATATGAATTAAATATGACGACGGCACGGCGGTCAAATAAATAAATCGCATGTTTACCGTGAATAACTGATGTCTTTCGGTTATTTATATACGACTAGCCTTTCGTGTTTCCGTGCTTCTGGTGAATTCGTAGCCCTTTTAGTAGATCCGTACAAGGTCAGTAATATTGGTGTATCACAGATCAAACATACATTCAACGATATTTTCCTTGGCGGTAACCAATCTCTGGACCGTCTCGTAATTAAGCCTTGGAGGCGTTTTCTCTTGTTTTTCAATTCGTTTCGCTTGTCTGCATTTAACGACTGGATTGTGAAGATCGTTAAGAACGGGTTTGCATTTTTAAGGTGCACAGACGTCTCCACTGGAAACCAGCATATCGTCTGAAGAACAACCAAGATTCAGGGTAAGTAGTAACCTTTCATGTTAGTGTTTTTAAATCTTGATTTTATTTTTACAAGGCTTAGCACGATTTTCTATTCGTTTCTTGGTTCTAAAAGCGCCCTTAGCGATATTTTACTGATCGTAGTTTAATTTTAAACATATCTCAATGCGACATTCCGTAGAAAATAGTTTAATACAGTGTACTACGCAATCAGCATCAAGACAAAACTCTGATATCATCTAATATCCGCATATTTAAGGCAACTCTTCGTTTGAGAATTAAACGTTACCACTTCGCAAAACCAACTTAAAGGATCGATCGAGTTTTGTCCTGTCTAGATCTTTTTTATTTTATTTTATTATAATCGAAAAGGTCTCGTGCTTCTACGTATGTTTGAATATCTCCCACAACGAGTCAACGACAACAGGTCTGACCAAAAGAGTCACAAGTCTCTTCGTTTTACCATTTCGTGATAAACATTTAGCCACATACACCTGAACAAACATTTCAGCAGATTGCTGTTTACGCCGTAACTCGCAACTGTTCTATCAGGCATGAAAGGATTGTTGGCTTGACTTGGCTTAAGAATAATTTTTCATTATGTTTAGTAAAACACCAAGCGGATGTTACGAAGATGCGCGATTCAGAACATCCGACAAATTCCTTTCATTGTTTCGAGAATGCAACGGCTGCTAAAACAGTACTAGAAAAACACTAACAAACAAGAAAAAATCAACAACGACCCCTGCGACTCTTTTTGTTACGATTTCAATTACACTGTAGTCGCACCAAGATGCAATTTAAAACTTCAATATTTTGAAGTCTTTGAAAATTTTACAAAAATAAAGGCCGATTTTCTTTTCAAATGAAACGATTGTCGTTTAGAGCATTGTGTCTTATTCTATATAACTTCCTATATTGGATATCGTGGTGTGTGTGTTGATTTAAAATTCATATATATCCACGCGTCATAAAGCCATCTTGTACCGAGCAACTGAAGACAGCATTACATGGACATGGACATGTAATATATTGAATCGTAACGAAACTGTCAGACATTGAACACACCAGAACCAGAAATCACATGAATCAATTATAAAAACACTTCCTTTCTTTCAAATAAACACGATATCTCGTCTCAATGCGGTGATCGTCTTTTTATGAAGATTTCTCAGTGACACATGAAAATAAGTGAAAGCGTGGTTTTCGACGCATTTGTCACTCAAGTTGTCACGTCTAAGAGGTCATTGACACTTTAATTTGTGGAAAATCTTATACAAGTCACTATGCTCTTAGCCGCGATGAGTACGTATGAAAAAGATAGGCATCGTTAATAGAGCGACAAGTCCGTCTTTTTTAAAACTTCGGCCATTTAATGATAGTTTAATACGTAGAAGAAATAAATTTGAATGAAACAGATGGTATCGGACAACAATGTTTTTTTTTGTATTTTGGGTAGTTTCGAAATCGTTTTCCATTTTTTCTTTCTATTTACAATCGATACATTTATTTTTGGCCCTATTCCCTCCCCACCGAGGGAGAAGAACTAGTTATTAGATAAAACCTGTATGTAGATAAAGTTTATAAAAGAACCCAAGTAACTGACATTCTTAGTTAAACATTACTTGTGACAGGTTTTTTCTTACCAATTTTCCACTCATCCGCTGTGTCATAATCAGTATATACTTTAAGCAGGAAAGAGTCAAAGTTTTCCTTTATATTCAATGGACACTAAACCGTATCCTTACAGAAAATGTGATGTTGGTCATTTAAATGAGCTACGTCACGGATGGCGCATCTTGAAAAAATTCGCCAATTTTTTCAAGTTTGCTATTCGCAGTCCGTCTTAATCTTCTCCATCCTCGACCATCGTTGTTCCTGTTTGGTTTATTATCACCTCTTTGGTGTTTTTCTACCTTAGTAAACTATTATTTTTAGGCTTTCTTCAGTTTGAAGGTGGGTTTTGTACTTCGCAAAAATGACTTAAAATATCGTGACATAGCTCCTAAACAACTACAGTTTTCAGCCTTTAATAATCTCATGGTAAATGACTGCTCGTAATAAAGCTGGGATCAGCACAAAAAAAACCGTATTTCATCATCATTACAAGCAAAGAAATCCTTAGATCGCGATCGAGCAGTGTCTCGTTTCCCTCGAAATGCGGCGAAAAAAATACAAATTCGTCAATATCCTACGTTACTGTTGATTTTCGCCGAAAAATAAAATAAAAATAATGACAAAATATTATCGAGCTTTTCGCCGATCACCGATCATTGCGGAGAGTTTCGCCAGATTTTACAGAAAAATTTAGTACTTCTTTCTGAGTTTCTTCAAACTAAAGTTGCATCCTAAGTACCATTTCGGAATAATAAAGCAACTTGAATGGGATTGACCACATTGCACTGAAGGACAAACAACTTCCGCTTGCGAAATTCCTCAAATTAATATTGTTTTCAACAAGCCTTTCAACGAGTTTGATTCTGCGACGAAAAAAGTTTAAAGGATACTCGGCGAGTTAACCGTGCGAAAATATCGCGTCGTTCTGAACTGCTACCCGATCTCGACAAAAAACTAAAACATATTATTTTGAGTACGGACGGATCGGGTTTTTTTTTCTTTGTTTTGCTCATTGTTGGTCATTTTGTCTCGGTTTTACTTTAAATGCAAATATCTCGGGTTCATTTCAGAAACAATCTCCGATTAACATGGTAAACATAGCAAACTCGGCAGGTTGTCGGCAAGTATGTCTATTTGTAGGGATGTGACGTAATAAAATGACATGCAAACACATTTTACTGATGAACGTGGGTAGTTTCTGAAGGCCCTCATACTGTTTTTATTCAGGAAGCTTTGTTTGTTTTGTCACACAGCGAACAGCAATTTCCCTGTGAAATTATTTACTAACCTAGATTATGCGTCACTTAGTTCAAGAATTAACAGCATGCAAGAGTCAAGAAAGTAAAATGAGTTAACATGATTCACGATGAAAACATTAAGTTCAACAATGGCGTTATAAAGCTATCAATATAACATTTTGCCGGCATCAAAAAGACCTATGTGAATTGCCACGAAAATGTTTTTTGTTCAGTGCAAAATAAATATCATTTTTGAGAGAAAGAAAGGGTAGATCTATTTGCCGATCTATTTCTAATATTCGCCTATATTCAATTCCGATCAACATCATACATTCTAATAATGCTATAATACTGCAGAAGGAGACCATTTTTCCCTTGTAAAAACAACAACGATTGTTAAAACCATACAATGAATAACAAGGATATCAGAACACCTTGAAATTTGCATTATTATGGCACCTGTCACTTGCCTAAGTTCTCATATATTGTGATCGACAACGTTGCCATCAGTCGTTTACATAGCTATTTAATTTATTATCATTCACAACTGAGAACGCTGTTCTTGTAACTCAATTGTACACATTGCGTGTGGCATGTTCGGTTGATCCAGGATAAAGCGAAGTTTCAGAACCGATGTTTATTTTCTTGCTTCGTATACGGCGCAAGTAAACTAATTATCCAGCTAAGCGGAAGCAGTTTCCTCTTCGAGGGTGGGGGAGAGGGGGATGTTTTGTTTTCTACCTCTTAAGATAAACCCTTTTGCGTCAGGTGCATCGTACGTTTACTTCCTCTACACAACTCAGTGAGCTTCAGTGAAAGCGGAGGTTTGCCGAAGAGAAACTTCGCACCTAGACTGATCACTTATCTTCCAAGACGCCAATAACTTCGGATGATCGATAAGCGCAGCTCAGTTTCCATATCCTTGTGCGTGTACCGAGTAAGTATCTCAAATGCGATCCTAGTTTTCTGTATAAATTCTCAAACTAATGCCGAGAAAATATACAAACCATCTCTTCGACATCTACAATACGGTGGATGCATTTCAGTATAGATCAAGGAAACTAACTATGTGTTCCTTTCCCCAATCAGCTAGTGCAGAGCATTTAAATGATTTTGTAGATCTACGCAGTATAAACTGATGTATATTTGAACGTTTGCAACTCTTAGAACCGTCATCATTGGCTAGGTGTTGTGTTATTTTATTAATAACAATGTCATCTGCGCGCTTTGGGCATAAATCTTGCCGACCATGGATTGTCATCCAGCTATAAGGGTAAAACTAAAACTATCAGCTACATGTTCTTGTCGGACTTGACATGTCTTCGTTTTTTTTTCAGACTCTGGTGTATAAAGAGAGGCTACCATAAATGTAGTGAAATTTTACCCGGGCATCATTTGATCCTAGTGACAAGTTGAATCACTCAGTGTATGTTGTTTCTTCACGTCTCGTGGAACACCTGTCATCTCATCTTGAAATACAATATTTCGTGAAGTCGTGAAAAGAAATTCATCATTTTCATTTATTGGGGGAACTATATCTTACCACTTCGCGCCTGTGATCTGACAGTGGAAACACTTATTTGGGTCGCTTGTGAATATAAAAGCCTGCAGGCTATTAATATTGGCTGAAAAGGTATTTCCCTGGCAGCTGAACTAAATACATTGGCGAGAAAAAAATATTTTCCGCGATAATCACCATCTCAGAAGCTAGGAAAGATTTCATTTGCCTTTATTAACTTTGCGTCAGTGACGAGAAAAGTTGTTTCAGTTTCTGATCATAGATTTCTTAGCAGGTGGAGTCTTGTAACGATACTGAGACCAGGGTGCCGGATCGCGCCGAACAGCCATGAATTCGAATGGTTCGCAATCGACCGTGTTTAGCAATGCTACCGGCGACTTGCCAGATGACATCCTGCCAGAGTTACGCACATATCGCCATATTGAGCTGGCGTCTGCGATTGTCCTGTGTATACTGTCACCGATAACAGTGGTTTCCAACTCTCTGCTCTTGACGGCGATCTACAAGGATCCGCTGCGGTGTTTCCGGACTCCAATGACGTTCTTTATCGCCGGGCTCGCCTTGGCTGACTTGCTCATAGGATTGACTGTTGAACCGTTTTTTGCGATTTATTACTTCGCAGATTTTGCCAACTTCACGGCGAAGCCTAGCGAGGCTTACAGGTTAATTCACAGGATTGGCGGGATCATTTCCACCGTAGCAATCAGCGTGTCATTTTTCGTTGTACTAGCGCTGTCAGTGTGTCAATATATCGCCGTAACATACCCGCACCAATTCAAGGACATCGTGTCCAGAAATCGAGTTCTATGCTTTCTCGCCGCTAGCTTCGTTTACATCACAAGCTTCTGTATGCTGCAGTTTACCGGGATAGACTTAAACACATTCTTAAAAATCGACCTCATGATACACCCAACATTGTTTTCACTCATTTTAGTCGTTGTGCAAATCCTGCTTTACACCTCGTTTAACCGCCATCTTCAACAAAGCGACACGCTCCGCAAAAAGGCTTCTTTGAACCAGTCCCTGCAGAAAGTGAACTCGTACAAGAGGAGACACAGTGAACGCCAGTTCACTGTCATGACGTTCTATCTCACAGCCATCCTGCTAGCTTCGGCTTCTTTGCACAATGTTGTCCTATACATTTATCTCTTCAGGAAGCCAAAAAACACGGTGGAAAATATTAACATCCATATTGGACTTCGAGTTAGTGATCTCATGCTCTTCATCAAGGTCGCTTTGGATATTTTTATCTATGCGTGGCGACTCCCTACTTACAGGAGAGCTCTAAGTTGCACGTTATTTGGCCGCCGAGCCGTGTCGCGTCTGTCGCGTCCGTCTTCCACATGCCGCAAAACTAGTGATGACATGCAGGAGAATGGCCGAAGAGGGCCTGGAACAGAACAAACTTCAACAGTGTAACTCTCAAACGAACCGGTGAACCTCCAATTCTTAATACACCGTCTCGAGAAGATAAAAACATGCCAGGACAATAGGAACCTAAGTAAATGGTTTGATTTCTTGTAGAACAGTCCTCGACAAATCATAGAAACACACTGTACGAAGTGAGGATAGTTCTGACCATGGCGAGGATGGAATTGGATTACAATATGGACACACTTGAAACCGTGAAACAAGTTCGGTTTGGCTCTTCCAGTTCTTGATGAAAAATTATAATTCCTATAAAAAGTTGTTTTCTATATTTAGTGTTAACGGAGATTTAAAGAGGTTTAATATGTTTAATAGCATGCTTGTCATCATAATGGTTTTCTGGTACGGTTATAAGACAATGTTTCAAGGCATTTAGCAACGATGTCTTTTGGACAGTGGCAGCGAAAAATAAGTAATTTGAACGAAATACTGATTTCAAAATAAAATAAACATTATGCAAGTGATGAGATATGAGTACGTTGACTCTAACCCGTATTTTCCTTGGACTATCGGCATTGAAAGAAAATAATTAACAATTATCCACCGAAGTGGAGGTGAATAAGTGGTGGATACTGATTTACCGAGCCGCGAAGCGGCGATGTAAGGTCATGTAAATATCCACCACTTTTCACCGACACGGAGGTGAATAATTGCTTTAGTATATACCACACAAGTGAATAGTCGGCCCCAAGCAGTTATTTTATTATGTAACTAATTGGGAAAAAACTCGTGGGAAGCCATTTTGTTTTTGCTCAGAGGTGAATGGCAAATGATATCTGGAGTTTGAGTAGCCAATCAGAGCGCGCGAAAAGCTTAAAGCAGGAGTCACTTGTTTGGTATATACTAACACTTGTTATCATTCCATGCTGTTGAAAGCCACAAAGTAGATTGCTCGATCGCGACTTAACTGAATTGGCCATTTCCGAATTGTACATGTCTCTTGTCTCTGTTTCAAAACGAGTCCTGGTGCACAACCTTTCATACGGAGATGAATCTGAATAAAAGGTTGTGCACCAGGACTCATTTTAAAACAGAGGAAAAAGGCAACTCGGAAATGGCTTAATAAACAGGCTAAAATTTCAGCAAAAAATGGCCTTCTCTTTTTGCCATCAAATTGGCTGCTTTGAGCTACAACAAAATTATTTTAATTTATCAGGAAATAAACGGGAAACAGGCTCCTGACGGGAAATCAAATTGGTTATTTTTATTTTTTTAAAAAGTTTAAAGCGCGTCGTGGCCGTGTGGCGCAAATATATTCTTCTTAACAAGGAAAATATCTTACAACGTAATCCTCTTTTAAGATGTTATGCTCGTACGATTAGAGATTTTCCACAAGCTATTGTAGAAATATAATATTCAAAATCACTAACAAAGGAAATCATAATCGTGTCGGAGGTTGGATACCCGATCTTAATTAACATATATTTTTACGATTTTATTTCTCCATTTACTTCTCAGTTTTTGTTTCGATTGAGAAGATACATCAAACACTCGAGGGAGTGTTTCATCTGATTTCCAAACACCTCGAATTTTGTCAAAACTGATACTCCGCTGCGCGTCGTATTTTCGACTCCATTCTCGGTGTTTGGATATCGGATGAAACACTGACTCATGTGATATCTTACCACACTTTGTCGCTGAAAGTAATATAATATTAATTGAACTGATTCTGTTTAATATTGGTTTCGAAATTGCGAACGGATTTGATTGTGTCACCATACGCGAGTTCATTTCTATCTAATGTACTTCAATAAACCGAACGTAATGGTCAGTTTTGTTAATTTGGAGAAAGTAAATATATAAAGCCCGATAAGGCAATAATCGGGTTATTAGATGCAAAGATGACGGTTTGCGATCTCCAGGCAATCGACGACCTTATTTTTCCCCGTCGGGATAAGTAGTGTTTTCATCCTGATAGATGGAAAGCACTTCCTTTGTTTCTATTTATAGAAATGAAAGGACGTTTAAGAGAACGAGAAACGCATCTCGGCGTTGTCATAGCGCGTGTTTCCTCGGCCGTTTCGATTTCTCCCAAACTTTACCGTAAAATCCCGGTTAAGGCTTACTTTACTGGCCTTTAAGCTTAACATAACATAAAATGGTAATTTTAGTCAGTCAGATATAGATGTTATTGAACTAGCTTGTTCGGTCCGTATTGGGAAAATATTGGTCGAGTTCTTTTTTTGCAAGTTTATGGACCGAGCCGAAGGCGAGGTCCATAAACTTGCAAAAAAAGAACTCGACCAATATTTCCCAATACGGACCGAACAAGCTAGTTCAATAAAGTTTTTATTATAATGGATTTTTAAAAAAATTGCTGATAAATAAATGCAACCATTCTCGGCTAATGCGCGCGCGCCAAAGCTAAGCACATTCTTGCATTTTTCAGGCCACTTTGCGAAACGTTTAACCAAAATTGTCTGCCAGACATGAGGAAAAATGTTTCTACTTAATAGAAAACAGTTTTCTTTTGCTCAATGTTTCATAAAAGGAATTCGGCGAAATGAGTTCGTGAGCGGTCCATCTTAGCGGTCCGTATTGCAAAATTCAGAATGCTCCTTTTCATCGTGGACCAGTTTGCCATATAATAAATATTGTTATTTCCTAATTTTCTAAATTGTACAATATTCTGTGAGGGTGTTAGTAAGGAAATAAAGATGGGGAAGGATTATATCCGCGGAGGGTTTATGATTATACTCGGAGAGATATTCGAATTATTTTGGGTAGCGGACATGCAGATTGGCCTGTAAGTGGGGGAAATGGCGGGGCTTATAACCGGGATTTCTTTATGGAAACAGTCACAAAATGTTTTTATTTAATATATAAAATATGTCCAATTTGTTTTATGTTTTTCTACAGCTGGGGTTAATTATATAGAAACAAGACTTTCACCCAATGAGTGCGAGCCTTATAATGAGGTGTTCGATCTGTGCAAGAAGTAGAATGCAAATGTAATTCAGATTTAAAATCTGTATCATTGATTAGTTGTGATTGATTTTTCCATGCACGTCTCTAAGCTTTCCACCGATTAAAATCATATATATGTATTCTCAAGAATACTGAACTTGAGGAAAATTTTGCCTTGCATTTCATTTCCAGCTGTTGTCAGTAATATTTCCTGGTTGAACAATTGTGACAATGATTCAGAACCGTACCGACAGAACACAAAGCGGACTTATTACAGAAGCCGGCATCATCAAATACTTTTTGGTAGATTTGTTTACCAATGTTATTTCTGAAAAAGACGAGTTTGCTTTGTTTTGCGTTGATGAACAGCAAATGCGTTGATTAATCGGTGGATTTTTCGATCGTCTGATCAAATATTGTTCAAGAAAATATAAAAAAATATATATAATACACTCAACATCACTTCGGAACATTTTATACCGCGAAAATTATGCACTATTAATATTTTTAATCTTCACAATTCTTTATAGACGTAATCTTTAGTTCCAACGATATCGGCCCTTTTTGATATTTATAATAAATCCACAGAAAGACAATAAATACCGTATTTTCTCGATTAAACGTCGGGAGCGTTCATTTAAAACTACGCCTTGCAGACCGGCGTTTATTTATTCGGGGCCCGGCTTTTTTTAAACACGGGTATTTTCATCATTTTTGAAAGCCTCATTTTTGGCTTATTTTACATGAAGTTTATACTGAGTTAATTTAACAAAACATTACAGTGAAGATGACGCTACCGTTGCCACTCGACAAAGTTTTTGATTAATTTTTGGCATCTTTTTGACAACTTTGATGGGTTCCGTTTTGTGGCGCCACATTTGAACTAGACTAGAAACTAAAACCATTCAGATTTCACGACTCCGCCTCCAACACTCCTTGGAGTTTGATTGGTCAAGTCAAACGGAACCCATCTGAAAGTCGTCAAAAAGTTGTCAAAAAGATGTCAAAAATTAATCAAAAACTGTGTCGAGTGGCAACGGTAGCGTCATCTTCACTGTAACAAAAAGGTCAACTAAACAAGACCAAAATTTCACCAACTTCGTCTCTAGTAAAAAAAGCTCACACAAACAAGTCACAGCAAGAGAGGATGATCTAAGAGAACACATCCCCCATACATGGGCCTCTTCCAATGATAATTTTTTTCAATCTAATTTTAGCGCGTGGTCATACTGCGCGGCTATTTTAAGGAAGACACCTGAATGGTCAGTTGTAATGACGTAATGAAATTTAAGATTTGGCGGCTTTGGATTTACGATTTCAGTAGATGGACGTCAACACGTCGGCGAGAAAACCTTCGCAATGACATCTGATACTTTTTTATCATTGGCGCGCGACCATGGGGACGAGAACTAAAATAACTTTCACAGCGTGGCGCGAAGCTCAAAATAGATTGAAAAAACTATCATGGGGCATGGGGATGTGTTTTCTTAGATCATCCTCTCTTGGTCACAGACAATATGCACTCCTAACCACATGGTTACCATGGTTACAACCCTAAGAGCCGAGCAAAATTGACAAATTGAACTGGTATATCATGGTTTCCACGTGAACCTGACTCGGTGCACATCATTGATCGATGAGAATCAATTACATAAGGCCGGATCTCAAATAAAGCCGGGACCTCGACTAAACACCGGGGGGGGGGGGGGGGGGTGGGTTCATTTTTATAGCTCAGTCGACGTCATAGACCCGGCGTTTATTTGACCCGGCGTTTATTCGGGGCCTAATCGGGGGCCCGGCGTTTTAAAATCGAGAACATACAATATGACAATGTTATCCCAAAAATCCTTGGAAAAGAAGCAATAGTTATACACCCCTATAGTGTTTATGTTACGTATTGCTTTCTGGATTATGTAACATGCGTCTTAGCCCAATTTTATCGCTTTGGTGATCCAGCATACGATTTCTCATGATCGAGTTATCGAGAACTCAAAGACACCTTTTTTCACGTTCACCTGTTTCGTTCGAATTTAGTAGAAAAAAATATATATCAAGTATATTCAGCCCTTTCTTGGTTCAGCTCAAACGAGTAAAGATGGTGGTGGTACATTGCTTGACGCCTTGTTGTCTAGCATTGCTGTTGTACCCTTAGTAATTTGTGAAATCGCGTACTCTAGCATCAGAATGCGTTTTGCGATGTTTCCAGCTGAGCATGCGTGGTGAACTGAGTACAAACAACATACACAGGACGATAGTACAACATGAAGGTGTGTGCGCGCAGAGGTGGTTCGTTTCCATCCTTCCGCAGCCGTGCAATCAGCGGCGAAATGGATTGATTATTACACTATTTTGCTATGTAAAATAACAAAGGTTTGGGCTCTAATTTGTCAAGTCTCCTCGAAATCCCGTCTCCGAAAATCGACTAAGCCGCGGTTTTCATGATCGAAGCTGACATGGCGTCACGTCACGCTGGTCAACATGGCATTGTTCGGAGTACTCGAGAGTGCTCGTGCTACTTTTTTATTGATCTAAAAAAAGTTTAATGTCTGTCAGCCCCCCTGGGGTGGGGGGGGGGGGGGGGTTATTCAACAAAGTTTTATGCGGGGAGGCTCCGCCCCGAGGTCCAAATCCTTACCCTGTAATTTTATGTACCATGTTTGACAGAAAAGGTAACCCATTTATATCCATAGAAATGGTACCCCTTTCACATACCTACAATACAAACACTGCATTCCTTTTCTGTATTTTTCATTTCACGAGTAACCCCTTAAAATCAGCTTAAAATACTTGGATGAATCAGCCGTTACCATGGTTACAGGCCCTGTGTAGACAGTCTTTAATCATGTAAACACAAGTTCTGAACGTCAGGTATTCAGGTTCAAACGCAACTAAACCGAACGAAAATTACAAACAACAAAGTGAAATACATTCTTTTGACGACGTTTTTACGAGCGAGAGAGTGTTCAATGTATATGCGCATGTTCAAAGTCTTTGCGCATGTTCAAAACGTTTGCGGGCTCAAAGTCTAATCAGCGGATTCCACATACTGGGGGCGGGGGAGTGCAGCAATTCGTTTGCTTAACTGAGAGTTTCAGTCTGTGGAATCTGCTGCTCAGTTCCTCTGAAATGTTCTTGTGGATCTGCCAATGAAACTTCCAAAGGATACAAGAGATGTAATGAGCGATTGGTGACTACTGAGCTTGTTTGAATCTCTGCAGCTCTGACTTTACCATCCCGACCACGGAGTAGACCTTTGATGATTGCCAATTTCCAAGAACTTCGGGGAACCTTCTCATCGTGGATAAGCACAGCATCTCCGACCTTGACGACCTCCTCTCGAGACTCTCGTTTCTTAGACCGATAGCGTGACGCTCTCGCAGCGAAGCAAGGTACTCGTTCTTGAAACGTTGGACAAAGTGATGGAACAGCAAAATGGTGCTGTGACCAATGATCCTTCACCTACACCAGGTTTAGATCTTCCTGGCTCTGCCACTATGCTTGCTGCACCCACTAAAACTCCCGATCAGTCCAAGTGCAAGAAAAACAGACCGTTTAAGCCTCCCAAGAAAGTTTCCTGTCGCTTGTGTGGGTCTAAGCATAACACATTTCAATGTGAACTATCAGTTAAGGACAGAATGGCAGCAGTAAATTCCAAGCACTTGTGCCTTAATTGTCTCAGAAGCGGCCATTCTGCCACTCAGTGCCAGTCGCAGTGGAGATGTTCAGTGTGTCGAGAGTTGCATCACACTACACTACACGGAGCTCCCACACCGCAGTAACCCAGGTTCGAATCCTGGTCACGGCACCATTTTGTGTAGACAGTCTTTCATGTAAACACAAGTTCTGAACGTCAGGTATTCAGGTTCAAACGCAGCTAAACCGAACGAAAATTACAAAAATAAAGTGAAATACATTCTTTTGACCACGTTTTACGAGCGAGAGAGTGTTCAATGTATCTGCGCATGTTCAAAGTCTTTGCGCATGTTCAAAACGTTTGCGGGCTCAAAGTCTAATCAGCGGATTCCACAGGCCCTTTTAAATATCTAAAATACCTAAATGACAGTTTTCCCAAGAGAATATTCTCTTGGTTTTCCCTATCCGTTTCTATACTTCAACTCGTCAGTGAAATCCCTACCCTTTTAGGCATCCAGCCTGAAAAAGACACCCCTTTCGGGCGGAGCCTCCCCGTTATAGGGAGTACCCCCGTTTGCCCCGACCAAATAGTCATTTATACTCCTGGGCTCGGTTGTTCAAAGCACGATTAACCTAATCCAAGATTAGCGTGAATTTTGATTTCAGTTTTGTAACTTTTCAGTGAGATTTTCTGTTTATATTTTTTGCTCTTCAGTTTTGTCTTTGACTAATGTCAAACTCCACAAAAACATTGTCATGGAAAACTACATTTATATGGGAGAAAATGAAACCTCGATTATTTGTTAATCCTGGATTAGCGTTAATTGGCTTTCGAACAACTGGGCCCAGATGTAAAGAGACACTACGAGAGTTACGTGTAGAGGGACTGCTTAGTGACCACACAGTGACCCCGGGAAGTGCTCGAACACGGACCATGTGATCCAGAGTCCGGGTCCAATACACTAACCATTAGACCACCGAGGGCTTAGGCTCGATTACCAGCCGCTGCATGTTCGGGAAAATGAGCCCACGCTCATCTCCCCTTCTCGGGGAGAAACTGGAAGACCGGAATCGAGAGAGCGGTGGAAATCGAGCCTACCGCGGGCTCCCACACCGTTGTTATTGAATAATTTAAAATAAGGCTCAATTTGGCTTCCAATGTAATAATTCAAGCCGCAGAAATCTCGCTGGCCGATTCATTTTATATATACAAAAAAAAAATTATTAAATTTTTTTAATTATGTATACACCCGTATGTTTCACACTCTAAAATTGGCAAAACCACAGCGACAAAACGTTGAGAATTGCCGGATCTTTTGCAGACCTGGATCAGTAAAACACTTGAGGTAATATAAAATAGTCGAAAATAAAATTTTCGGCGGGGGGCAACTCGAGCCCGGAAATACGTCTGCGCTCGCAGGCTAACGGCAAGATTGATCCTTCATTTACTTTTTACTGCCGTAAGGATCAGTCTTGTTGTCTATTTTTTACGTTTGACACAGCTGTCACCAAGGGATTACAATATGACACTGGCAGGGATGATCGGGGGACCTTGTTTGACCTTTTTGGGTTTCTGTGTGTTTCTGTTAGACTACGAGCAGTCCTCTTAGTTCAATAGCGCGAAATGGGGTGAGACGCGCCTCTCTTCACCAGATTTCGCGCGGCCATTTTTTTCTTCTCGCTTTACGGCCGGGTGGGGGGAGGGGGGGGGAGGAGGGGGGGGGGACTCTCATATGAAAGGGGCGGGGATGCTCGTCGGGAAATTTAAATTTTAAAAACCCCTAAATAAATAAAGGAGACCAATCTGGGCGTGGCGCAAGCTTTATTCGACTCCTAAAAGATAACTTTGTAAAAATCTGAAAGGGCCAACGGACAATACAAAGGTACCGGATCCTGGTGGATCTAATCAGCAGATTTAAATAATGAAAATACAATAAAGAAAGGCTGACTGTACGGTTGGGATAAATGTGAATATATTTTCCAATAATTCGTCAGGCACGGCCTGACTTCTTCAGGGAACTACCATTCTAAGAGACCCGGATACGACTATGATGGTTGTGAAGAAATTTTAAGACTTCATGCCTGATCGGTGTCGACCACGAACACAGTATGACGACGTTTTTTCATTTCTTCGCGTGCACTCCCGTATTGGCGTTTCAATTTACACCCCTAAAAAGAGACGATGAGCATCCCGGCCCCTTTCACATTGGAGTCCTCCCGGATCCACGGGGCGTTTTTCTCGCTCGACGGACTAAGGAAAGAGGGGCTTCTTGTAGTCTAAAACCTGCCTGTATTGAAAGAGTACAAAATGCTCGATGTCTAATAGCCTCCTCCGCGCCGTGGACATTCTTTCGGCTCGTCACGCAATGTTTGACGCGCCAAATGAATGCCTGGGGTCAGGAGTCCAGCGGTGGTACATTCATCCATAAAATAACAACATTGGTGCTAAAAACCATTGAACGTGAGCCACGCCGCAAAAATGTTTTCTGGTTCTTTTCAAATTTTCATTTCCGACATTTCCGTTTTAGCCGTAGAAATGAATTTGTGCCAAGCCCACATGAGTATACGTCCAGTCCCGGGGTCCGGTCACTTTTATATGGGAATCCCACCCTCCTAGTGATAATCTGAACTTTATAGAGTTATCAGCAAAACCAAATTAACGAAATCACTCTTCAAGAGCATTGTTTATGCACAGGCAGACCATCCTATGTTTGAGTTGTCAGTGTTTAAATAATTTATTCAGGTCACGAACTACAGACTTACTGTGACGGTTGAGATTTGGTTCACTAGTTTAGATTTAAGAGTCAACTTGATCTGTATTGTTCAATAAAGTTTAGAATATATGTTAATTGAGTCATGTGTGCTGTTATTTAATCATTCCGGGCTGTTTAAGACGTTTTTTGGCGAAATTCAAAATTCGGCCTCCGGCCGAAGAGAAGAAGAGAGACAAGTTTAGGGGTGAAAATGAATTCGAACCACACCCACAAAACGAGATTCTTTTTTAGGGTTTCAAAATTTCCGACGATCAGCCCGTCATTTTTACTCCCCCCTCCCCCCCCCCCTCCCCCGGTCCCGGGGAATTTTCACATTTTGACATCAACGGTGATTTCCGGCTATAAGTTATCGTTCCTTTTGCCCTTTAGAAAATTATCTGAATTTTCCAAGACAATCTGTTTTTGAAAACGAGGGACCACTACCAGTAACCGGAACTCAAACAGAACTATGTCTGTCATCGGCGTGGCCGGGCTGGATCAGTGAATGTATTTTGGAATTGAGGTAAAGCTCGGGGGGGGGGGGGGGGGGGCCTTACTCGGGTATGTTTTGGGCTGGTATGTGCCGCCTTGGACCCCGTTTTAGACCCGGGGTTTTAGAAAGAATTTGCATTCAAAATGATACCCCGTTCTAGAACCCCGATACCCCGTTCTATAGGCCAATTTTTAATACTCCGTTCTAAAAATTTTGTAAATTTTGAAAAGTCTCGAATATGGATACTCCATTCTAGATCAGGACTCGGGGATCAAGTCTGGATCAGGAGACCCAAAATCACGCGCCCGTTGGGCGGCACATACCCGAAAAGGTACTTTTGGGGAGTACCTCCCCCCCGGGAGGTAAAGTAACCACCAGAGTCAATGTTTCGAGTGTTAGGGACATCCAAAGGACTCGAAGATAAACGTGACCGTCCTTTGTAAAGATGTAGGTAAAAATTCAGTTTGTTTCAACTCGAAACAGGAAACTGCCTTCCCGACTGCCTTGCAGTCAGAACCATGGCTGCAAAAAAACGTTAATCACTCAAAAAGGGAAGGCATTGTCTGACAAAAACAACAAACGAAAACAAAACAAGACAAATCAGTGGACAGTAGTACAGTACTTGTAATAATCTTCATATAGGCACTGTATTATAGACCAAGTCCACTTTAGATTCAGCGCCAATTAATTTTGCAGCGTATAAATTTACAAGCAGAGAAAATTTTAAATCATGATCCGTGACTAAAAAGCTTAACAACCGTGCTTGCTATCATGTACGCGAAGACGTATAGTACATGGTCTTCGCACCACAGGGGGCGGGGCGAAGAAAGACTGGGAACTAGCATGCAATATTTTGAATAAGGTGTATGTATTTTCTCGAAATTGTAGAAAAGACCTGTAGGCAAATCTTTTTGAGCTCTGGTTGGCAATTTTGACCAATTTATGTAGTCTTTTGTTTAATAATTCTGGGATTCTGTATCGATCGCTATTATTGATTATTGCAAAATACGAGTGCAATGAAATGACCTTTGATCTGGGTGTCAGACAACAGCTCTGCTGTCGTGTTGGACAATGGTATTTTTCATTTTGTCGAAATTGCCAGTTTTAAAAGAGCAAAGTTCGATAAATGAAGGACTTGACGTTAAATTATCATCATTCCCCATTCTGTTCCTATGTCGAAATTGGGCAATTGGCAAATACCATATAAAGCACTGATTTTCCAACACGATTCAGTGTGGGTCAAAGGTACGCGAAACTCGATATCGAAATTTGCAGAGAAACCGTACCCGCTATATATTTTGATATCACACCCACTAGCGTGTTCTGTTATTGAAAATTATTTCCTGCCTCCCTGTTGGCCTTACGGAAATTTGGTATTTTTATTCCAGAATGAAAAATAGAATAAAGCGATAGAACCATATTTGAAGAAGAAATGCTCATAATTTTTTTTGGGCTGGGTTTACGCTTTTGTAGTTCGTGGTTTTGTTTTGTTCAAATGTGTTCATGTACTATATATTGTTGTGTGATGTTTGGCAGACACAAGAAATAGTTTAGTCACGCCTCGGAGCTTCAACCCCGGGGATGCAACTTTTCTTTCTTTTTTGGAAATCTAGTGGTAAAAATAGCTTTTTTGTACCAATTTTCTTGCCCTTTCCGGTCCTGTTGTTGTGTTCAATGGGAGTTTACCCCGCCTACTCACAAGTGTTTTGATTGACACCTTACGTGCTTACGTGCAGCCGATGATTCACTGGAAACCTTCCATCAATGATATTTTTACTTTCCGTCTACAGCGACGGTCACGTTTTACCTTCAAGCCGTTAGCAATAATTTTTTCGTTGTTCGCGCTGCCTACTTTTGGAGGAAAGAAGTCAAAGAACGGCAAAATTTTACAGAATTTTCAGGACCGCTGACCTTCTTACTGCATTCTCAGTTCCGTGCTGTGACAGGCTCCAAGAAAAATAAGAGGTGAGAAAAATTTAATTTCGGCCTCATTTGGCTTGACATTCGACAGTGTCGGAACCGTAAGTGGTAAGTAGGCGTTGTTGCTTGATTTTAGGTTAGCAAAGAAGAATACTTCACTTTACCCGCATGGGAAAATGCAAAATCTAGTCGCTAAGGCGTTCGAAAGCGTGCTGCACGAAATGCTTGCAAATTTATATTTGACAGTTTGCGCCGTAGGATTCTATGTTTGCACTTGAACTGAATTCAGGTAATCATCGATGTGCTGTAGATATTATTTCTCGGTCGTCAAATACTCTAAATTGATTATATTTTGCACAGTGCAGTCCAAACATGCGTTTGTTCTATGCTTTGTGTTGGAAATGTTAGCTACAAAGCTCTGTGTAATACATGTAGCTGTGAGTGCAAATTTTCCAGGGCTGTGTCGCAGCAAAGCGAAATACGATGACCTGTGGTTATTTCCCCGGATGGGATGAATGGTCTCCGGTTTCATTTTTGGGCCAAAATTTGCAGATCTCGCGATCGGGCACAAGCATAATATCTTGTATATTGTTGATTTCCTTGGAAAAAATAAAAGCAAAAAAAACCCGACAGGTCTTGGAGCGACCGATGGTTTAAGTTATGTGCAAGACAAGATCTTGTGAAATAACCTAAAAATAATAAATGTCAGGCTAAGAAAACACTCAGAAACACTGGCAATTGCTGACCTTTATCGTGAGTGTCTAACATGTATCTCCGTGCAAAAGCATGTCTTTTTACATGTTGCTGTGTTGCACAATTGAAGGAGGTAGGTTTTTTTTGTCACGTTCAGGATTTGGGGAGATAAATCGAGGTTGTTTTGCAATGTTCTCAAGTGGTTTCAAGTTGAATAATAGATATGTTGTGGGGGTGTAACCATGACTCAGTGACATATATTCCCTGGTTTTGACAAATTGAAGTTTTCACTTTCCTTGAAGCGTGACCCAGAAATAATTTATTACAGAGCATTTCAAAGAATATTGTACAAAAAGGAACAATGAAAGCTGCAAAATTTAAAATTGTAATAATGCTGCATAAATTAATGATATGTAGTATTTACAGCTTGAGCTATAAAGTAAAATAATGTCTATATCGTGATGACAGGCTGCATCAGTGAAAATATAAATTCATTTGGATTTTTGTTTGTTGAATTTCTGCAGGCTTCTTTCAGCCATGGCTTGTTTTAAACTTGGATTTGTCCTTATTGTCCTTATTCAGGTGATCTCTCAGTCATGTGCATTTGAATTTGTTCTGTTTGTGCAGAAGGGGAGGGGACGTTTAGAGTGGGGAGGGGGGGGGGGAGGGGCAGGGGAGTCTGAACCCGGGGGGGGACTCCTATATGAAAGTGACGGGGGTGATCGTCATACCTTTTAGGGGTTAAAATTTGTGGTTTGGCACTGCTTAGGGTGCTGTTTAGTATATTAAGCCGGAAAAAAAAATGTCAGGGACTAGTTTTGTCGTTAGAATTGGTACCTCTTAGGGGTGAATATGAATTTGAGCCACACCCACAAAATGAAATTCTGGTACCTTTTAGGGGTTCTTTTCAAGATTTCCGACGATCACCCCCATCACTTTTATATGGGAGTCCCCCCCTGGGAGTCTGAACTTCTCACTTCTTGTACATGTTACTACCACCAGTTCCTGCTCCTTAGCTTCCTTAATGGTTTCCCCCTCTTTGTGTTTTTCCTACTCCAAATAATTGCAATTTTCTACCATTTCTTCCAGTTCCCACCATCTTGGGCATCCCTCTCTTCCTGCTCTCTTTTCCTGCCTCCTATAGACTGCCTGCCCCCTTTACTCCTTGGTTCCCATTCCCCTAGCTTGCTCCCACTGTAAATGAAGGCTGTACATGTACATGTTATTGTAATAGTTTTCAAGATCTATCATTACAAACTTTTAAGTAATTAATCTACAGACCAATAACAGTAAATTTTGCCATTTTGAGAGCACTGATGCACAAACTTGACAAGTGGCAAATTTGGGAACCATTATCAAATACCATGATATTATTTTCTCAATGATTGAGAAAATTTGCTCAAGTGCCCCCTTAAACTCATGACAGTATTTTTTTGAAAATCTGCCCCTCTTCATAAAAAAATTAAGGACAGTCAAATTAAATTATTTGTACATTCATGAAGTACATGTACATGTAAACGATGATGGCAATGCACTATCAAAATTAAATTAAATCAAATTAATCATGGAAGTTGACAAGAGAGGACGCAAAATTTTAAATAATGTTAGTGCTCCAGGTGCTTGAGCAAATACAGTTACGGCCACAAAATATACACAAACCGATTTTCAATCCAACATCACCTTACTGTATTTTCTTGATTAAGACACCCCCGGCGTTTATTTAAAACTCGGCCTTGTAGACCTGGGCCGGGTTGTTCAAAGGACGATTAAACTAATCCAGGATTAGCGTGTATTTTGATTTCTGTTTTGTAACTTTTCAGTGAGGTTTTCTGTTTATATTTTTTGTCCTCCTGTTTTGACTTTGACTAATCTAAAACTTTACAAAATATTAGCAGAGAAAAACATTTTTATACAAGTGGAATTAAAAGCTTGATTAACTTTTAATCCTGGATTAGCGTCAATCGGCTTTCGAACAACCGGGCCCTGGCGTTTATTTGGGGTCCGGCGTTTAATCAAGAAAATAGGGTACGTTTCTCTGCACATCATCCCAATGATTCAATAATTATTATAAATAAATGTCTGTCGGCGTAAAGTTACATGTGTGTACTAAATTTATTACATGTAGATGTGTATATTTAGCCTAATTAATTATTTATGCAAACTAAAAATCAATGTAATATGGCTCCATCTGTCCCTCATTATCAAAGCCACATTTTTTTAAGTTTCAAGAGTAAAAGCTCAGTCAGTCTTTATACAGTTTACTTAGAGAA
Organism: Desmophyllum pertusum; assembly: GCA_029204205.1. Classification (NCBI taxonomy): domain Eukaryota; kingdom Metazoa; phylum Cnidaria; class Anthozoa; order Scleractinia; family Caryophylliidae; genus Desmophyllum; species Desmophyllum pertusum. Next base: position 124,264 of record MU827325.1, read on the forward strand.
CAGGTGTTTTATGTAGCTCGATTTGTTGATTATAATTTCATCTTTTTTGCTTTTCTTTTTCTCAAGGCTACTCTCTTGAGTGCTGGTAAGTTCAAGGTTGTTTTTAGTAAAGGATTGCATGTTAACACGTAGTACATAATGTAGTTAATATTATGCATTTTTAATAATGTTATGCACATTTATTTAGTAATATGTACAAGTTAAATGTGTGACGTTGGAGTTAGCATATGAGCATGCTTGTCAGGCATAGGAGCAGAGGGGAGGGGAAGGGGAAAGGGAATTCGGGCGCGAGCTTTATGCGAATGGAGAAACGCGCTCAAAATTCCTTTCTCCCTCTCCTTTCTATGCAGCTGCCACACCATGCAAGCTTTGTTTAATGGTAATGGTAATGACATTTATATAGCGTATTTTCCATATAGTATATCCAAATGCGCTTTACAATTCAACCCAGGGGTGAGATCAGACGTCAGCTTGTAAAGGCGCCTATGGCAGCTGCTATCAGTCCATTCATGATCTCACCCCACCCACCCAACCCATGAATACATGTGAACAGGCCAGACCACAACACCGGGGACTACGTCCCCTACTCTTTTCGAACAGTTTAGTTTAGTTAGTATTTTGTATGGCCAGTTAAATGTAGTCCTGTTTAAGAATATGTGTGTGATCTTCATATAAAATTTTTATTCCAACTTGTACTGAAAAAACGTTGTACATGTATTCACCTTGGAATATTGTTTCATTTCATGGTGTTTTCCAGTTAAAGATGGTTTATGCCCAAGGGCGGCACCATACGGTGCCTGTGTTGTTACCTGTGGTGCTGATGAAGATTGTGGTGGCTCTCAAAAGTGCTGCAGTAATGGCTGTGGTGCCTGGTGTTTGGAACCAAGTAAGAATGCAAATTTGTTTGTGCCCTTTATTTATACATACCATATTTTTTTCTCGATGAACGCCAGGCCCCAAATAAATACCAGGTGTATCAGGTCAAGTGTTAAATAAATGTCCGGGTAAATAAATTCCCCCCGGCATTTAATCGACATACAAACAGGTTATTCAGCGGAAAGTTGTGTAATACGGCTGGGTATTTTTACAAGTAATTTTTTATTTTTTCGAGCCTTTAGTCGAGAAAAAATAAACACTGACGAGTAAAAATGCCCAGCCGTATTACACATCTTTCCGCTGAATAAATTGTTTATTATACAACATAATATATTTCCTAAAATATAGGCTTTCAACAGTGTTTTCCATAGCGCGCGGTCAGGGGGACTAAGTTAAGAGTCCCTGTGTAATACGGTCTCATATTTGCTCTCGTCTTTGTGCGTATTCGCACTCTAAAATGCTATGTCGTATATACAATAACAGCATTTATTTGAGGCCCAACATTTATTTGAACCCAGCCTTATTAAAGATGTAGCTGATTCTCATCGATCAATGCGTCAAACCACCACGTTATACCAGCTCAATATTTATCAGTTAATTTGCTCACTTCACACTGTACAATCCAATAGTACTGCATTTTGTTTGTGTTTAGCAGGGGGGGCAGGCAGCGCCCTTTGATCTTGCCGCTTTTCCGCAATACATGATCGCACAAGTAAAGAAATCTGTCAATCATTCGAGAAACGTACCTCTATGGGAGTTTGCTGTGGAATTTTCATCCATGGTGTCCCACAATGACCAAAGTTCAGTTAAACAGCGACCGAATCGTTCCCATAGATGTTTGGACGTGGAATCGCCAAAATATTTCTGAACGAACACAAACGCACGTCATGTCAGCCATCGTCCGCCATGTTTATTTTAAACAAACCAGTACTTAGTCTCGCTCGGCCAAATGTCTAAAATGTGCAATCATATATACTAGGTCCCAGGCCTCGCTGCTAGCCCCCCCTGGTGTTTAGTTTTCAGACCAGAGATTGCTTTTATTAGGCCAATTTGGATATAACTTGGCTCCGAGCCTTAGGGAAATGAAAACAAAAGAAATGATAATTTATTCATCTATCAACCTCAATAATTATTTCCTTTGTTTTATTCCTAAAGCCTCGGAGCCAAATTAGAATTTTAATTTATATCCAAATTGGCCTATTCAGTTTAAACTTTATGTTAAATCAGACTAAAACACAAGACTGTCAAAAATGATGAAAAATATTCTTGTTTAATAAACGACGGGTCCCGAATAAACTGCCAGATTCAAATAATACCGGGTCTATATAAGGCCTGGTGCTATTAAATAAACATCCCCAGTGTTAATTAAAATAATCGAGAAATTGTGGTAGTTTGGGCATGTGCACTTAGCACTCGAATGTAAGTTCATTTACATTCTGCAGATTATCATAAGTCACAAAGTCATTTCTGATCTTAAGAATTAAGTCGGAATTTAAAAAAAATGTATCTACATTGTATTTGTTTTGCAATATTTTAATAATTTTTTTTTTATATATATATAAAACATTTTCAAGATTGTACAATCTTTTGTGGTGGTTTTCAGCGTGCCCCCCTGATCAAAAGCATGTCAACTGCCCCGCCCAGCTGTGTAACTACGCTGGGTGCCCTGACAGACCTCAAGAGAGTTTGAGATGTGTGGTGGAATCCTGTGGAAAGTGCAGTGTAAAGTTTATCAACAAGACAACAGGACAGACTGTCACGTGTGGCTCAGGTAACTTTATTCATTTACTGAATCATATTATAGTTGTAAATGAGATTTGGTATAAGTTGTTTAAAACAAACAGATTTAACTGAGTGTCAGATTGTGAATCTTCTTTTCCTCTTATTTTATGCATCCAAATTAATCAAAAATGCAGTCAGAAGCTCCCATAAGCAGACACTCACGGGAAGCAGAAAAAGAAAGTCTAAATACAGAGTTTGTATGAGCTAGAGTTTAAACAGGGCTTTGTCAAGGTGGCCATAAGTAGTCAAGAGCTGTCTGCTCTGAAGAAATTGCAGTGATAAATTATTATTTTTGAAAACATTTTTCAACATTGAATTGTTAAATTATATCATGATTATGAAATTATACTGTCCCTTTATAAATACCATCATTGTGGAAAATTTGTTTCATAATGTTCTCTTTATAGGGTTTGAAGTTGTAACTAACTTAAGGTTAAAAAAGTTTTTGTTTAAAAATAATTAGTCACTAATTATTATAAATTATTTTAAATAAGTTATCTTCAGGAGTAAAAAAACCCTGAAGATGATTTATGTCAAAAAGGTTTGTCTGTCGAAAATTTATTTAGCCATGTACAGTACTGTACAGTCATGTAATATTAGTTACTTATAATTAATTATAATTTTTTCTTTCTCAGAGGATACTTTATGTAAGCGCATGCTCGCTGGTACCCAGAGCAAGCCTCTTCTTCTTGGTCAGTACATTCCTACTTGTGATGCTGATGGACATTTTAGCAAGGTCCAGTGCCACGAAGGATACTGCTTTTGTGTTGATGACAGAGGAATTCCAGATTTCACCACTAAGTCCAGATCTCGCCCCAAGTGTCCAGGTACAAGGGAACAGTGAACTCACCTACAGTTACTCAATGATCTTCTACATTGCTCAGGATTTCAATTTTTCTACAATTTGTTCCGAATTTGCTCCACAGTCGAACCTCTCCTTACAGACACCTCTCTAATACAGACACCCCTCAATTACGGACAGTTCTCTTGGTCCTGACAAAATGCCCATATATTCTCTATAAAGAAAACCTCTAATATGGACAATGGACACTAAATATCAGCCCCAGAGAGCAATTTCATAATAACTTTTAAATCTCTTTATTAGACCTTTCTTCAAAATGGCTGCCGCAAATTCAAAATGATTAAAATTAAGCTGAGCGGAAATTCAATACCAGCACCTGAAAGACCACATCTTGTTTGGTAATCGTGCACATGAAGTTTCGTTAGGTTAGGTTCTACCTGAGTCGAGAAAACGGAAGTTGAATACTGGAAAATTTCAACTTCCATTTTCTTGACTCAGGTAGAACCTAACCTAACAAAGCTTCACACAATTACCAAACAAGAGGTGGTCTTTCAGGTGCTGGTATTGATTTTCCGCTCAGTTTACTATGAATTTGCGCAGCCATTTTGGAGAAAGGTCTATTGTCCCATTGTCCATACAATAAAAGTAGTGTATATACATGTATCTAGTAATCTAAAACAGGACATACTCAGTATGTCTTTATAGCAGCTTATAGCAGCTTGAACTTCTGTCTATTTTCCAGAGTTAACTCTGTGCCAGAAGAAGAAGCAAGAAGCTGCAAAACTTCCTCCCATTGGCAGCTATGTACCCCAGTGTAAAAGTGATGGTTCTTTTTTGGAGAGACAATGCCACGCGTCAACTGGACAGTGCTGGTGTGTAGACAGAAATGGACAAGAGTGGAGCGGAACGCGAACAAGAGGAGAGTTAGATTGCACAACAACTGGTACGTATGGATTCTTCTGTTGACTGAGTGATCCTGTTTTCTTTTTTTTTATTAAGCTTCGCCAAAGTCTTTCCTTTTCCCATCCCAAATTACATGTATCTTATATTTTTAAAATAAATTGTAAGTCGCACTCACTGATGAGCCACTCACCAGTTTGGAACTTGTTTAAATTTTGGAAAGGAGTTTTAGATAGATACTTTTATTTAGATAGATACTTTATTTAACCACATATCACTGAGGAGCGAAAAGAAGCTCGTTAAAACGTGAACGTGAAATTATAAATAAGTAAAATGGTAAAAAATATTACATTCATTAAATATAAAATATTAAAAACCGTAAGAAATCAGCTATTTAAAATAATAATAAAAGGTTGAGTCTAGAGAGAGCTTTGTTACAAGAATAAACAAAATGCAGCTGCAAATAAATCAATGCATCAGGCTACATTGTGTAAACACGTGCACCATTTTCTACATGTATTACGCGTGCCCATGCCATCACCTTTTTACCCAAAATCCCGTGGATGGTCACATTTCTTGAAGCCAACTCGGCGTGCCTCCTGCCAGTTGGGACTCCTTATCACAGGGTTGAGAGCACTCACCATTTGGGCGAGTGACTATCAGGATGCACTCGCCCAGATTTTTTTCCACTCGCCCCAATTTGCAAATTATTGAATAATTAATTACTTCAGAGATAAAAATCGTGCTCGCCAAATGGGCGAGCGATCGCTGATTTGTATTCACCCGACACTCCTGACACTCGCATGGGCGAGCGGGCGAGTGCTAATTTCCAACCCTTAAATCATGTTAATGGTTATTACACTGCTGTTTGTTAACATAAGCCTTGAAAGAAATTGTCATGGATTTTTTCAGTGTGCCCAACTGGAGTCCATGAGCTCCATTGCGATCCAATGCTATGCAGTACAGCTTCATGCCCTGGCCAAAAAGATGCAATGTGCAGGGTGAATTCATGTGGCAAATGTGAGGCAGAGTTCCTTGATAAGAATGGCAGGAAAGTCAACTGTAAGTATTGAAAAGCAGCTGTTAATTTGTCATGAAGTACGTACTAGTTAGTAAACTTGAGAAGGAAATATTCTGACTCGCAAAGTTTCTCAACCAAAAAACACTCACAGTCGAAGGCAAATTAGTGCTGACATGATAAATCTGTTCCTTTAGTGGTAGAAATACCATTGCAGCTATGTATGCAAATTTAAGCAGTTGTGAAAAGAAAGCCTGAAAAAAATTCAGGCGTGAACGGGATTCAAACCCATGATCTCTGTGATACCGGTGCAGACTGTGCTCTTACATAATATTATTACGAACTCACAATATGACCAGCTGCCAGTTGGCTTGATAGCTCAGTTGGTAGAGCTGTAGTACTACTGCACCAGTATCGCAGAGGTCAATGGTTTTGAATCCCATTCAAGCCTCAATTTTTTTTAGGCCTTCTTTTTGCTTCACCCTGGGCATGTCACCTTGTCCTGGTGGTGAAGCTTGCGTGTCTTGATGATCCCAAGAGCTATGCTGGCTGGGGCCTTGGTCCCTGGTAGGTTCAACCATGCCAGATTGGTCAAGGGAGAGAGGCCTGACAAAGAACAGCCCCTGGCCCTCCAGGTTGGGAGTTGGGCATGGGGCCAATCACTCAACCCTGTAAAGTACAGTAATCCACTCATTATTTTGCAAAGATTTTAGAGAACCGGGTTTTTATGAAACAAAAGTCAGATTTTGTTATTTGAAGCTAGCTATGAACTTCTTATTTAACAATAATATTATTAGATTATGAGGCCGAATCAACTATCACATCATAGAAATTGAGAGCGAATAATCTAAATTATTGTTTTTAATTAGTAAAAAATATAATCATGTCAGTAATAACTCTACATCCTCCTCCGAAACTTCTGAGAAACGAGAAGAAACCGCATTTTTGTAGACGACTTCCAGCCACTGCACACTAATGGCTGATAGTATACGAGTAGCTCAGCCAATCAGATTGTCTCATATGCATTAGTATACTCTAGTAGATTTTTACTAATATATAATACACTGTACTGTCTTATTTCTTCCTAAGGCTTCTCCAATTGCCAGAAACAGCGACTTGAAGCACTTGGCACCCACTCACTTGACGAAAAACCAGCACGCCCTATTGTTGGACGCTTTGTACCACAGTGTGCTGTAGATGGCAGTTATGAGGAAGTGCAATGCTATGGCTCAACTGGATATTGTTGGTGTGTGGATGTTGAGGGAAGCCCTGTCCTTGGAACCATGACTCGTGGCTTGCCGCATTGTAACAAGTCAGCTGTTGGAGGTACAAACTGTACACTGTACATGATTGATTGATTGATTGATTGGTGACATGTTCGTCATATTTAAACACACTCGGCTCGTCTGACAGCTTCTAGCTTTTACAGTGTAATGCCTTTTTATCTTTTCTTTTAATTAAAAGACAAACGGTTAATTAATTTTATCAATTTTTAACCATTCTAGTATGTTCAGGCAAAACCATGTTTACCTGTTTGCGTAACTTCTGTCAGTGGTCCACCTGCCCCGCCCATCCTGAGGCAAAATGCCGCGTTAACCCCTGTGGAGGATGCAAAGTAGAGTTTGTTGACAAGAGTGGCAATGTGGTCGACTGTAATGAAGGTACATATAATACTGCATACTACTTATTACAAGTTAGATGATGTGATATTGATAACATTGATACACATTCTTAGCTAGTACATGTACGTATATAAAGTGAGTAAGTAGTAATAGTAATAATAGTAATAATTGCCAATGAGGCAGCTGAGCCAAGCGGCGAAGCTGCTGAGGCGGAGATCGTAATCTTGAATTTCAGCAAACGAAGACACATCTTCGATTTCTAAGCAACTTTAGGATAGGGTATTAATTTTGTTATCTTGTCATCAATTAAACTGGGGCTTTCATGTTGTCTGTAATATTTACAATGTAATGCTGGTCAGATTTAATAATTAAGAACGCATAATTTATGTTTCATGATCATATATTTTAAAGCTTTCTATCAACTATTCGCTCCTCTATGTCGTTGGCACTTTAGTGGTAACTATAACTAGACAGTTTAATTTATATAGCGCCAAAATCTATAGTATTCTAAGGTGCTTTACAAAGTGTGTAAATTAATAGTTATATAAAATTAAAACAAACAAAACAAAACAAAAAATAATAATAATTAATTAAATCTTTATGTTTCGAACTTGTGTACTATAGCCGCAAACTACTATAAGTAAGAGTGAAGCCCTTTTCAAAGTCTTGTTGGTTGAACAGGGTGGTAGGTAACAGCATGAAACAGCTCCCCTAAAGTGGGATGCTATAGCTACAATTCTGCCCACGAACAGCCAACAACGAATGGCAACAAGCATAAAATGGCCTGACATCCAGAGGAGAGCTGCAAGACAACAAGGGCCCTGCAAAACCACCAGGCTGCCCTGCATCCCCATGGCCATGTGGGGAACTGCTGGCCAGCATTGCCTCACGTTTAACTTAGCTTAAAATTAATTTCATTTAACCTCATAAAGTACAACTCAGTGACAAAGTCTTTTGAATTCATTTGATAAATCGTTATTCAATTTTCCAAGCCCCCCCCCCCCCCAAAGAAAAAAACAATGTTGACATTTTGTGGCTAGTATAGGTTGGATAGAACATTGTATTGGGGGTTGGAGGGGGACAGGGGAAGGCAAAGATCATTTGACGGCAAAAATGTAAAGTGTCCTAGACCAGGACTGTATTCCATTGCATGTAACTACATGTACTGTGTGTGATATTGAAGTAAGAAACAAAAAGCTTTAGACTGAGATAGAAAAGGTTCTTGAAGGAATAACAACAACTGATTGGTATACCGTATTTCCTTGAATAAGCGCCCAAGCGTTTATTTAAAATTTTGGCGTAAAGGGAGGATGCTTATTCAAAGGAGGGCGCTTAATTGAGGGGGGCACTTATTAAGTTTTTCTTTCAACGAACTGTAACTTTATTTTGGCTCAATCTTCATATGGAAAAAATCTACAACATTATCCAATGTAAACGTCTACAGATAACAATAGAAACAGGCTTTCCTTGTGATATCCTTACTATTTAAGAAAGTGAAGGGTAGAGGGGGGGGGCGCTTATTTGTTATTTTGGCCGAGGGGGTAGGCGCTTATTCGGGGGAGCAGGGCGCTTATTAGAGCGTGGGCACTTATTCGAGGAAATACAGTATACACAATACACAATGTAGTTAATGGAATTCGTTTCTTTGTAACTGAAACTGAGATTTCTTTGGGAATTTGTATAGTACCAGTACGTGTATTTTGTTTTTACATGTACATGTAGGTTATAACACTCAAGTTGTTGTTTCTTGTTCAGCCTTATCAAAGTGCCAGTTACATAAAGCCAAAGCCTCAGCGTTCAGTAGCAATGGCCTTCAGCCTGTTGGCAGGTTTGTACCAAAGTGTGAAACGGATGGCAGCTACTCACAGATTCAGTGCTGGCCATCTACTGGATACTGCTGGTGTGCTGATAAGAATGGTGTGGAGATAGAAAAAACAAGAGTGCGCGGCAAGCCTGTCTGCCCATCTGGTCGATCAAGTATGTGCTGTAAATAAAGCCAGTGACAGTACACTACATGATAATTATTATTGTGCACATCATGGCGAGACTTGTGCCCGCTGCTATCATCGACCAATATCTGGTGGTGAAATTTGATTAAACTCCTGCAAAAATTTAGTGCCACATGGTAGTTAGCTTTGAATTGTCGACGCTGTAAATTTCTCTGCCAGAGATAATTTCTGTCGGTTTTCCCAACAGGGTATCAGATTATTAAAGATTATAGAGCTCTACATTGTACATGGTGTATGTACAAAAAAATTAAATGTACATTGTATTATTTTCCACAATGACTGCACATTCCATTACTATTACAGTTGAACCTCCCGTAATGAGTGGACACCCTTGGGGCCAGAAAAAGTGTCCGCTTAAGAGAGGTGTCCGCTTATGGGAGGTTAAAAAATGTAGTGCTTGTAGTATATAGCTGGGTATATGACAGTGTCTGTTTACGGGAGGTGTCTGTGAGCAACTGTAATTATGTAACTTGTGGTGGTGTCCACTTTCAACAGAACGATCTATCAAGGACGGCTTCTGTCCAATCGTCAAGCAGCCCAGGACTGGATCATGTGCAACTAGCTCATGCAGCTCTGACGATGATTGCAAAGAAATGCAGAAGTGCTGCAATGTCCCAGGATGCAATAAAACCTGCCAAGAACCTTCATTCACAAGTATGTAGACTGTGATTCCATGCAAAGTGTACATCCCCTGCTTGACCTGATATTACATTGTGAGTGAACATACAAATTAATTATCTTACGTTTATACCTGAGGACATAAACTTTTCATAGGTGGGGGCCCAAAATATTTTCAGCAAAATAAATTATTTATTCATCCCACAACCTCAATGTAATTTATTTTGTTTTATTCCCCTAAGCCTTGGAGCCAACTTAAGTTAGAATTTTAATATCGAAATTTAAAATTTAAAATTTAAATGTATGGGAGTAGGGATGGTGCAGTGGTGAGAGTACTTGCCTCCCACCGATGTGGCCTGGGTTTGATTCAGGCCAGGAGCTTGCTTTCGGTTCTCATGCTAAATTCAAATTTTCGATCTGGAATCTGAGAGCCATATGTTTGTCAGTCATAAGAGGGTGACACTTAGACTGTGAAGCATCGGTCACCCTTAAATGAAGTCAATTTAAGATGATTTCCGCTGGGCGTTCGAGTAAAAAGTGCAAAAAATTAAGTTACCCAAAAAATACTCATAACATTTGAATACAGTTAAGAAGAAATTATCGATAAATTAGCTCCCAAGCTGACCCCGCGAGAGAAGTCATTACATATTTTAATTAAAAAGACGCTTCATGTCAGTTCAAAACAAAATGGCGTGCATTTTTATCATTTTTTACGAGGTTCAACATTAATTTTCTCGAGAATGCTTGAGAATTTAATTGCGGGGTCACTTGGAGAAGTGAATTAAAGTGACATGTTTCAAATAGTATTCAAAATGTTACCGTGCTATGAGTAGTTTTTTAGTAATTAATTTTTGCACTTATTGCTCGAACGTTGAGCGGAATCCGTCTTAATGTCTTTAACATTCTGTTATTGTAGGACCTAAGATTTTATTTGAATATTTCAGCCTGTCCATATGGCAAACCTTTTTTGCTGTGTTTGCACATGTGCCAGTTTGCAAGATGTCCTGCATTTCCAAAGGCTACCTGCTTCTCAGATCCATGCCAGATGTGCAAGGTAGAGTTCCGTGATGAACAAGGAAATGTTGTAAACTGCACCGAAGGTTTGTTGAGCTCTGATAATAATATTTACAATGTACCACAGGGCTGCAAATAATTTTTTTTTCTTGAAAGGACATATGTCCGACTAAGTCACCATTTTGGTCGGACAAAACAAAAATGTGGTTGGAGATCATATTACAGTACCACTCGAAAATAAGCGAACCATCTAATGCTTTCTCAACGCAGAGTAAACTAGTTTGTGGTTGAACAAAACGTGTTATGGCGAGTTTGCGTTGGATGGCAAACACCAACGCGTTTCCCTTTACTGTCTAAAGCTAGTCAGTGTAAAATTGAGATGACAAATGTCAAGTATCATACAAACACTCAAAAGGATCGAAATCGTGTTTCCAAGGACATGCATTCCTGTGGGTGTATGCTTGTATTGATCATCTTACAGTCATCAGTGTGAACCCTTCTTGTTCAGATCCTACAATGGTAGACAGAAGTGTTGGCACGATCAACAGTATCAACTATTCCCCCCCCCCCCCCCTCCCGTCTCAATGTTGAGTTGCCAACAACAAACGAGGTGCAACATTGTAAGGGGGGGGGGGTTGGGGGGGGAAGGGGGCATCTTAAATCATTGTTATAGACAGACAATTCACAATAATAAAGTTTCAGCATCACGTAAAGAGACATTGACATATCTTACAGTGAGCTTTCCAACTACTTCTGTCTATAGGGTTGTAGATCCACCCCAGGTACTGATAAAGGTAAATTGGACATCAAGATCATTCCTAGGCTCGATTTCCGCCACTCTCTCGAGTCCGGTCTTCGTTCCTCCCCTAGAAGAACGGCTGGACGCGTGAGCGAACGGCCGTGTCTGTGACGTAATCAAAAAAATTAATTTATGTAATGCTACTCCGGCTCGTGACATTCATTTATTTTCTATTATCTCTTATATTTTCGAAAGAAAAGGATCTGATCAGAAATATTCCGCGAAGGATGTTGATTTCTCGCCTTTATTGTGAAGCTATATGACTGAAAACCGGGATGAAAAATATTACAAGATGTAACATGACCAGTCCGTAACAAGAAACAATGTTTTGATGCAATTTCGCCAGAGACGTCGCGTTCTGGCACCACACGATTTTACATCAAATCCCAGATAAAATTCATCACACAAGTTTACCGACTGTTTTATGTATTGTATAGTACATGTCGAATGTCCAAATGGATCTCATTAGTTGCCTTGTGCGGTTGTAGTGGCTTCGCTCCCCAGCTTAGCGCAAACTTTCCGTGATGTATTTCCTTGGTGCGGATGAAAAATCCATCCAAGACATCATGCCCATTAATTGACATTAACAATTCCTATTGCATATATCTTCGAGAGTTTCAAGGCTAAATGTCTCTTGAAGACGATCGAACGCTAGCCTGTTCACAGACATTTTTTTTTTTCCGTAAGATACTGGCGCGCTAGCGCGGAGCGCGACAGGCGAGCGCGAAGTATCTTACGAAAAAAAATAAACGTCTGTGAACAGGCTAATCGAACGCCGGCCCAAACAACTGCTTTGCATCCGTAAAAGATAATTTATGCCTGCTCGATTCGTGCAGGCACGTTTCTCATTGGTGGAAATGAACAATGCCTAGCTCACGACTCCAGCCGTGCTTTCGGGGGATGAGCGTGTGCTCATTTTCCTGAACAGCGGCTGGTAATCGAGCCTAGATCATTCCTGTATATGGTAACATCTTACATTGGGCTATTGCATTAAATATCCATACCCCCCTGTTGAGGACTTATTATGTAGAACCCTCAAGAGTTCCTAGAAAAAGCAGTGCACCCCCTAAGAATTCCTTGAAAAATCAGTTCATCCCTCAAGAATTCCTAGAAAAAGCAGTTCACCCCTCAAGAATTCCTTGAAAAATCAGTTCACCTCAAGAATTCCTAGAAAAATTATCTCCTTCCCAAGCCTAACCCCTGAAGAATTCCTTTGTTCTGCCAGCTTAAACCCTGAAGAATTCCTTCCTTCTGCCAGCCTAACGGGTCCTGAAGATTTCCGCTGTTCCTCAACAGGGGGGGGGGGGGGGGGGGTGCGTATATTTAATGCAATAGCCAATTATAATATACTCACTGGACATGATACTGCAATTTTTTGACAATCTGATTGGTTCCCTACTCAAGGCATATGAGGCAATGTACCATTACTACATGTACCTTATTTGGGAAGCCCGCTAATTACAAGTTTATGTTTTTCAAAATGATAAATATCCCATTTTCGCTCTTTTTTTTTCTTCCGTTCTTTCCCCAGTAATTTTTAATAATTATTGCAATATATCCTGTGGTGAGTATATTATAAAACAATTATTCCACCCAATCTCGTCATACATGAACTCTTAGCCAACTCAGCTACGCCTCGTTGGCTATGAGTTAATGTAGGACTCGATTTTGTGGAATAATTGTTAAATTATATTCCTTTATTCCTTAGGTCTAACTCCATGTCAAGCTCGTCAACAATTATCAACTGGTCTTCTTGGTGAATTTGTTCCAAATTGCAAGAGCGATGGAAGCTTTGAACCTGTGCAACACCATGAAAGTTACTACTGGTGTGTTGATGTGGATGGAAGGGAAATGAACGGGACAAGAAAACGCTTCCAGAAACCAACATGCACAGCACAACTGAAGAGCAGTAAGCTACACACACTTTTTGCTTCCTGCACTCAGTCCAGACACTGCCCAACACTGCCCAAGCTAGCTACACACACTTTTTGCTTCCTGCACTCAGTCCAGACACTCCCCCACACTGCCCGAGCTTATCCCAGTCTCCATATCATGAATTGAATAGCAGTGATGCTAACATAGTCCATTGCAGGCTACCCCCAGCATTTTGTCAGGCTGCCCCAACAGCTTACAAGTACCAATTTACATGACTCCCAGGTGGCGAGCTGCACCATTCCTTTATTTGCTGGCTCACTTCAAACTGTAATAAAAAAATAATTGTTTCGCTTGAGCATATTTTTGGAGGAAACTAAACTATTCTATTGTATTCTAACTTGATAATAAAATATAGTGCCGATTGAATCAGCACTGATATTATTGGGATTGGAAACGACAACTAAAGGCTACCAACACATACCGATTTCGTACTATCGGAAATTGATCGGGTCCGATCATCCGATTCCCGACCTGTATTTGGATGCGTCCCCTAATAAAATTTGGTGGCGTAATGGTTAATGCATTAGACTCTGGATCAAGCAGTTCAGGTTTGAGCGTTTTGTGTTCTTGGGCAAGACACTTACAGTGACTGTTAGCGCAACCTGACAAAGTGGGGGGTGGGTTGGGGTGAGGGTGGGAGTTAACCAGGCATTGGACTAGCATCCCACCCAGGATGAGTAGCAGTACTTGTAGTCGGCTAGCTTCATGCTACAGAATCCGGATAAGCTCCAGCAGTGTGGGCCAGTTTGGGTCAAGTGTGCTTTACTTTTAGTTTGCAGCCTTTAGAATGTATTGATTGGGTATTGTATATGGGAAGGGCATCAAAGGTTTGCAGAGACAACCTTCACAGCCTTGGATTGTATGTTTGATTGTGTTATCGAGCGTTTTTGTTTTTCACCCAAAACTGAGGTGTGCATTGCTCAAAATTGAACTTTTTATTTGAATTCAGTAATTATTATTTCAAAACACATTAAATCACATACAATGTGATTCCAAAAGGCTGAATTAAAATTACACAAATAATTTGATTCATTTACCTCACTTATTTCCAAGTGCGATTGGATGTAACTGAGGTTAATTTCACGCCAGTTTGTTCCATTGTGTTTGAAAGATGTCGATCCATCTTATGAGTGTACAACTTTTTTATTAAATGAAAGGTCTATTAACTATATTTGTATTTGTGAATTTCTTTGTAGAGCTAACACTGTGCCAGCTGCAGATGCTACAAAGTGGTACTGTTTATGTCATTATTATTTATTTTGAGATGAATGTCTTCAAGAAAAAATATATTTTATCTTGTTGTCTTGCATGCGACCACTTCATCATGATTGTAATGTAGATGTACATGTAGTAAAATGTTTCATACCAACCTGAACAAAGTACATTAATTTTGATATATTTTTTGGAAAGTTTATGCTGTTCAGACTGCGATAAACAAAAATGGTGCTCATCTGAAAATGAACATGTATTTGCGTGAAACTCGTAGAGAACAGAAAACAAAACAGCACAATGATATCAAATAAATGCAGATTAACGCTGTAAGGCCCTAGTGCAGAGGGTCCTTATACCTCACTGCATAAATTACGTTAAAATATTGGGCCTTTTTCACGCATCACAAAGAATAAGAAACTCTTGTCACATTCATGCAAAAATCACGAAGTAATAGCTGTTATCACGGTTGAGCCCGCAATCAAATATTCTTTTGTTTCTAAAAAGTATGCAAACAGGTTTAGGCTCGATTTCCGCCGCTCTCTCGAGTCCGGTCTTCGTTCTGGCTCATTTTCCCAAACAATGGCTGGTAATCAAGCCTACAAATGAGGCTAATGGGCCAATACAATGCCAGATTGACCATTTTGCCTCATTTGTATGTCAAACGGCAAACAATACCAGATTGACCCTTTCGCCTTGTTTGCATGTCAAAACCGCTGACATCTGTAATAACTGCTATTAATAATTATTATTTTCATAGACAAGAATGATAAAACAACTGGAGAAATTTGATTCTCCGTGGGGTTGTCTCATCTAAGCCAGTAGAAAGCAACGATGCATCAGAGATGGGAACAACTGACCACTAACCACTAAAATCATACAATAATAATTCTTGAATCACGTTTAATTCAGCACTTGGTTCACAGGTCACATATGAGGCTAAAATTGTATTCACATGGATGTTAAAATAAAGGATCAGGAATCACAAATATATAAAAGACTCAATCACGCACGGCAGTAAAAATAATAAATTACCCCAATCACGCATCACATAAAATGAAACCCTCGGTGCGGTTGTTAATATTAACCATTATGTAACTCAAGGTGAGCCCATGCCTAGTCGTTACATTCCACAATGCAAGAAGGACGGCAGCTTTGAGGAAGTTCAATGCCATGGTTCCACTGGTTACTGTTGGTGTGTTGATACACGTGGCACAGAAATCAAAGAAACTAAAGTGAGAGGAAGACCAAGCTGCCACTAAAGGTACTGATAGCAATTAATCTTTACTGCCATAGAGCGGTTTTCATTTGTGTCGTCAAACCAAAACCAAAACCATGATTGGTTTTGGTTTAGCATCTGATTGGTTGAGTAGGTGGCGCAATCACAGAACATAGTAAAGCAAAGCCAATTTCGGATTAGTTTCGATACTCAATTTAAAATCGGGTATAGATAAGTTGTGAGAGAAATCAGTTTGTCTGGGAAATGAGGTATACTCCCTAGCGACGTATAAGGGTAGTCATCGCCAAAGGGGCTGAAGTGTAGCAGCTGTCGGAAGCTTCTAATTTCATTGGCCCTCTGTGTGTAGCAGCTCTATTGTTGTTAGGGCTATTGACATTGTTTTTATTCAATGTCCTATTGTTCGTTCTACCAATAGTGTTGGACTTTACGACAGCTGCTACATGACCCCAAAGGGGAGGCTTGTTGGTCAAAAATTGGAAAAACAGTTCCCATTGGTGTAATTTCGCGAAAGTGGGAAACAATGTGAAAACATGGTTTTAAATAGGCAAGATGGGTTCCCTAGGGGGTTGGAAACACTTAATTACAGTAGAACCCCACTAACTCGAACTCCCAAGGGAAAAAAATAGTTCGAGATAGCGGGGGTTCGAGTTAGCCGATGTTAAATGACTGAAAAACATGGGCAAGGGGAATGGGTTTGAGTTCGAGAATGTGGGGAGTTCTACTGTATTAATAGCACGGTTTAATTTCACGCTTATTCCATCAGTGAAGATAGTTTATTTTTAAGGTCACTAAAATAATATTATGGTACACAAAGTTATTCTGCTGCTAGTTTTTACTCTGTATCAAAGAGATTTGGAGTTGTGGTCTCTCGGATTCTACCAATAATATGTAGATTAGTCCAACAAGATATAAGTATCTTTACTTTTTTCCATTCACTGACCTCTGAAATATTATTTTGCTGAACAATATTGTTTTCGTGTGTGGTAGAAATCCCTCCATTTCAAAATGAAATTGTATCTTGATCATTATGATAATTATGTTAATATTAATGTTTGCTTTTATAGCTGATCATATATGTAACTTGACCTAACTTTTGTGGGTTTTTGAAGTGCCATACATCATGTGCATTTCTTAATTTAAGAGATGGGAGCTAAATAGAGGTTTTCTGGTAATCAAAAAGTTTACATACTGTACTTTGTTGCTGTTTCAGTGTGCTCTCCTGTGATGTGCATGATGTACTGTCTATATGGTTGGGTGAAGGGTCCAGATGGCTGCGACATATGCAAGTGTAAGGAGGCTCCAACCAAACCTGGCTTCTGTCCAGCTGTAGAGTCTGATCAACTTGGTACATGCACAGAGGAATGCCGCATTGATGACAATTGCTCAGGAAACCAGAAGTGCTGCTCCAATGGCTGTGGTCATGTCTGTACTGCTCCAGAATACAAAGGTATGTTGATTAAAATTATATTAATTCTCCTTTCTGACTGCCTTACATTCCATCTAATGATTGTTAATTCTGAGAATTTGGCCATACATCAGCGATACAATAAGTTAAGTTCTCCTTACTTGTTGATGCCTATTTTATAGTTTTTGTCACCTACTGTCTGCTTGAAACTGGGGGGGGGGGGGGGGGGGGGGGTAATCCATGCCTACAGCTACACCAAATAGAGTATGGGTTTTTGACTCAATGCTGTCATAGACAGGGTACATGGCTGCCCTTCAGTTACAGGAAATATTATCCCCGACATTTTCTGCACAAATGGCTGCCATCCGACAAAAACAATATCAATTTTCAATTTCACAACAGATCACTGTCAGGAATCAAAATGCTCAAATAAACATCTACCCCATGAATAGCCTTTGATAGAAACTTAAGTTGAGTACCCCCACGTTATAAACAGGTCTGGATCTGCCACTGTTTGTATCAACACTGTATTGAGGAGGCATATAAAAAGTTGTTAAAAAGCAAGAAATGAAGCAACCACTGTAAAAAAATGAAACAAATTTCTCGAAACAGCTACATCAGATTATCTTTCATATATCATAGGACTATAATGATAACATGGCAAGGTTGTATAATGAACGGTATTAATATTAATGATTCATTTTCTCGTTCAGCCAAGCCAGGTCACTGCCCAGCAGTTGATATCCACCATGTTGGTATTTGTACAAGCAAGTGCAGTTCAGATCGTGACTGTCAAGGAGAACAGAAATGCTGTAGTAATGGCTGTGGTCGCATCTGTAGTGCTCCTGTACAACAAGGTGAACACCACACAATGTACTACCTGTAGAGGGATGATAAGGAGTTTTCTCTTCAGTCTTCAAAACTCTTTTGATTTGTCATGTAACCCCGTGACCATGCAACCTTTTGGGTTTCATCACAGGCTTACCATCCTCTGTTTATGTGGTCACAGATATCTACGATATTCAAATTTATTAGTACAATAGAATTGTTATTGTGAACATTAATCTTCCTAAAATTGGTATTTAGGACTGTCTATATTTAATAAAATAAAGTCCAAATGTCTGGACGTTGTTTAACTTTGCTTTGAAGCGGTTTTTACGGTGATTTGATGCGCGCGAGAGCAGTTTTCGGACTTCAAAGTTTTTACTCGCTTTTAGAATACTAATACTCCAACAAGGCATGCAACTTCGAGCAGTTTTGGACTGACAAATTCCGTACCTCCTCTCGAATTTTGCCCTAAAAAAGCATTTCTTCCATTCGATTTCATAACAGCTCCCGCATCTCGAAAGACTAGTCCTCGGACTACACTCTGGCCAAATTTGAGTACGAAAGGTTCGCGGATTGATCTTGAAAAACCAGCTGGAATATCGAATGAGTTTGAAAATTCTCGATTTTACTATGATCTGTACCTCCGGCTGGGACAATTATGCACATATTTTTAAAAAAACGTGTATACGGTGTCGAAATTACTACCTATGCCCTCCCCAGCGCGAGAAACGTGTACCACGACAAACACTTCACTGGGGTACCCAGTTGAAATACAGTAGTCTCGTTGATCTTAACTTAGGCAATCACGACGGCGACGCTTTAGACAACGTAGAATGAGAAATCAATTTATATTCGCAATTATACAGATTTATTCCGTTTGATAGGCTTATTTTCCTTTTTCTCAGGGTAGCCGTATTTCAACTGGGTATCCCAGTGAAGTGTTTGTCGTGGTACACGTTTCTCGCGCTGGGGAGGGCATAGGTAGTAATTTCGACGCCGTATACACGTTTTTTTTAAAAATATGTGCATAATTGTCCCAGCCGGAGGTACAGATCATAGTAAAATCGAGAATTTTCAAACTCATTCGATATTCCAGCTGGTTTTTCAAGATCAATCCGCGAACCTTTCGTACTCAAATTTGGCCAGAGTGTAGTCCGAGGACTAGTCTTTCGAGATGCGGGAGCTGTTATGAAATCGAATGGAAGAAATGCTTTTTTTAGGGCAAAATTCGAGAGGAGGTACGGAATTTGTCGGTCCAAAACTGCTCGAAGTTGCATGCCTTGTTGGAGTATTAGTATTCTAAAAGCGAGTAAAAACTTTGAAGTCCGAAAACTGCTCTCGCGCGCATCAAATCACCGTAAAAACCACTTCAAAGCAAAGTTAAACAATGTCCAGACATTTGGACTTTATTTTATTAAATATAGACAGTCCTAAATACCAATTTTAGGAAGATTAATGTTCACAATAACAATTCTATTGTACTAATAAATTTGAATATCGTAGATATCTGTGACCACATAAACAGAGGATGGTAAGCCTGTGGTTTCATACATGTAGTTGTTACACAATTACTGCGTCTTTCAATAATAATACAAACTCTGAGCACTCAACCAATGGTCGCGTGATTCTCTGCCATCAGTCATAGCTGACGTCGCGGGACACATGAGCTAACTTCAATGGGTTGAAAAGGTCACGTCTGTTGGTTGTGATTGGTAGATTTCGATCTTGTTTGTTTCTTTTTCATTTTCAGGGTCTGTTGGTTGTCGTTGTAATCATGATTGAAAGCAGTGAAAACCCCAATCGTTAGTTTTGTTCTGAACTTCAGAGTTTGCATGTTTTTGAAAGGCGCAGTAAGCCTTTAAAACAAAATAAGGTAGTTGGCGGGTAAACAACTTATTTTAAAGGTTTTGCTCCATTCATATCACTAGTTTGGTGTTGTGAGAGTAGGCTCTCTTGAAGGTTTCCACTTGCGCAATTTTATTAATGTACATGTACATGTATCAGTATTCTCAAACATTCAATAGCTTTTAAAACCAAACCTGTTTTTACAATCATACGTTACTGTAGATTTGTCACATGTATTTCACTCCCACTCCCAGAAGCAAGCATCAAGTCGATGATTGTGTTTCTTACTTTTAAGTCTATGGATAAAACCCTAGTGAGTGACCATTCAAATGAAAACTATTGAGAAGTACTTTCATGTGGTACTGTTTGTTTTTCCATATCTGGTACAATGAAGTTTGGAATTTTTTCAATTTTGAACTTAAGACGATTTCCGCTGGGACGTTCGAGCAAAAAGTGCAAAAAAATTACGTTACCAAAAAATACTCATAGCATGGTAACATTTGAATACAGTTTAAGAAGAAATTATCGATAAATTAGCTCCCAAGCTGACCCCGCGAGAGAAGTCATTACATATTTTAATTAAAAGACGCTTCATGTCAGTTCAAAACAAAATGGCGTGCGTTTTTATCATTTTTTACGAGGTTTGACATTAATTTTCTCAACAATGCTTGATAATTAATTGCGGGGTCACTTGGAGAAAGTGAATTAAAGTGATATGTTTCAAATAGTATTCAAAATGTTACCGTGCTATGAGTAGTTTTTTAGTAATTAATTTTTGCACTTATTGCTCGAACGTTGAGCGGAATCCGTCTTAATAATCTTGGGAGTGAAAGGGTTAATCAAGACCATTATGTTGACCAACCAGATGTTGGGCCTTATCTGTCAAAGTGCAGAGAACAATAATTATTAACTTGTTCACTCAAACTTCTGAATTCTCCAATTACTAATGTTTCCACTTTGCATTTGATATTCAGCCCTGCCCCGTGGTGCTCCATTCATGATGTGTCTTGCGAATCCCTGTGAAGGATCCAGCTGCCCTGCCAACCCTAAAGCCAAATGCCGTGCTAACAGCTGTGGTAGATGCACACCGCCAGTTCTTTGATGACAATGATAACCTAGTCGACTGTGCAGCAAGTAAGTTTCTCCACCCCTCACCCCCTAGTGGCTGAATGGTACATCAGTATTATATCACCACCCCCTACCCCTAGTGCCTGAATGAACACAATGGCCCCAGCCAAGGATCAATGGTTAGTGATTGAATGTTACACCCGATGTTGTCTTCTCACTTCTCAGTCAATCAGGTGTTGCAGTTTCCCTTTCTCCTCTTTTTGTTTCTGCATCTACCATACAAGCTGTGATTTGGCATATGAAACATTTCCCACCCCTGACACCAGTTACATATCTTTGGTTTGCATTGTGATTGGTTTTGTTATGCTTTATCTGCCACAGTGATTGGCTAAAAGATTTCCTCTGATTATAGTTTAGTACAAACTCTGTCATTGCTTTATAAGTTTACATGCCCTACAGTTTTACATGACTGTATACCCTTGACGAGATTGTTGTTGTTTACAGGTATGACCACGTGTCAGAGAGAATATTTAGATGCAACCAGTGGCCGTGCACTACTTGGTCGGTTTGTTCCAACTTGTAGTGCTGATGGCTCATACGCCCCTATGCAGTGTCACGGCTCTACTGGCTTCTGCTGGTGTGTAACTAAAGATGGACAAGAAATCGCTGAAACCAAAATCAGGGGACATCCAAAGTGTAAGTTCAAATAATTTCAGGGCCAATGAGTGATTTCCTAAAGAACATAGTGGGCTAAATTCCTCTGAAGATTCCCGAAGATTGCCCGAGGACTTCCAAAGTTGACCTGACAATTTCTGAAGACGACCCAAACCCTTCTGCACATGACCTGTTGATTTCCGAAGATTTTGGAAAATCACCCTGTAAGGTCTTCCGAAGATTTTCGAACATGATTGGAAGGTCACAAATAATTTCTGATAGTCTCCCGAAAATTGTCGAAGACACCCAATGTCTTTATCGCACTAATTTTGCTCTTTATTGTAATCATATGATTCCTCGTAAAATTAAGGATCACTTAGTGTCTTTAGAATTTGCAAATGTCTGAAAACATGCATGATATAACCCTTACGCAACCCAGCCATGAGCCCCCACGCAAAGGAACAGGCACCCGTCACACTGACATGTCAGTGGAAATAAAAAAGGGAGAGGAGGGGGGGGGGGGGGGGGGAGACTTGCTGTCCAAAAGCTCTCTGCGAACAACGCTGGCCAAGAAACCTCATACTGCCCCAAACACGCGCCACATGAACGATGCTGAGAACTACTGCGCATGCGCCACACGACCGACCACTAACCACCAGTACTCCTGGTACTGGTGTTAGTTAAAAATTTTATCAAAGCAGTTTGTAAAAATTTAATTGGATAACAATTTGCTGAAGGGTCTCAATATCAAAGTAAGGTTTTTTACAAGGACATTGCTAAGGCTTGGACCTGTAGACCTGGAATCGGACACACTACTCATCACAATTAGACCACCATGAAAGTTAAGTGTCTTGCCCAAAGATGCACACAACCCACGGGCACTGGCCAAATTCTCTCGGTAAATGGGATGGAGAAAAATAATTACATTACGAGATTTATAGTTTAATGTCATTGATAGAACAACTGTTGGGTGCTTACATAATTGTATTATTGTTCCTTTTAGGTAAAGCAGTGCAACTCCATTGAGTATTGGTCCCAGCTGTGATGATGGCACATCATGGAAACTCTGCAGTGATGTTTGTTAAGAAGGCTTCTTGTACTAACAACCTGACGCCAAATGTGTGGCACCTATGGGAGGCTGTGGAGCAGCTGCATGTAAACCCAAGTCTATGACAACATGGGGAAGGAAGTACAGTGTAAGCTGAGGGTCTACACTACAATGTAGTCACTGTGACAATGTGTTTTGTGTATCAGTATATCCAGGTCTATGTTTTATCAAGTGATTATGGGACTAGACACTGTGACAATGTGTTACATGCATCAGTTATACATCCACTCCATATGTATGTTTTATCAAGTGATTCATCAAGTGATCATGTGACTAGAAGATTTCCTATTGAACACAATGGCCTAACCATGCGAAACACAAAACAAGCTGTGCAGTTGTGAACAAAAAAAAAATATCTACATATAGCACTGTAACAATATACATAACAATAATAATAATAATAATAATAAATAAGGGAGAGGTTATCTCATTCCCAGATTTCACTCGGCCATTTTTTCCCCTCTTGCTTTATTTGCCTTATTTCACTTCTCGCTCGACGGACTAAGAGAAAGAGCGATTGCTCGTTTTCTAACTGTGCTTACACTGTACCATGTACCCTTGCAGGTCTCACAGTATGTCAACAGAAAGCTTATGAAGCCACCCACCCTATGCGCATTGGAGCTTTCCTACCCAAGTGTAATGCAGATGGAAAGCTATGCGCGTGTGCAGTGCTGGGGCTCTACAGGATACTGCTGGTGCACATCAGAGGATGGAACAGAGTGGCCTGGGACTAGAATTAGAGGAACACCCAACTGTGACGTCAACGATGGTCAGTTGTTGACTTGAATATCGAATGCAAAGCGAGGCCTTGATTAGGCAACAGTGAATTAACAATTTCTCTGTGATGATTTGTGCTGCCTAAAATAATTATTGAGAGGTTTAAATAAGATTGCATAGTGTCCTTCACAATAGCCTGTGAGCAGGCTCCCGTTTGGGGCCTATGCATGCGCGAGCAGTGGAAGCCGCGAGAATCACACGTGAGCCAGCCAGTCTTCTCGCAGGCTCACTTCGCTCTCAGGCTCGTTCTCGCGGCTTTCCCTGCTCACGTGTGGGCCCATATTGAGGTTGCTCGCAGGCTACCTTTCTCAGCTGTTATTTGGGTTGTCACGCAACGTTTCTCCCCACTAGCTACAAATTGTGTTACTCTAATAGAACCATTGTTTGAGTCACAGTGGTAGTTTACACTATTGAACGCTCTCCATCAAAGTGCTAGATTATCAATCATTCATGAATGCGCGTCCCTGGTGCTAATAGAGCTTTTGTGGTAATTTGACATTACACTTATGGGAGACCCAGGGGCAGTTAGTCATTACTGGACGAAGTAAAGTGGGCAAATATCCGCGCAAAGAATATGCATTACAGCAAACATTCGTTGCGCCGATTGTGGTCGGTTTGATTCATCCAATCCCGAGTAACTTGCCCTTGGATCTCCAAGGATGACACAGAACAAAATACTCATAGCATTTGCTAGTCTCCTTCGTAGCCGTTATTTGTGTCGTCACGCAATGCTCGCTTTGTCCCTATGCCGGCAATGAATGTATGACGCAAATAACAGCTGCGAAGGGAACTAAGCATTTCCGTATTCAAGTTCAGAAACAATGTGACATTGTTTTTTTTCTTCTCTCTCTTTGCAGGTCCACAACTTTTGTAAGTATGATTTCTTATATCTAGTTTTGTAATACCAAAATTTTAAAACAAAGTTGTGTTTTAGTGTCACCAGGATGTCTATCTTTGATATTGTTGTGAGATTCTCCTGTGTTTTTCCCCACAGGAGTGTCCATGTTGGACTCACATTCAACTACAGCTTTAGTTCAGTGAAGGATGTTTTGAGCAACTTTAAAAAGTGAGTATGTCATATGTTAGCAAAACGTGCATAGCCGCATAACATGACGAGCTGGGACGGAGCAGTGATGATGGAGTGCGTGATGGAGGAAACACACGCCCTCCATATCGCACTCCGTTATTACTCCAGCTCCTGCTACGCAGGCTATAGAAACACTTGCGCTGTAGTCTCTGACTTGTTTTAGGGCCGCTTAATAAGTTAACCTAACTTTTTTTCATTTCTAGATCTCTCAAGACACAGATAATTACCATGTTTACATTGAAGGAAGACCAGCTACAATCCCTTCAGGTAACTTGATTTCATGTCGATGAGGGGGGCTAGGCCTAAATTACGAGCAGTCACTTTTCCCGTTAGTCCATTGAACGAGATAGTAATGCTGTATACCGAAAGTGACGATCCCTCATAGGTATAAACAAGGACAATCTAGTTATTGTCGAAAGTAACAACCGCCTCCGAAAACAGTGACCACCTGAAACTAGTGATCTTCCTTCCCCTGTAACTCTCAGTTTAGGTTATCCGTTGTATAACTGGTCTACGTTAAATGCTGTAAGCTGCTTTAATCATCCACATACTTAAAAGTTTTATATTAGAACCACCTTGTACAGCATAATAAACAGTACCACATGATAGTACTGCGACTTAAAAGTTAGAACCACCTTGTACAACATAATAAACAGTACCACGTGAAAGTACTTCTCTATAGCTTTCATTTGAATGGTCACACACTAGGGTTTTATCCACAGACTTAAAAGTTAAAAATACAGCAATTGACTTGATGCTTGATTCTGGGAGTGAAAGGGTGCAAAACCGTCAAAACCGAAGTTTGGCAAGGTTGTTACTTACCTGTTTTCAACAGCATTTGACTATCCGAAAGTAATAATCATGACCCTCGCTACTTTCGTTATTCTCGTTATTTTGTCGTTTAACGATCCATAAGTTGATTTTCATCTTTTGTTTCTGTTGTTATACTCTAGGTGCAGGAAGGCAGTATCTTAGTTGGATTTAGCGTTGAACCATCCAGCGGAGGAAAAGACCTGAGTGAATTTGCAGATGACATCACAGAAAAGGTTTGACTATGGTTATGACTAATGAGGACAGAAAGGGTTGCTAAAGCCTATTTAACAATATTAGATTATGAGCTCGAGATTTCTATGATGTACGGCCTCATCAACTATCACATCATAGAAATTGAGAGCGAATAGTCTAATTGTTTTAGTAAATTCATAGCAATTGTCTAGTAATAACTGTAAATCCTCCTCTTAAACTTCGGAGTAACAAGAAGAAACCACAATTTCGTAGACGACCTCCAGCCACTGCACACTAATGGCTGATAGTATACGAGTAGCTCAGCCAATCAGATTGTCTCATTTGCATTAGTATACTAGTAGATTTTTACTAAAATAGCTTATGGGAGGTGTAGTGACGCTAATAGTTAGCGCGTTGGACTCCAGATCGAACGGTTGGTGTTTGAGCCATGGCTAGGGTCATTGTTTGTGTTCTTGGACAAGAAACTCTCACATTGCCTCTCTCCACCCAGGAGTATAGTTGGGTACCGCGGCGAATTGTTATAACAACCTGACAAAATGCTGGGGGATAATCTGCTATGGACTAGCATCCTAGCCAGGGGGAGTAGCAATACCCCTAGTCGCCTCATGCTATGGAAACCGCGATAAGCTCCGCAGAAAATTAAGCCAATTGGCTTGGATATTAGTCTTTCATAGGGTATCCGCCAATCAGCATATTTGCCAGTATAGTTATTGCCGTAACAGTTTGCCGGTACCCATATATACTTCTAGTTCGATAGAGACACTGTGAGAGTAACCTACGAGCAGTAGAGAGTTTTACCATGCAGTATTATTGTAAGCACCTTAACCCTTTTCACTCCCAAGAGTGCCAAGTTCAAACTGCTGAGGGGAAAATCTGGAATTTCATTTTGCAAAATTGTCAACAACAGTACCATTCAAATGAAAGCTATTGAGCAGTACTTTCAAATTTTGAAAGTAATAATAATAATAATAATAATAATCTTTATTTATATAGCGCCGTTTCTACTAAAAAACCAACAGCGCTTAACAAAAACTACTTATTATAAACAAATAAACATTACTTTACTGATATGATAATTTACAGTATTATAAAAACGAATAATTATAAGGAAAGCAAAGATTTAAAAGGAACGATTAAATAAAAAAGTCTTAACTCTACTTTTAAAGGTTTTTAGGCATGATATGGTTCTAAATATGGTCAGGTAAATTATTCCAAAGTATAAGGTGCAATTACTGAAAAAGCGCGCTTTCCATAAGTTTCAAGATTGTACTTAGGGGACTACTAACAGTTTCTTTAGTGGCTGAGCGAAGTTTTCTGGTGGGCATATGTTTAATTATAGTGTCCGTTAAGTATTTAGGTCCGGTTTCATAATAAGCTTTAAAAGTCAAAATTAAAATCTTGAACTCTATTCTTGATTTAACTGGGAGCCAATGCAGTTCTATTAATATCGGTGTAATGTGTTCGTACTTCTTAGAATACGTGAGAAGACGGGCTGCGGCATTTTGCACATATTTGAGCTTTTGCAAGCATATGTTGTGGTAGACCAGATAGTAGAGAAAGTACTGCTCAATAGCTTTCATTTGAATGGTCACACACTAGGGTTTCATCCACAGACTTAAAAGTTAGAACCACATTTATTGACTCGAAGTTTGACTCTGGGATTGAAAGGGTTAAATTCTTCAGACGCAAAATTCCAAAAAGTCCAAACATTTATGGAACGCAAAATTCGTTCCGATAATAAGCCCACCAAAAGAGCCTTTTGGGCAAAATATACGCCCAAGGCTTCAGTATTATAGGAATTATTACGGTAGTGAGTGAGTGACAAAGTGTCTGTCACAGATCTATTTTAATTATCGAATAGGCCAATTTCGATATATTTAAAATTCTAACTTGGCTCCGAGGCTTAGGGGAATAAAACAAAAGAATTCGTAAAGAAATCACATCGAGGTTGAGGGATGAATAAATAATTTCTTTTGTTTTATTCCCCTAAGCCTCGGAAACCAAGTTAGAATTTTAATATATCGAAATTGGCCTATTGACCACGTGTATCATCGTCTCTTTGCAGGTTCGCAAACACGAACTAGTGATCCACTTCAGCGGTATTACCTTTGTAGCAGAACCAACGTCATGTTAGCATCACCCATGTATGTCGAGGAAAGAACTGTTTCTAAACAACAAGAGGATAGCTCGAGCAGCAGCGTGTCCATCACTGCGTCGCGTTCATTGCTGTCTTCTGTACCTTGGCTGTAGTTGCTGTAGCACTTGTAACATTTAAGGTGAGCATGGTTCGTCTTGTGTTGGTTCTTTCACTGCTTAGACTTTGGAGCGACGACGCGATTCAGACGGCGTACTTGCCAAAAATTAGCTCTCCATTGCAATTTGCGGCCGAGATGTGGTTCACTTCAGGTTTTTAATTTTTTCCATACAAACCCTTCTAATTTTAACGTATGTTCCTTCAGTTTAGAACAGGCGCAAATTAGAGAGGTTTGTATTGGACGGTACCAAATTTTGAACCTCTATATCTTATGTTCTATTCGTGCTAACAAGTTGACATTTTGTGGCTGATCATACAGCAGCAATCTTTATCTGATGAATGGGATTTTGAGGCTTGATAAAAATAATTCGAAAATTTGTGACGACACACTTTACCACTCTTTACCACTTTGGACGAATATTAAAATTCGTCAAACCAAATTAAAATTATTTTAATATTTTTACAACAAGGAGCCCAACAGTTTGACTACTTTTAATTAATTCACACTCTTCGTGCATGCGGACTATCCAATCAGAAGCCGAATGATAGCTATCCCGGCCCGTCTTCTTATTGGATAGTATACGTGCACGAAACAATGTGAATTAATTAAGAGTGGTCACACTTTTGGGCTCCTTGTAAGACTATTAAAATACAGTCGAAATTTCTTTACAACCAGGACTTTTCGTTCCAACCGTGAGCCGATTTTAAGACTGCTCTGAAAGCAAAATGTAAGGATTCGTCTCTCCCAAATACCTTCTGGTACATAAAATTCGTCAATCCACAGTTCATTGTTTATAGTTTTTTGATGAATTCATTTGTTAATCATACTTTTTTAATTTTTTTGTTTAGTTGATTCAGAAAAAACGAAAGAACTCGGGTCTTGAGGAGAGGGTAAGTGTAATAATCATTGTGTAACACCTTTGCCTCAGTCCTATTACATCTTAGAGCAATTTTCAATTGAGTGTCGAAGTAATCGCTGAATTGCTTTGGTTTTGCTTGACTACGCCCCATGATTGGCTTAAATAACTCGCGCCACCTTTTTAACCGATCATATGCTAAACCAAAGCCAAAACCCAATCGCGGCTTGGTCACACGCGGTTTTCCCGCGCTTGGCGCCGTTACGTTACGTGTATTTGCTTTAAGTTCTCATTGGTTCATTTTGTTGTCTACGTTTGTGGTGATTGGCCATTGTAATTGCTTTGGTTTTGGTTTTGGTTTTCACGACACCCTTTACCCATGTACCGGGGTTCCTTTAGGACACTTTAGTACACTCGAATACGAGGAGTTTGGTGGAATAGACTTGAAGGATGCAAGATAATTCCTTTCCCCTTTCAATGTTGCAAAACGTCGCCTCATTTTAACGCAGATACTTGGAAATCCGCATTATAAAGGGGCCGGGAGAGTGAGAACTGAGGCTTTATGTCTCAAAATTATTTTCTTTCCAAAGTAATCTTTGTGTTCTTTGGGTTCGTTTGCTAAGCTTTGTGATTGGTTCAATCGCTTGGGCTATCGACTTCTCCCTCGCTTGGTACCGGTTGTAAGGTTGTACTGAGGGCTCTGATTGGTTCGTTGCGGTATTTTTGCGGGTTGTGATTGGTCGGAATAAATTGCTTTGGTTTATGTTTTATGACAAT
Source organism: Desmophyllum pertusum (assembly GCA_029204205.1). NCBI lineage: Eukaryota > Metazoa > Cnidaria > Anthozoa > Scleractinia > Caryophylliidae > Desmophyllum > Desmophyllum pertusum. Next base: position 153,774 of record MU827325.1, read on the forward strand.
TCGCTCCAGATAGCAGTCATACGACTGATAAGAGGGGACACTGACTTCCTTGACTTTGTACCTTCTACCCTGGTGGGAAATACGGCCAGAAAGTGCCTAAGAGAGCACACGTGACTTCCGTGACTCTGACAGGGCTACGTTGGTACACTGACTTCTTCTTCAGTGGGGAATGTCTCTGGGAAGTATAAATTTGGGACACTACCTTTCCGTCTGCCCCGATGGGGAATAAGGCTGGAAAGTATCAAAGTGAGGATGTACTTAAGTAACCATCATCATCATACACTATGTGTTCGTTATACTTTTGTTTGTACTGTGTCATTAACTTGTGACTCCTTTTCCTAGCTGTACCTTTTGTCTTAAACCTGAGGTGCGCCGCCTTATTCGCTCGCTCATCCTTCCCTCTAGGCCAGCTTTGTTTACAAAGATGGAGGCGCTGAACTGAACCCCACACTCTCAGACGCTTGAATATTTGGACTCGACTCATAACCGGATGTGTCTTAACTATAGTGATTATTTTCCTACAATGGACGACTCTACCTTCAACGTGGAGTGTGCATGCAACTTAACGGAGTAGCTAGAATAGATCACGCTTGGATAATAAACGTGATTGTGAACGTGATTGCGTGACATCAACGATCAGGAATGCTGTCAAGACTGTCCCACATGGTGGGGCGTTTTTAACTATATTAACAAAATGACAAAAACAAAACCCTCAATTGTTATAATTATAGATTTTTCTATTCAAAATGTTTTACTACTAGAGATAATTCTCACGAAGAACCAGATATTTTTTTACTTGAAATAAAATAACGAACATTTATTTGGTTGTTGTTGTTGTTGTTGTTGTTGTTGTGTAAACGTTAACTGGGGTTTCAGGTAGTTCTTATTTTAGCTCAGCCTTTCCTAGTGTGAAATGCAGAAATGTAGTACCAGGTACGAAAACCTGGTCAATTGTTATGAAACACTCTAAGGCGGACACCCTCGGGACCAGCTCTAAATGTCCACCTTAGAAAGGTGTAAGTCCAGGGGTGGATCCAGGAATTTTTGATAGGGGTAACGTTATAGACAAACAAGTGAAATTCGGCAAATAAAAGCTATTGAGCAGTGTGTGATCATTCAAATTTAATCTATTGCAGTCGGGGGAACAAGTGTTATTTTGACAAATCTTCGTTGAAGCACTCGTAAAGTTTCCAATCAACGAATTGCGCTAAAACTCTCGTGAGTGGTTACTTCTAGCAAAGGAACCGATTTCCTTTGACAAAGTCCCTTTTCAATTAACCCATTGACTACTAAACCGGCCGTTAGGGGACCATGGTCCTCGTACCACTTGTGACGTCAACATTTTTCACACCAGAAGATGTTTTAATTATCAGCTGATAAAGTGGGGAAAAGTCTTACAAAGCATGCCTAAATTAATGATCACGAAACGATGAATTGGTCCAGAGATACGCACACAACACACGTTTTACCTAAAAATGTGCACTTTCTTTGACGTACCGGTGGAAATTTTTCCAACGCGAACAAAGCCAACTATATGGCCAACAAACCATTGGAACCCCCCACCTCTCTTGAAGATTTGGAGATGTGTACCTTTATCATGAAAGATATGTTAAGTTCAATCCACCGTAAGAAAGAAGATGGCGACTGGTACATTTACCCACAACTCGTAGCGCACGAAAACCCTAAAAACGCTCATAAAAACGCACAGAAAAGTTCTAAAAACTTCAAACCTAGCATACATAATGTTGTTAGTACAGGGACGAATTTCGCAAACATAAGGCTTTCAGATGTGCCTATTAGCTGTGTTAGGTTCGCAAGGTATTGTGGTAAAATGTACAGCCGCCATTTTTTTTACTACGGTGGATTGAAAACGTTTCTTCCCTGCTCCGGAATCATGTTTCGAACTCGGAGCGCTAAAAAGCTTGTCATCTTCTAGCTTTTAGCATTTTTTCGAGAAATATAATTTATTTTATAATATAATAAAATATTAAATTGTTCTTTGTGGTCACGATGCAGTTCATCTATTATAATACCCACGAGATGTACCGAGTGAACGGTTAATTCAAATGAACACGTCTCTTGTAGTTGATATCACAAAGAATTAGTAGGCGCCTATAACCAATCAGATCTCTTTCACTGGAATAGTAATCCTTTATTTTTATTCTAAATTAAAAGCGTTACATCGCAATAATTAATCAACTTCTTTAATTTCGACTGTCCATGCAAAAGTAGAATTGACTTAACCTTACCGTGGACATGTTTGGTAATAAACTCCTGCAAACATCCAAGAAACGTTTTTAAATATAATGCTTAGAAAGGATATGCCTGGACATTTAAGGATTCCACAACTGTGATAGTTAACAGCTCTCCAAACCCCATACCGCGCCCTGATCAAGGCTACGAGGAGTTCCATGTCCACAAACATGTCCACGTTAGAAAGTAAAGCTAACTGATTACTTATTACGAATGTTACAATATACGCTAAGCTAATAGGCCTTATGCATGATTAATATATTACGTCAGGTGCTCAAAATTCACCACAAGCCTCGTTTACACGACATTCTTCTCGAACCTCTGGCACCTTCATGCTGTTTACACGTGGGTTATATTTTCATCTTTGCTGCTTTGCGGGGAATTAGTTCATGATCAAATTTACAAGTTTTACACTTCGAAAGCGAGGCTTGGGGGAGAAATTAGATGGTCTGACGTAAATATGCATAAGGACTGTTCAGTGCTGCTGTATTAAACAAACAGTCACTTGGAAGTCCGCTGAATGTTCATACAGACTCCTTGATGTATTACTATTCCCAGGAGCATATCACCCCGGAGCCTCTATCTGTGCTGATTAATGACAACAGCGTAGTTACACCTTCGGCTATTTTTAGAATCGTTCTCCCGCGAAAATATTTCGGTGTACGTCCGCGGAAAATAGTGATGGTTCGTAGTAACGACATTCCGCCGTTCTATTTTTATTCCACGTTCCTCTCGTCCATTCCTGGTTTATTTTTACTCTGAAACATGAATGACAACCTCGTGTTCGCAACAGGTGATTTTCGCGGCAAAAGTTATTCTAAAAATAGCCTAAGGTGTAACTACGCCGTGTCATAGGCCCAATAAGGGAGATGGAGGCTCCGGGGTGATACGCTCCTGAATTATACCTCAATGCTATTTCAAAAACTATTTTTCAGGCATCTGGGATGCTAAAACTTTCAGTAGCCGTTCATTTTGATGTGACAACTGTTTTTCGTTGTTTTTTACGTTGTCATGGCCACCGTGTTTTGATCATGATTGTAGTATTAGTACATTTTTACATCCTATTATCTTTTTGGCATAATTTGGTATCGATTTATATATGCTTTTTTCTGACGTCATGAAAACATACTGAAATCCAAGAAAGCGGATTTAATGACGTTATTTGACATCATATAACGTCATAACCAACAAATAACTATCTTATATTGTAGAGCAAACTTAAAGTTTTCTACTAAAGGCTTATGCGCTTTCAATATGTCTTATAACAACGACCAAAGAAGGGGGGGAGGAGGTCCTATCAACTTCCCCCTTGTACGGTCAAAGGGGTACGACTTTAAAATACGTCCGAGGGTTAATACTGAGTGTTCTGAAGAGGATCTGATAGGTATTTCTTTCGAAGCTGAGTTTACGCATGCGTGCAGCGGTCTTCGTGTCATCCGTGTGAAGTCAAATGATTACAAGCTTCCTTAGTTCCACAGCTTATGAAATGACAATCTCCAAATCATGCCAAAACGCCAAGAGACCAATGACTTGAACTTTGAAGCCAGTGCGTGGCGAGAAGATTATTGCTTACGTCGATCATATTTCTACGAACAAAGCTAGAAAAAAAAAGCTATCTATTTATTTTTGTTATATATGTAGATTTCAAAAGCCGACATCCAAGACTAAACTAGTTAAGGTAATCTTAAACTTTGATATCGACTCGGGTAAATACCGTAAAATTCCAATAATAAACCCACAACCCCCCCCCCCCCCCCCTCCCCCAGTCCCCACCAAACGCAGAAATCCTTCCGATAATAAGCTTAAGCCCTCCAACCCCACCCTGTGATGTTCATTTCACCACTGTATTAATTTGTTTTGTGTTAGATATCGTTATGTTTAAAGAGGTTTTACTATGAGGTATTCTCCCGGTGTGCACCTAAACTTTTTCACATGCAAAATTCCTTTCAAATATTAGCCCAAACATTTATAATCCCTTCCGATAATTATCCCCCCCCCCCCCCCCCCAGATAATACCTTATTCTCACTTAATTTCGCGAGTATTAATTTTCGCGGTTTTTCGCGATATAGCAAAAAACGCGAAAATAAAAACGATATTTTCGTAAAAGTTTAAAGGCTTTGAGCCCTTTATTCTCTGAAATCGCGAAAATAAAGCCTCGCGAAATACGGATCTGTCGCGAAAATTAATGAGAATAAGGTAATTAAGTCCCCTACCCGAAAATATACCCACCACCGCTTGAAAAATACAGGCACATGGCTTATTATTGGAAATACTTTACGAAAATGCTGTAAAATTAAAATTGAGGTACGTAGTAAAGCTCAATACTACGCAATTCCTCCTCTATAACACATCATTTCTATTTCCAGCTGTTAAATTGGACGACAACTGGTCGACATGAAAAGAAGTTACTTTCCCGTTAACGTTTTGTTCCTGCCATGAAACCTGTCTCAAACTCCTCAGCAGTTTCTTTTCATCGAGCTTCGTCCTCGAGCTTCCCTTAGATAAACTGCACGTTCCTTCCTTCTAAAATGCCCGGGGACAGATATAGGTTTGTGGTTTGTTTTTAGTATCATAGCAGAAGCAAACGACAGGAGAAATACACACACTGAATAAAGGATATAAAAACTCCTGTTAACTGCTCGCCGAGTAGTTTTCTCTGTACTTGATGATTCAGCTTCTGCAACAATAATCAACCTATTAGAGGCAATATACTTGTGTTTCAAGAACACTTCGGAGAGACTCGTTTCGCTTCGAGTGATGGTGAAAATTTCGGTGTGGCAAATCGCGGAGTCGATTTCGAGTCATAATGACTGCGTTTGATTGCATGATGATAGAACGAAAACAATGGAATGGGACAAAACCTTTCAATATTTATGGTATTTTCAAAAGTGACTTGCATTATGTTGGCAAGGTAAAGGGAATATACCCGTTATTGACATCTCTACTGAAATTTGCGACTGCTGACCTGCAGCAAAACTTGTAAACAAACTTTCGAAAAAGTAATCAAAAGGCTGCGTTTTTCAAGTAAAAATCTTTGTTTAGATCGATGCGTAACCACACTAGTTATCGATTCACAATATTAAATGTAGAACAAAATGCTACTCACAATGTTCTGATTGATTTTCTCCAAACTCCATCGTGACGTCGTCACCAATGAGAACAAACGGAGCCCAGTATTTTACTGCACAGAACCTCTCTGACTCTCGAAGACATCTTCTAGCATGGTTAAGAGCCACACTGGCGCTATTTCCATTTTTCAGGTGTTCGTAAAAACTGGTCATAAACTTCATAGTGGCCTCGTCATTAACTGCCCAGAGTGACACCAGAACAGAACGAGCACCAGCACCCAGGAAAGCTCGTCCAATACCGACCACACCCTCAGGCGTAACCTTCCCTTGAGCACTGTGACAGCAACTAAGCACAACAAGCCTCGCTCGTAGCTGAACAGCTTGTACATCTGACATTGTTAACAGGAAATCTTTCTCTTTAGGGATCTTGGATGACCGTGTGGGATTTGGAGCCAAAGCAATTTCACCAGCTTCCATATCACCATGTGCTGCAATGTGTACCAACGCAACTGAACCAATCCGTTTAAGTACCTCATCTTTAGTTGCATCACTTCCTGTGAGCGGTTTCGGTGTTAAGGATCTCTCCTATCATCTTTACCTCCTCCCTGGCCCATGGCAAACATTTTAAGTGCTTGCGCTTGCCGCGAACTCTCTTAACTTCCTCCACACATGGATCTCCTACCAGCAGCGCCCCAATCGTATTGTGGTAGTCCTCGGGACAATGTGTGATCAGTTTTAAACTTGTAAGCGAGGGTACAATGCGGATCCTGATAGATTCACTGAGGTATCGGGACGCCTCGTCCGACAAACGCAGCATAAGGGGCTAAGCATAGTGGACCATCTGGGACAATGATTAACTCGTCGCTTTCAAGCATGTTTGCAATTGGGCTGATTACAGAATCAAATAAGAGGCGCAGAGATTTGTTTTTGCAGTCCGCTATTTCCTGGCAAGATTCTGCATTGAGCGGTACGTCACCTTCTGGCTCTTCCAATGTACGATTCTCACACTTAACGCCAACACAAACGCCAATTTCTTTGAAAGCATCTTCCAACAGCAGGGTCGCATCTGCAATGCTCTTTTTTGCAAAATGCACATCTGTGCCCTTGAGTAGCCATAAATTAATTGTGTCACTTTCCAGTGCTACAAAAACTGTTTGTGTAGATATATCAGTTACTATGTCAGAGATCGTTCTTTTAGATTCAAACGCTTGCAATTCAGAGCCATACCTGTAATTTCATGAGATCCATCAAGGCCTGTGCTCGTCCTTCCTCAGCAACACACAAAGCCTCGTCAGTCTTTTGAAGCTTTACCAAAGTTTCTCCAAAGAGCGGTGTAGGCATGTTGACAGGCATTGCGAAATGATATTTTTCCACACATCTTCCGACTGAAGAAGACCTCTCACGACATTGTACAGTTTTACACTGGATTGATAGTAATCAAGAGCCTCATGCAAAGTACCCAATAATTCAAAATCACGACCTAGGAAGTAACAGGACAATGCTTCTCCATTTCTCTGGCCCCAGTTCTTTGCCAATGCTAAGACCTTGCTTGTGGTACTCTATGGCTTGTTTTAAAATCACCCAGATAGCGATAAGCATTGCCAAGATTGTCATAGCCAGCTCCTTCTCCATCTCTCTGCCCGAGTTCTTTGGCAATACTGAGACGTTGCGTTTGGTACTCTATGGCTTGTTTAAAATCACCCAGACTCTGGTAAGCACAGCCAAGATTGCCATAGGCACGTCCTTCTACATCTCTCTGCCCCAGTTCTTTGGCAATGCCAAGACATCGCATGTGGTACTCTATAGCTTGTTTCAAAATCAACCAGGCTATAATAAAGCATTGCCAAGATTGGCATAGGCACGCCCTTCTTCTTCTCTCTGCCCCAGTTCTTTGGCAAGGCTAAGGATGTTGCGTGTGGTACTCTAATGGCTTGTTTAAAATCACCCAGATTGTTATAAGCACAGCCAAGATTGCCATAGGCATGTCCTTCTACATCTCTCTGCCCCAATTCTTGGGCAATGCTAAGATCTTGCTTGGTATACTCAATAGCTTGTTTAAAATCACCCAGCTTACCATAAACAAACGCCAAGATTGCCATAGGCACGTCCTTCTCCATCTCTCTTTCCCAGTTCCTTGGCAATGCTAAGATGCTGCTTGTAATACTCTATGGCTTGTTTAAAATCACACAGACTTTGATAAAGCCATTGCCAAGATTGCCATAGGCAAGTCCTTCTCCATATCTCTTTCCCAGTTCCTTGGCAATGCTAAGAGCTTGCTTGTGGTACTCTATGGCTTGTTTAAAATCACCCAGTCCCTGATAAGCATTGCCAATATTGCAATAGGCACCTCCTTCTACATGTTCTCTGACCTAGTTCTTTGGCAATGCAAAGACGTTTTGTGTGATACTCTATAGCTTGTTGAAAATCACCCAGGCGATTGTAAGCAATGCCAATATTTCCATAGGCATATCTTCTCCATCTCTCTGCCTCAGTTCTTTGGCGATGCTAAGATGTTGCTTGTGGCACTCTAATGGCTTGTTTAAAATCAACCCAGATTCTTATAAGCATTGCCAAGATTGCCATAGGCACGTCCTTCTCCATCTCTCTGCCCCAGTTCTTTGGCAATGCTAAGACGTTTCGTTGTGATACTCTATGGCTTGTTTAAAATCACCTAGACTCAGATATGCATTGCCAAGATTGCCATAGGCATGTCCTTCTTCATCTTCTCTGCCCCAGTTCTTTGGCAATACTAAGACTTTGCTTCTGGTACTCTATGGCCTGTTTTAAAATCACCCAGACTTTCATAAGCGATGCCAAGATTACCATAGGCACGTCCTTCTCCATGTTTCTGCCCCAGTTCTTTGGCAATGCCAAGACGTTGCATGTGGTACTCTATGGCTTGGTTTAAAATCACCCAGACTGACATAAGCATTTCCAAGATTGCCATAGGCAGCTCCTTCTCCATCTCTCTGCCCCAGTTCTTTGGCAATGCTAAGACGTTGCATGTGGTACTCTATGGCCTGTTTAAAATCACCCAAACTGTGATAAGCATTGCCAAGATTGCCATAGGCAGCTCCTTTTCCATCTCTCTGTCCCAGTTCTTTGGCAATACTAAGATGTTGCGTGTGGTACTCTATAGCTTGTTTGAAATCACCCAGCTTATCATAAACAATGCCAAGATTGCCATAGGCAGCTCCTTCTCCATCTCTCTGCCCCAGTTCTATGGCAATGCTAAGATGTTGCTTGTGGTACTCTATGCCTTGTTTAAAATCACCTAGACTCTTATAAGCATTGCCAAGATTACCATAGGCATGTCCTTCTCCATCTCTCTGCCCCAGTTCTTTGGCAATGTTAAGACGTTGCTTGTGGTACTCTATGGCTTGTTTAAAATCACCCAATTTTCTGATAAGCAATGCCAAGGTTGCCATAGGCAGCTCCTTCTCCATCTCTCTGCCCCAGTTTTTTGGCAATGCGAAGATCTTGCTCGTAGTTCTCTATCATTCTTTTTATCATTTTTATAAATGGGTCAAAATACACATCTAGTAGACAAACATTATTAAGGCATTTTTGTCAGTTTGATTGATATATTTTATGTTCATTTTACTATTTAACAATTATTCCATGAGCCCGCGTTGGATATGAGAGGATAAATAGCCTACGAGCGCGTAGCGCGAGTTGGCTATAATCCTCTCATATACAACAAGGGCGAATGGAATAATTGTTTTATTAAAAACAGCACTAATCTAAACTTCGGTATTACTTTATCAATCGACTGAGTGATTTTTCAGTTCAATCTAAATGAAGCGTGATTTGTATGAAAACGGCGGCAAAAAGGCTGCGCGGTCTGCCAGTTCAGTTAGCACAGTGAATGAAAAGAGAGCAAAGCAGAATTTTAATCTTCGCTCTGTATCTTCTAAAGTTTCGTATATTCTGGGAAATTGTGCAAATGGTTTAGCTTAAAATGGAAAGATCAGAAATAATTGTGGAGCTGAACATTATATTCATTTTACAAGTTGAATGGACAGCTGAAAAAGGTTGTTTACGGCGAGCAAAATCGTGCACGACTACAGAATCTGACAGAATCAATTGTGTTGAAACCAGCGAAACTGAGCCAGTTAAAATCAAGTTCACTGAAGTAAAAAGCAAAGGAAAGCGTCAATATCTACATGGATGGAGAGGAAAAGAGTGAGCTTCGAAGATAATTTCACTGTGAAGTGATCTTTGATTGCACCTGACCATTACGGCGAACGCTTGACGAACTGTCGTATGCTTCCTCTCCGACATTTAAGATTGTGCTGATTTTAAAAGCTTAGTCCAGCAGGAATTGACAAGCCTCTTCGAAACACAAGGTAACAATACTGAATAGGCTAAGCTTAAACTTGTGTTGTACATAAACAGGTTTTCATTCATTTTGAACGAATTTGTGCAGATTTGTATTCCGGTTTTCGAATTTTCCCGTAAATTGTTTCAGGCTTCCTTTATAGTGCTCGTTCAGTTGCATTTGTAGTACATTAATTTACAGGCATTTCCCATTAAGAGTGAATGTCCCTTATAATCGAAGAAAATTGAAAAATTGGCGGACACGGTCAAAAATCGATTTGGCTCATATTTTGTCTGTAGGAAGCTTTACATACTAGACAAAACGAAATGAGGTTAGATTTTTGAAATATCCATTTTAACGGGAATAAACCGTTGAAAACCGACTGAGGGTGAAAAGCTCAAGTTTCACCTTCTGCGAACTCGAAATTATGCAGTTTTCAGGCAGTTCTCATACGAACTAAAACGTAACTGCAGAACTTATCCAGCTATATATACATAGTGTGGGACTTCCTTTATCGAGATATAGTGATATTTTTTGTCTCGTGTTATTTCTGAAGGAACCACATCCCGATTATGAGACGACATCTTCGGCCTTTCGTAAACAAGCCAAAGGCGGCTCAAATTAGCTTGGCAAAAAAGCATGTGGTAGTGTCTCAAAATTTCTAAAAATGTTTCCAGCCACTCTAGAAGAATAGTTCTATATGATTCTGGTCTTATTTTTTTGGGATCTTCTACTATTTTAATATAAAAACTGACCAAACTCGATCTAAATTACAAATGACGCCATGTTGAAACGATTGACATCAGAATTTATCGCTTTGTAATCAAGTAATTGTTTTGGCCAAATATATCCCCATTGATGCTTAGAATCAATAGAAACGTATAGATGATGTTTATAATTAGACTGACTCTAGATATACCGAGATATATAAAATAAATTTCGACTATACATACCTTGCAACTCGCGCCATAATTACGGTGAATTACTCTAGCTCGTCAATTCCCGATTGGTCTTTTGCCATACTACAGTCCGCTTCACATTCACTCGGCATAAATTATATTATTTGCATCCATATATAAGAAAAACTCTATGTTGTCTTCATAATCAGTTTCGAATATACTGAGAAACAAACTGAGTGGAGGGCTCGATCGAGTCGAGTGACTGAAATCCGATATGCGTGATCTCAACGGCAGTAACAAACTTACTGTCACGCAACCCTTCAGTTCGGCTTTATCTCAGTTACAGTTCTTTTTCATAACGCTTGATCAACTGATAATTTCTTGCTGACTGGCAGTTAACGGGAAGAGCAGGCGCACTCTTGGACAAATTCTGTCAGTCGTGCAATAAATTCCTTTTTCCATTTTTGAGCTGAAATGTCAGTAAGGGACTGTGCAATAATTATCAGGAGATGGGGGGGGGGGGGGGTGGAAAATGGGCTTCATGTAGGAAAATATTAGGTAATACCCCCCTCCTAAAGGAGTGAATTTAGTTATTGCCCCCCTCTAATCAGTCAGAAATTATGTACGACCCCCCCCCCCCCCCCCCCCCCCCACACGCACACACATCTTTATACAAGCACCCTGCATTTCCCCGCACCTGTGGATTAAAATCTTAGAACAGAAAGAAGAGCTCCTACTACATGTTTAATTGTTGGATATCCGCGTCTGGAACAAACATCACATCCGTAGCAATGAACAACAGAGTCATACCAGAAGGAAAGGAGCATATGTGTTATTTTCGGTCCCAACCTTATAAATAGGTACGGATTCGCCAATGTACTGATGTACTTGAAATTAAATGTTAAGCCCCCCCGCTCTTGAGTGACTTATTTTACTTTTACCTTAAGCCCCCCCCCCCTCCGTGCTTTGAATTTACTCTATGCCCCCCCCCCCCCCTCTGGTTTTCCACCCCTCCTGGTAATTATTGCACAGTCACCCAATGAGGCCCCATTAGGGGTTATAGGGATACGGGATATTTGAGAAAAAAATTATCTTTGAAATGCCCCCTTGGGGAAAGTCAATAAAGTATGTATGTATGTATGTATGTATGTATGTATGTATGTATGTATGTATGTATGTATGTATGTATGTATGTATGTATGTATAGGGATACGGGATACTGAAGGAAAAAATTATAGGGATATGGGATATTGGAAAAAATATATATTGGGATATTCAACTGGAACTTTCTTAACATTTCAATTAATCAAGATTATTTTCAAACAAATTAAAATAAAACAAATTAACAATAATTAATGGTAATACTGATCAAAATGGACCGATATGCTGCTGGTTTGTACATTTTCGGTCATTTTCGTCAACTTCCGGGTCCTGTTGTGGTGACCTGTCACAACTGTTGTCGAACTGGGTGGTTACCTAGCAGATTGAAACTTTTTGCAAACTTTTTTGTTACCGCTTATTACAGTATAAAGCACAGTTTTCGCGACAAAAGAAAAAATACCAAATTTCGTTGGCATTTGACCTTTAGTGTTGCTATGCTAAGAATAATTTTGCATCTCGTATCCCGCATCCATTTAATTTTTTCTTTAAATATCCCATATCCCCTTAATTATGTGGTCTCTCTCCCTATATAATGATGATACTGGTGACATCATTTCCCGGTAACAAAAAAGTTTGCAAAAAGTTTTCAATCTGCTAGGTAACCACCCAGTTCGACAACAGGTGTGACAGGTCACCACAACAGGACCCGGAAGTTGACGAAAATGACCGAAAATGTACAAACCAGCAGCATATCGGTCCATTTTGATCAGTATTACCATTAATTATTGTTAATTTGTTTTATTTTAATTTGTTTGAAAATAATCTTGATTAATTGAAATGTTAAGAAAGTTCCAGTTGAATATCCCAATATATATTTTTTCCAATTTCCCATATCCCTATAATTTTTTCCTTCAGTATCCCGTATACCTATACATACATACATACATACATACTTTATTGACTTTCCCCAAGGGGGCATTTCAAAGATAATTTTTTTCTCAAATATCCCGTATCCCTATAACCCCTAATGGGGCCTCATTAGGTGACTGTGCAATAATTACCAGGAGGGGTGGAAAACCAGAGGAGGGGGGGGGGGGGGGCATAGAGTAAATTCAAAGCAAGGAGGGGGGGGGGGGGGGCCTCAAAGTAAAAGTAAAATAAGTCACTCAAGAGTGGGGGGGGGGGCTTAACATTTAATTTCAAGTACATATTACATTGGCGAATCCGTACCTATTTATAAGGTTGGGACCGAAAATAACACATATGCTCCTTTCCTTCTGCTATGGCTCTGTTGTTCATTGCTACGGATGTGATGTTTGTTCCAGACGCGGATATCCAACAATTAAACATGTAGTAGGAGCTCTTCTTTCTGTTCTAAGATTTTAATCCACAGGTGCGTGTAGAGAAAATGCAGGGTGCTTGTATAAAGATGTGTGTGTGTGTGTGGGGGGGGGGGGGGGGGGGGGGTCGTACATATAATTTCTGACTGATTAGAGGGGGGGGGGCAATAACTAAATTCACTCCTTTAGGAGGGGGTATTACCTAATATTTTCCTACATGAAGCCCATTTTCCAAACCCCCCCCCCCCCCTCCTGATAATTATTGCACAGTCCCTTACTGACATTTCAGCTCAAAAATGGAAAAAGGAATTTATTGCACGACTGACAGAATTTGTCCAAGAGTGCGCCTGCTCTTCCCGTTAACTGCCAGTCAGCAAGAAATTATCAGTTGATCAAGCGTTATGAAAAAGAACTGTAACTGAGATAAAGCCGAACTGAAGGGTTGCGTGACAGTAAGTTTGTTACTGCCGTTGAGATCACGCATATCGGATTTCAGTCACTCGATCGGATTTTCAGTCACTCGACTCGATCGAGCCCTCCACTCAGTTTGTTTCTCAGTATATTCGAAACTGATTATGAAGACAACATAGAGTTTTTCTTATATATGGATGCAAATAATATAATTTATGCCGAGTGAATGTGAAGCGGACTGTAGTATGGCAAAAGACCAATCGGGAATTGACGAGCTAGAGTAATTCACCGTAATTATGGCGCGATTTGCAAGGTATGTATAGTCGAAATTTATTTTATATATCTCGGTATATCTAGAGTCAGTCTAATTATAAACATCATCTATACGTTTCTATTGATTCTAAGCATCAATGAGGATATATTTGGCCAAAACAATTACTTGATTACAAAGCGATAAATTCTGATGTCAATCGTTTCAACATGGCGTCATTTGTAATTTAGGTCGAGTTTGGTCAGTTTTTATATTAAAATAGTAAAAGATCCCAAAAAAATAAGACCAGAATCATATAGAACTATTCTTCTAGAGTCGCTGGAAACATTTTTAGAAATTTTGAGACACTACCACATGCTTTTTTGCCAAGCTAATTTGAGCCGCCTTTGGCTTGTTTACGAAAGGCCGAAGATGTCGTCTCATAATCGGGATGTGGTTCCTTCAGAAATAACACGAGACAAAAAATATCACTATATCTCGATAAAGGAAGTCCCACACTATGTATATATAGCTGGATAAGTTCTGCAGTTACGTTTTAGTTCGTATGAGAACTGCCTGAAAACTGCATAATTTCGAGTTCGCAGAAGGTGAAACTTGAGCTTTTCACCCTCAGTCGGTTTTCAACGGTTTATTCCCGTTAAAATGGATATTTCAAAAATCTAACCTCATTTCGTTTTGTCTAGTATGTAAAGCTTCCTACAGACAAAATATGAGCCAAATCGATTTTTGACCGTGTCCGCGAATTTTTCAATTTTCTTCGATTATAAGGGACATTCCACTCTTAAATTTTTTCGTTCAAAACTTTGCTGCATTTTCTATCAGTTTTGTTACTTCGTCTTCAGTCAATTCTGCCGCGAAACAATTTTCTCTGGCGGCCATTGTTTCCTTGGAGAGAGAAAAAATTCAGCTATCTTTCTCGCTGACGCGTTCGTATTTGTCGGAGCAGGTATATCAGCTGTTATAATCCATCAAAATGTTTTCTCGCGCGCGATTGGTCTAAACACGTCACGTGACGCAGCCAAAACTGGGAAATATCCGGGTGATATTCCCCAAGTGATATTCCCCAGTTTTGAAAATTTGCATTTCACGTTCGTAGGTTCAGTTTTCGTCTCAAATAAATTGCTATGATTAAATAAAAACTGATTTGTTTTGAACAGACTAGAAATATTTTTGAACGCCAACAGAATTATTTTGATGTTTAACAGCTTGGCCGACCGAGATCTTCCACGACAAACAGAGCGGCCTTGTGAAAAAATATTTGAAGGATAATAACTACAATAGCCTCCATTTGGCTTCAAAAATATGCTCGGATATTTGTCCGCGGACATTATCTGTTCCGAGAAGCTCACAGTTTTCCTGGAGCTTCGCTCTCGGAAAACTGTTTCGCTTCTCGGAACAGATAATGTCCGCGGACAAATATCCGAGCATATTTTTTGAAGCCAAATGGAGGCTATTGTTTATATAGACTGTCTCCGTTTAAAACCGATCAAAAAGCTAGAAATCCAATATCCGTGGTCCAGTTTTTAATAATTCGTAATATCCATTTCTCTGTGGTGATTGTCAGTTACTAAGCAGAAGAGGTACTGATATTTTGTTTATCTTTAAGTAGTAATGAGTTGTGATGTTTAAAAGTAAGCAGCAGGGAAAATATGGTGTTTGAAATACGTCTTATGGCTTGTACATGTCTATCTCCCACGCTACCCACTCGGTCTAAACTGTCGGCCTGTGTCACTGATGAATGTACAAGAAATTGCGATTATACTGATGTATCACATGCAACAGGGAGTCAAATAATGAATACCTTATTATAGGAAATTAACGCTCGTTTTAATTAGGGTATTTGAAATTAACGCGACTTAAATTAACGCGAATTGGAAGGAAAATTCATTCCGAATAAAGGAAATTAACGCGAAAGAGGAGGTAACATTTCAAAACGAAGGAAATTAACGCGATTGACTCAAAGAAACAAAGATATTTTTGGGCGAAATAAAAGAACTCAGATGGAGAAGTGCTCTTCTGAAAGCGAGGGTGAACTGGAAATATTGTTTTATTGCTTTTTTAGGCTTTTACATTGTACAAGATTGAAATACAGTGTGCAGAAAAGAGAAAGCTATTGTTTCCTAAGTGTCAAATATGTCTGAAAAAGGATCCAGAATTTGGAGTTATAATAATGGAAATTAAGGTCGCGGAAATTAACGCTCCACTTGCTCTTCTCCTGCGAAGTGCAAAATCACCATCAAATTGAAGAAAGCCTCAAAATAATAGTTTACTAAGGTAGAAAAACAGCAAAGAGGTGATAATAAACCAAACAGGAACAAGGATGGTTGAGGATGGAGAGGATTCCTTTGGATTGTGAACGGCGAACTTGAAAAAATGGCCATTTTTTTAATATGCGCCATCCGTGACGTAGCTCCTTTAAGCCGAAAGCTTTTAAACTAAGAAATCAATTATTAACTTTGACTGCCCGGTTTTAAGTTATTTATTAACTTCTTGTTATAAATATTTTGTCGATGGTCACCAACATGGCGGCGATGACGTAAGTTGCAAACCAAGAATACAGTGGAATCCCGTTAATACGACCCCCGTTGGGCCATGAAAATCTGGTCGTATTAACGCGGTGGTCGTATTAACGGCGTAGGGTTAAATTATGGTGCTACACCCTTCTAAATAATGCCATGACAACTATACCTTTAATTCCGCTATAAATTGAACACGCTAATCACTAACAACTTTGCCGGACAGCACTCACTAAAATCCCGGCGTATAACATCGAACGAAATCGAACGAAATTTTAATCGAACTTAATCGAACTCAATCAAACTTAATCGAACGATTGAATTCGATTTTTGTTCGGTCATCGAACGAAATCAAACGTATAATTTTTTTGTGAGTTCGATTTACGAACCAAATTGAACGAAATCGAATGTCATCGTTTGATTTTGTTCGATTTTTTTGGTTTTTATATTTATTTATTTTATTTCCATCCCGGGTTTCATTAGCACACTGTAACAGACAATCAGTCTAGTACATGACCCAAAGGGCAGATGGAGAGCTGGCGGTGGAGTTTTAATAACTTCCCGTGAACATAATTGACACAATGTTGGGGAAGCTACAAGCCAGGGAAATCCGCCTTACGCTGGAATTGAAAAGCATCCATGCTACCATTCAGTACGTGAAGCCGAAACTTATAGCTTCTTATGGAATGAAAACGTTTTGTGCTTAATTAATAGAGAAATTGATGATTAGAGTTGAACTCTTTTGCCATTTTTGTGAACAAAATTAAATGGCATTTCTCACCACCACTGTCAAGCCGACCGCCGCAAGCCTGACACACATATCACACTAAAACTGGGAAGCTTTCAAAAATTACAAGGTTTGTACATTAGTTACATTGTATAACGCCGAAATTAAAAAATACAACAAAATACTACTGAAATTCTTTGGGTGGGTGGGTGGGTGGAAAGGTTAGTAAAGGCGGACGCAACAAAAACAACTGCCCGCCTCACCGGTCACATGACCTATACCCAGGCCCCAGCGGTGTGTGAGATAAAACATTTTCCACTTTTTTCGTTTCACTCAGCCATGCCCAGTGGAAAATTACCCGTTCTAGTTTAAGTTAAATCAATCAAGATAATGTTGTAATAAATTAAAAAGAAGAAACTCAGAAAATATGGAAATATATGAACAAAACTTTAGATGGCCTTGACCAGGGGGGGATAGAAACTCCTTATGAATGGTTTTCATAATTACGGACATACATGTAGCGGTGCCGGGAAACTGAGTGTGCGCAGTAGTACTCGACTAGTTGCTAAGAGGATTGTCCCACGGGAACTTATTAACAATAAAAAAGCTTTTCAGGTAAGAAATTCACACCTAAAATTAGTATGCATGATAACAAAAAGGTGTTTTTCCTTGGTTGTTTTCGCTCGAAAACGAAGGCGTGTTTTTTTCGTTGTTGTCTGATTTCGCTTCGCCTCGTGTATTACGATAAACATTTTCACTACTGACGCGTATCCAAAATACTCTCGCTCTAGCCTGCAAATGCAGCTCAGACGGATTTTTCGCTTGTTTTTTCACGCTGCCGAGAAAATATCTCGGCGGCGTCAAAGATCAGGCCAAAAATCCGCCAGCTACACGCGTACAGCTCTACGATGCGAGCTTGAAAAAGTTTCCCGGGTTAGAAAACAATGACGTTTTGGTTGACGTCATTCTTAGCAACGGCTTGATTGACACACGATTCGCACTGTTGGTCTGTTGCCGGCACCGCTATGTCCTCAAAGAAAAGTGCCGGCTTTCTATCCCCCCCCCCCCCCCCCCCCTGGCCTTGACTGTCCCGACTCAGAATCTATTAAGTATTTATAATCAAGAGCTCAAAACCGAACGTCGATTCGCAATTTTTTTTGTGCGCGTTCGATTTCGTTCGATAACCGACTTAATCGAACGTTCGATTTTGTTCGAATCACAATTTTTTTGGTGAGTTCGATTTCGTTCGATGACCGAACTAAATCGAACTAAATCGTTCGACTGAGTTCGATTGAGTTCGATTTCCGAACGTTCGATGTGACACGCCGGGTAAAATGCGTTATTGTTTGTCAGATTGTGTATGTTTTCATTCAGCAGTATCACCAGGGACTTTGACTGGTCGTATTAGTATAGGTAATAGAAGCGGCTCGTGATATTTTGGACAATTTTGAAATATTACCAGCCAGTATTATTCCAAATACTACGTACAACTCATGCTATTATTTGTTTATAATACAAGGCAAATATCCTACCCGAGTACACGACGATCGTAGCTTCACAGATGTCATTGGAGCTTCGTTTTGAAACGTTTAAGCAATGGAATGCTTTGTTCAGCTTAGTTATACCACACAAAAGTGTTTTGCTTTCAATATTCGTAGGTTTTTGGACACTTTGACAGATAATTTCGTTGAAATTCCCACTTTAGTCCACACGCTAAACAATATAAATGTCCGCCATCTTGTTTTTTTTTTCTTAGAGTCAATTGTCACACTTGCCATATTTGGAAGAGAGTGGTATTTCAAGACTTGAAATACCACTCTCTTCCAAATATGGCAAGTCAAGAGTGGTATTTGAGATAAATTCAGCTCGTTTTGACCAATCAGCGTTCAGAAATTTCTCAGCCTGTATTATAAAGGGGTAATTTTAGAAAGAAAATAACGGGCTGGGGACTCTAAAAGGTGCTCGTTGGTCGTAATAACGGGGTATTAACGGGGTGGTCGTATGGCGGGGTTCCACTGTATGTATTGACTGAAATTATTGATTTACTATACAATTGTGTCGAGTATAAAGGCCAGTAAACTGAACACGTTTCTTGATTATCAGCTCATTCCGAAACGTGTTTTTATATTGTTATAGCTCCCCCCCTCCCTGAAAATCGTCAAAACGTCGTTATTAGTATGTTTGTAAAATAAGTAATGGTAATAGGACTGAGTGGAGTCCAATTCGGTCTGTAATCGTATCAATAACACAATTCTCGTTTCTGATTGGTTCCCCGCGCGCCTATTTGTTACGTAATTGGAGCGCGCGCGCTCGGATGGCGTAGGTGTCCAATTACAGGTATCCAATTTGAGTTTGTTCAAATTGAATACCTGTAATTGGACACCTACGCCATCCGAGCGCGCGCACGTCAATTAAATGGGTTCTTTCTTGCTGTCTCCGTACTGTTTGTAAAACTGATTAAATTTTCACTAAAAAGAGGGTTCTCTCAGACTTCTAACCTCGACTTTTGTTATTGATACGATTAATTGGTAATTGGACCGAGTGGAGTACAATTCAGGGGTAATCGTGCTCGTAATTTCGAAATCGGCCTCGCGCTGCGCGCTCGGCCGATTTCGAAATTACTCGCCCGATTACACCCTGAATTGTACTCCACTCGGTCCAATTACCATTACTAATCATACGAGTGATTAACATCGGACGACCGCGCAGCGGGAGCCCGATTTGTTTAATCACGAGTATGATTACAGACAAAATTGGACGACACGAAGTTCTGTTTCAAAAAAAAAAAATACTTAATAACAAAAAATGCGCGCACTCGTGAGATATCGCTTTGAACACGAACATAAATTTCATATTTCGCGCAGCCATGTATTATCACTTTACTTACTTCTGCTGTTCCAAAATATTGCTTGATCTTGAAGTTGCTCAGTGGTGACGCTAACCGTCAGCATGCAATTTAGTTGACTGAAATGTTGCTCCTGCAATTGACAAACTTTATCAGTCTTAAAAACAATTGACACAATTAGGGTCCTAAGTCGGAACAAGGAAATAACATCAGTAGCTTGTACAAGTTATATGATAGCAGCGGTAACAACGAATTAGCACTGATTGTCACGAGATCTCATTTGCGTATAATGAGGGGGACATTTATTGTGGTTTCGGGCCATTTTTCATAAGCTATTTCTGTATTTACAAACTTAAAACGCGATATTGCGGTTTCATCCAGCCAGCCGGTATTTTTTACCGTTTTGGCCGACGGTATTAGGTAGAAAAATGTTCTTCACAGTATTTCGGTTTCTGGGTCGTTTCGGAAACAGCTTCAGTAAGATGACTTCAACTTGTTAATAAGTTACATGATAGTAAATGATTGCTTCCAGTTAATCTGCAATGTAATTGTTTTAACATCCAATTAAAAGCTGTTTCCTTCAAGAAAGCTGAAGATTGGGTCGATGTTTCGGGGGGGGGGGAGGGGGGGGGGGGGGTGTACTCCCTTATATAAGTTATATAGGTATGTGCCGCCCCAAAGGGTATGGTTTTTGAGCCGTTTTGGTCTGAAATAGGGAATAGATTTTGACCATTTTGGTCTGAAATAGGGTATGTTTTGTGCACTCTCGTCTTGAATTTGGTTTGGTTTTTAGACGAAACTGTTTTTTTCCATTAACATCGGGGAATTTGAAGCCCTTTTCAAATGTTTGCGCAAATGGAACCCATTCCTGGGTAGCTGCAGTCATGTATTAGACACGTGTACTAATTTTATAGGTCTGAATAGGGTATCCATTTTTGGGTCAGGTCTGAAATAGGGTATGGAAAATCACATATTTTGGTCTGAAATAGGGTAAGGGTTTCAAGAAGCAGGCCGCACACCCCCATCAAAAATTTCAGGAAGTACTCCCCCCCCCCCCCTTCCCCCCCCCCCCCCCCCTCCCCCAGAATTTGTGAAAACGAGACAACTTTCGAATGGCTGAGCGGGACACTCGCCTACATCATCAGAGACCCAGGGGCAGTTTATAGTGGGGCGAGACGAAGTTAATCGGGCAAAATCGGCTCGTTCTTGTAAAATTGCGTCGCGCCGATTCTGCCCGACTAACTGGCTCTACCGCTTAGGCGTAAAAATGTATTATTCAGTATACCTTACCTCAAAAGAACGTTGATGAGCCAACATTTTCCCTGCATGTAGTTTCTACATTTCACTAACACGTGTAAACGTTTTAACTGCTATTAATAATTCACTAGTTTTCTTGTAATTCGCAAAATGGTGGACTTGATCGCGGGCCCCAGAAATAGACTGCGAGTAGTCCCTCTTTCGCTCGCTCGCGCCTCGCGCTCGATTTCCGCTTGCTACCCTAGAAACGGCGTAGTGGCCCTAAAACCGGCGTATGTGTAAGTCACACCAAAAGTAACCCAGGATGATGTAAACCTGTTATCAAGGCGTAGTCAATCGATAAACCGATAATCGATAACAATCGATAACAATCGAAGATTGATATCGATTTCCGATATCAATCGATAGAAATCGATAAAGAAAAAAAGTTGTGAGTTCGATTAATATCGATTTCCGATAGAAATCGATAACGATTAATTTATCGATTGTTATCGATTATTATCGATTGTTATCGGAAATGATTTTTGTCATTTTACAAGTTAATCATTGACAGAATGTTGTCTGTATGGTTTTATTGAGTCATTCAATCATCATAGCATGCAATAGTTTAACAATTATCAACAAAATAGGAACAAAAACAATAACAGGAACAATTTGGTCTTTTTATCGATCTTCAGCGCAGTTCATAATACCGGAAGAAGAAGTTGCGGTGTGCAAAGTAGCGGCGTGCAACCTTCTAGTCTCGTTATAGTAACGCCATAAAGATGAAGCAGAATAAACAACAAAATCAGTGTTTTTGTGATTTCAATTAGTTGCATTAAAAAAGAAACGTAAGAATAAATCACAGAGTAAGCAAGAAATAAAAAACAATCCAGTAGCACAGCAGTAATCACTTTGGCTCCATAAATATCGACCAGGAACAATACATGCAAAAGAAGAAGCAGTTTTCTGTGTTTTTCGTCGTCATAAAACAAGGGTTCGACCCGCGAATAGTGATACATGACTATATGAAAGTGATTTTCATAATGACAATCATCGTTTATGGCATATCTTGATCTTTGGTTGAGGTGAAGATGTCAAACTATTTACGTCAAGGATTTCCTGATCACTGGGTACTTCTTGTGTTGACTGTGTTGTGGAGGATGATTCCTGAGGGGGGCATTGGGGCCCGGGGAGGGGGGGGGGGGTACTCGCTGAAATTTTTGGTGGGGGTGTGCGGCCAGCTTCTTGAAACCCTTACCCTATTTCAGACCAAAATATGTTATTTCCCATACCCTATTTCAGACCTGACCCAAAAATCGATACCCTATTTCAGACCTATAAAATTAGTACACGTGTCTAATACATGACTTCAGCTACCCAGGAATGGGTTCCATTTGCGCGAACATTTGAAAAGGGCTTCAAATTCCCCGATGTTAATGGAAAAACAGTTTCGTCTAAAAGCCAAACCAAATTCTAGGCCAGAGTGCACAAAACATACACTATTTCAGACCAAAATGGTCAAAATCTATACCCTATTTCAGACCAAAACGGCTCAAAAACCGTACCCCCCCCCCCCCCCTCACCCCTCCCGGGCATTGGAGTTTTCGGTTTTACGGTTTTGGTCATTTTTGAGATTGGTTTTTCGGTTTTTGCACTCAAAATGTCAGGTTTTTATGAATAAGAAAAGCGGTTTTTCAGTTTTGGTTATTCGTTTGCCTAGTTCCTAGGCCTCTTTATTTCACCTTGGTCAATCCGTGTAGGTGTTCACGTGGCGCGCCTCCTTTGATTCGATAAAATAATCGTTCAATATACTTTTTTTGTTTCATATTTTGATTGGCCCGGATGATATCTCATTTTAGTTTGTTTTACTAATGTGATGCGTAACAAGTAACAACTAGTCTCTTGGTAACAAGTATTTATTGAAAATGTCCTGTGGAAAGCGCAGGAAATGGCATTTCCGAGACCCTAAATTTCAAAATTGTCTGGGGTGGCATGCCCTCAAATCCCCCTAGTGAGGTGCGCCTTTGGCGCTCTAAATAGTTGCTTTGTGAAAAAATGAAGATGCGAATGAACCTGACCAACGTGAAGATGTTAGCGAATATGTTGACAGACAACGAATTCGATGAAAGCAGCGATGACAGAAGAGGTGGGGCTCAATGTAGTTTTTAAAGGCACGTTAGAGACACAGGGAGCAGAGGAGCTAAATTTGACTTGTGCCAGTTTCGATCCAAATGCTTTATACGTACGTGACCTTTGCGAGTTTCGATCTGTTTGCTTTCATACGCAGTGTATTGCGTTACTGCGTTATTCGATCTTTTTGTTTTCGTTTTTTCGTCCCAGCGGGAATTCCTTAGGGTCAAATGCACACAAGATCGTTACGCTGTAAGAAGAGCTTGTCGTTATTTCTTCTCGGCACTTCGTGCCTCGCTCGGAAAGCTTTCGCTTTCCGGTCGTTGTCCTTCGGGCAACGACCGGAAAAGCGACCGATTACCCGCTGGGACGAAAAAACGAAAACAAAAAGATCGAATAACGCAGTAACGCAATACACCGCATATAAAGCAAACAGATCGAAACTCGCAAAGGTCACGTATAAAGCATTTAGATCGAAGCTCGCACAAGTCAAATTTGGCATACTATAAAACATGGACTGGACTGGATTTGTAAAACATGGACTGGATTTGTAAAACATGAATTTGTAAAACAAGGATTTGTAAAACATGGATTTGTAAAACATGGATTTGTAAAACATGGATTTGTAAAACATGGATTTGTAAAACATGGATTTGTAAAACATGGATTTGTAAAAGGTGGATTTTGTAAAATGACACCACATCGCAAGATAGTCACGAAACCACGCTTTTCCTTTGCAAACTGAGTTCGTCGGATATATTTTCTTGTAGTATTTCATTGTATTTCATTGTGCTATTGTTGAAAAGCTGCGCGGACTTTAAACAAAGTGGAAATTGAAGAATATGCTGTATAAAATTGCGACAGCTCACATTCTTTCCTGCACGCTCCTCCATGCAATCAGACGCGTACAATGTACATTGGATAGCTGTCAAATTTGCAAATTCAAGTCAACACCTCAGGAAAACCTCTGATGAATTTCGATCCTATGTTTGCGTTTCCAATCACAGGTCAAGCTCAAAACAGAAAACGGCTTTGATTGGTTTGTTGCATTGTGATTTGCGTGAAAAAGAATTGCTTACAAAGGAAACATTTGCGAACCGAGAGTACGGCAAAACAATAAATGGACGTGAAGCGCTTCGAGGTTGAGTTTTTATTTCTTATTTTTAACGTACACGTCACTCGAACCTCCCCTGACGGACATCTCCCGCCGGCGGACAGCTCTCGTAAGCGGACATTTTTTCTGGTCCAGAGAGTGTCCGCTTGCGGGAGGTTCGACTGTATTTACGAAACAACAGTTGGAATAAAAAAAATATTTTTGTGTTAGTATATATAATGAATTAAACGTCAAACGCGCGCTAGTATGCCGCCTTTTGAATTTGACGCACACCAGACATCAAAATAAAACACGGTTTTACTGAAGAAAAATGTATGATATGAAAGAATAATGTCGAAAAAACTTCATTATAATTACAACAGACATCCTAGTTCAAGAATTGGATCGATCTAGCAAGTTTTCGGCAAACGGTAACAGTCACGTTTTTGCGGATAGCTGTCAAAGTTACGGCGGTCAAAACAAAAGGAAAAGAATGTGGTTAGTGGGGAGAAGCGTTGCGTGATGACACAAATAACGGCTGCGTAGGAGACTCAGCGTCAAGCGAATGAAACAAAACAAAAATGAAACAAATCGTGCAATTCACAATGCAGGACAACAAACCAATCATAGCCGTTTTCTGTTTTGAGCGTGACCTGTGATTGATGAATTTCGATCCTATGTTTGCGTTTCCTGAGGTTTTCCTGAGGTGTTGACTTGAATTTGCAAATTTGACAGCTATCCGATGTGCATTGTACGCGTCTGATTGCATGGAGGAGCGTGCAGGAAAGAATGTGAGCTGTCGCAATTTTATACAGCATATTCTTCAATTTCCACTTTGTTTAAAGTCCGCGCAGCTTTTCAACAATAGCACAATGAAATACAATGAAATACTACAAGAAAATATATCCGACGAACTCAGTTTGCAAAGGAAAAGCGTGGTTTCGTGACTATCTTGCGATGTGGTGTCATTTTACAAAATCCATGTTTTACAAACCATGTTTTACAAATCCATGTTTTACAAATCCATGTTTTACAAATCCATGTTTTACAAATCCATGTTTTACAAATCCAGTCCATGTTTTACAAATCCAGTCCAGTCCATGTTTTACAGTATGCCGTCAAATTTAGCTCCTCTGTTCCCTGTGTTAGAGACGGAAAACTCGTCTGATCGCGCGCTACGGAAAACACTGTTGAACGCCTATATTTTAGGAAATAATTATGTCGTATAATAAAAAATTTATTCAGCGGAAAGCTGTGTAATACGGCTGGGCATTTTTACTCGTCAATGTTTATTTTTTCTTGCCTAAAGGCTCGAAAAAATAAAAACTGACTCGTACACAACTTTCCGCTGAATAACCTCTATATATTTCGCTGTCGTATCAAGGGTTGAGGTTTGTGAATTTGCGGTTTTGACCATTAGGTTCGACGGTTTTTCGGTTTTCACGGAAATTTTGAGCGGTTTTCCCGTTTCTAATAGGCCCCAATGACCCCTCATTCCTGGGTACAATTTAACGACGGATTATCTTTTGCTCTCGCGTCCTTTAAAACTTGGAAACAAGGACAGCCTTGTAATAATTTGCTTCCAATCTGTACTGAAAGGTCAGCATGTTGGTCTAAATCAAACTCCTGGCAATGTCCTTGAAATGGAGAGGGAGGAAGGCAATAGCTACGACAGATTTGCTGTGCTAGCACTGTCTGGTGGAAGGATTGTTGGAGGAGTTCCGATCCAGTTTTCCCGCTTGTTTTCCAAGGTAATAGAGGAATACCATGGACAAATTACCTGGTATGTTTTACCATGGGTTTTATCAGTGATTTCAAGGTTTATTTATTTCTCAAGATAAAAAAAACTTAGGGAACATTTAACAACATTGTGTTAATACGTTTATTTTATTATACACAGTGAAATAACAGCTTCTGCCTAACCAAGTACGGCACCTTATGCCAAAAGATGGCAGCGATCTGGAGGGCTACAATGTCCATGCATATATCGCATTGAGTTGGATTCTCATCTACGCGAGATTGCTACAAAAGATATGCAAGATGCAGTTGAAAGCGCTGGAATGAATGGACATGTTCAAATCTTTTAAATCCCAGAAAACCAAGTGAACGCGATGAACACTCTGCCTGGACGAGATGTTGAATTCGATAATAAAATGCTTAACGATTAACGCCGGTCTCGTATTGTTTACTAGATACATGTCTAGATAGCCACGCCATAATAATAATAATAATAACAACTTTATTAATGTGTCGAAGTCTTCTAGCGTGCCAAAAGGCCCACTAATCGGGGACACCTAAACTTAAATATCACAAAATACTATAAAAATTACATTACATCTTCATCTTCTTCTTCAGTAATATCGGTTTGAAACAAATACTCCTTTGGATTATCGATGTTTATCGATTGTTATCGATTATTATCGATTATTATCGATTGTTATCGATTTTTGCCAATCGATAACAATCGATAAATTTTTTTTTCTGTGAGTTCGATTGTTATCGATTACCGATATCAATCAATAGCAATCGGCGATTGCTATCGATTGATATCGAGTGTATCGATTGATTTCCGATATCGATTTCTATCGATTGACTACGCCTGGTGTTATGTTGCAGGGGTCTGGATGTATGTGGATGCTCACGTGTCCCTCCAGTGATATACAAAGTAGTACAAGGAGTCAGGAGGCCATTGCCCGGAGCTTCCATCTCCCATACTGATCCTGGGAGTCAACCCTGTCCCGTTTCATTTTATTTTTAGAACACCGCGGGGCTCACAGATTCCCGCGCACTCATTAAAATGCCCAATCAGAACAAAGTTATTGTTATACGTCACACGCCGGTGATCTCAGCTCACAGCGATAATAATGGCGGAATCGAGTGAAGACATTGAAAGTTCAGATTGTTACGATTTAATTTAGTACATCATAGAACATTAGTGAGGAGCAAAGTGTGTTGAATCGGGCTAAAGGAAAAACGCCAGCAACGAAAGGTGATGCGTTCTCGGCTAAGACCGCGCGGCCTGAACAAATAGAGTGGCAAAATACAATGTAGTCGATTTAATTTGCGCCGGCACTCATAAAACCCGGGTCATAAAACGGTAGAGAGCAAAAATATTCGCACTTAAAATGCTATAGCATCAACCCCACTTTAAGAGAGGTTTGCAAGAAGAACATGTGCGTTCCAATCGACATAAATAGAGTGCTCAGAAAGCTAGAAGAAACTGGCATACAACACGCAATGCAATAAATCGATACGCGTGGGATATTTATGTTATCTTACGTTGCAAGAACACCGAATTGAAGAACATCACACTACGATCAAAGGAGGAAACAAACATCGAGCGCAAGCTCGATCAAATTGATGCAAGAGATATATATAACCTTAGCATCTATCTAAACAAATTATTTTAGCTTCGTAAAGGACGAAAGCCTGACAGGAAATCAAACATGACCTCTGAGCCAATTTTTCTAGAAGTGTACACAGTAGAAGGCTCTACTTGAAAATCCTCCTCATAATAAAACATAGATTGCGCGTTAGAAACACGCTTGAAGCAAACCTAGCCTGCCAATGCAGCCGCCTTCCATCTCTGAAACTCGCAGCCGCCTTCCAGGCTATTAAATCAAACCGAATTTTATAATAGAGAACTCAACAGAAAATGTACAAAATGAAATGTCACGAGCTGTAGTAGTCGTGTAGGCCTGTCACCTTATTATTCTCTGCAGAACTGCTAGCTTTCTTTTCCTGGAGTCCCCTTCGCTGGATATCCTTCACATTTTTTGCTTCGGGTACAACATATAGTATCGTGTTTTTCGCTGCCATGACCGCTCGAGCTCGCACTTTCGCCATTGCCTCTAGCGGCTAATATTTGGATTTCGGCCGTCGTTACTGCTATGGATCTCGGAAAGACGCGAATCCTCTACAGAGCGCTTCATTTCGAATCTATTCGAAAGGCTTACATCGCGAAAACACCACACAAAGAACACCACTCGAACAAGACAGACCAAGACAACTATCGATGAAAGTTTTGATCGCGCACCGCGATGTTCAAGATGACATTCATTCTCTTTCAGTTCAATGAAGTTGTTTATTAACCAGTCAGCTAACAACCATTTTCCCTCGGTTGTAAGAATAGGAACGGACGTAACATTGTGAAGGAAAACGGACGAAGGAACCAAGAGAGGATTCCCCCATTTGGCCGCCATTTTTTTTAATTTTTGGTCTCAGTGAGGGGACGTCAGCGGTCATCGGAAACAATATAATTTCGCAGGAGATCAATTCTAAAAATAAAATGAAACGGGACAGGGTTGACTCAAGGATATAGTACGTATGGAGGCTCCGGGTAATGGGCTCCTGAAGGAGTATAAAAATTGCTTGACATTGGCATCAAACTTTGGGTATCAATAGTTGAAAATGCATTGGCTTCACTTGTCTGGTTTGGGAAAGGTTACTGTTTTGAAGCGTTCGGTACGCCGGTTTTACCAAGAAATGCAATGCAAGAAGCAAAAATATTTACACAGGAAGAAAGCTTAATATTCTTTTGACATCAGTCTTCCACCAAAAATCAGCTTTCGCCGGTTGCACATTATCCGCTTACTATTTGTATAAATAAAACCATGTAATTCGAGGAGTCGTGAACGGCGAATTTTTAAGAAGACAAATTAACCTACTTGTCAACAGACTTGACTTCCGCGCCTTCGACAACACCTGAAGAGCCACAAATTCGTTTTGTGAAAAAGGACTAATCAATAAATTATTGGACATCTTCGTTTTTCGTCGTATTTTATTTACGTAGGAAAATTACATCATTTTCGTAAATACGCCGGTTTTAGGGTACGCCGGTTTTAGACACACATACTGTACGCCATCTTGAAAGCGAAATAGCGTGCTATGATCTTTATCAGTGTATAAACACATAGAAACGGAGGTTTACTCATTACTGAATAAAACTTGTTTTTTTAACCAATCAGAGCGCGCCCAGAATCTAGTCTATATTATATTCTTCTTCGAAGTTCCTTGTACCCTGGTCAGGGAATAGGGCCGGAAAGTACCTGAGAGGGGACACTGACTTACTTGACTTAGTTCCTGATACACTGGTGAGGGAATAGAGCCAGAAAGTACCCAAGAGGGGACACTGACTTACTTGACTTAGTTCCTGATACACTGATGAGGGAATAGAGCCAGAAAGTACCCAAGAGGGGACACTGACTTACATGACTTAGTTCCTGATACACTGGCGAGGGAATAGAGCCAGGAAGTACCCAAGAGAGGACTCTGACTTACTTGACTTAGTTCCTTGTACACTGGTGAGAGAATAGAGCCAGAAAGTACCCAAGAGGGGACTCTGACTTACTTGACTTAGTTCCTGATACACTGGTGAGGGAATAGAGCCAGAAAGTACCCAAGAGGGGACACTGACTTACTTGACTTAGTTCCTGATACACTGGTGAGGGAATAGAGACAGAAAGTACCCAAGAGAGGACTCTGACTTACTTGACTTAGTTCCTTGTACACTGGTGAGAGAATAGAGCCAGAAAGTACCCAAGAGGGGACTCTGACTTACTTGACTTAGTTCCTGATACACTGATGAGAGAATAGAGCCAGAAAGTACCCAAGAGGGGACACTGACTTACTTGACTTAGTTCCTGATACACTGATGAGGGAATAGAGCCAGAAAGTACCCAAGAGGGGACACTGACTTACTTGACTTAGTTCCTTGTACACTGGTGAGAGAATAGAGCCAGAAAGTACCCAAGAGGGGACTCTGACTTACTTGACTTAGTTCCTGATACACTGGTGAGGAAATAGAGCCAGAAAGTACCCAAGAGGGGACACTGACTTACTTGACTTAGTTCCTGATACACTGATGAGGGAATAGAGCCAGAAAGTACTCAAGAGGGGACACTGACTTACTTGACTTAGTTCCTGATACACTGGTGAGAGAATAGAGCCAGAAAGTACCCAAGAGGGGACACTGACTTACTTGACTTAGTTCCTGATACACTGATGAAGGAATAGAGCCAGAAAGTACTCAAGAGGGGACACTGACTTACTTGACTTAGTTCCTGATACACTGATGAGGGAATAGAGCCAGAAAGTACCCAAGAGGGGACTCTGACTTACTTGACTTAGTTCCTGATACACTGGTGAGGAAATAGAGCCAGAAAGTACCCAAGAGGGGAGTCTGACTTACTTGACTTAGTTCCTGATACACTGGTGAGGGAATAGAGCCAGAAAGTACCCAAGAGAGGACTCTGACTTACTTGACTTAGTTCCTTGTACACTGGTGAGGGAATAGAGCCAGAAAGTACCCAAGAGGGGACACTGACTTACTTGACTTAGTTCCTGATACACTGGTGAGGGAATAAAGCCAGAAAGTACCCAAGAGAGGACTCTGACTTACTTGACTTAGTTCCTTGTACACTGGTGAGAGAATAGAGCCAGAAAGTACCCAAGAGGGGACACTGACTTACTTGACTTAGTTCCTGATACACTGATGAGGGAATAGAGCCAGAAAGTACCCAAGAGGGGACACTGACTTACTTGACTTAGTTCCTGATACACTGGTGAGAGAATAGAGCCAGAAAGTACCCAAGAGGGGACACTGACTTACTTGACTTAGTTCCTGATACACTGATGAGGGAATAGAGCCAGAAAGTACCCAAGAGGGGACACTGACTTACTTGACTTAGTTCCTGATACACTGGTCAGGGAATAAAGCCAGAAAGTACCCAAGAGAGGACTCTGACTTACTTGACTTAGTTCCTTGTACACTGGTGAGAGAATAGAGCCAGAAAGTACCCAAGAGGGGACACTGACTTACTTGACTTAGTTCCTGATACACTGATGAGGGAATAGAGCCAGAAAGTACCCAAGAGGGGACACTGACTTACTTGACTTAGTTCCTGATACACTGATGAGGGAATAGAGCCAGAAAGTACCCAAGAGGGGACACTGACTTACTTGACTTAGTTCCTGATACACTGGTGAGGGAATAGAGACAGAAAGTACCCAAGAGAGGACTCTGACTTACTTGACTTAGTTCCTTGTACACTGGTGAGAGAATAGAGCCAGAAAGTACCCAAGAGGGGACTCTGACTTACTTGACTTAGTTCCTGATACACTGATGAGAGAATAGAGCCAGAAAGTACCCAAGAGGGGACACTGACTTACTTGACTTAGTTCCTGATACACTGATGAGGGAATAGAGCCAGAAAGTACCCAAGAGGGGACACTGACTTACTTGACTTAGTTCCTTGTACACTGGTGAGAGAATAGAGCCAGAAAGTACCCAAGAGGGGACTCTGACTTACTTGACTTAGTTCCTGATACACTGGTGAGGAAATAGAGCCAGAAAGTACCCAAGAGGGGACACTGACTTACTTGACTTAGTTCCTGATACACTGATGAGGGAATAGAGCCAGAAAGTACTCAAGAGGGGACACTGACTTACTTGACTTAGTTCCTGATACACTGGTGAGAGAATAGAGCCAGAAAGTACCCAAGAGGGGACACTGACTTACTTGACTTAGTTCCTGATACACTGATGAAGGAATAGAGCCAGAAAGTACTCAAGAGGGGACACTGACTTACTTGACTTAGTTCCTGATACACTGATGAGGGAATAGAGCCAGAAAGTACCCAAGAGGGGACTCTGACTTACTTGACTTAGTTCCTGATACACTGGTGAGGAAATAGAGCCAGAAAGTACCCAAGAGGGGAGTCTGACTTACTTGACTTAGTTCCTGATACACTGGTGAGGGAATAGAGCCAGAAAGTACCCAAGAGAGGACTCTGACTTACTTGACTTAGTTCCTTGTACACTGGTGAGGGAATAGAGCCAGAAAGTACCCAAGAGGGGACACTGACTTACTTGACTTAGTTCCTGATACACTGGTGAGGGAATAAAGCCAGAAAGTACCCAAGAGAGGACTCTGACTTACTTGACTTAGTTCCTTGTACACTGGTGAGAGAATAGAGCCAGAAAGTACCCAAGAGGGGACACTGACTTACTTGACTTAGTTCCTGATACACTGATGAGGGAATAGAGCCAGAAAGTACCCAAGAGGGGACACTGACTTACTTGACTTAGTTCCTGATACACTGGTGAGAGAATAGAGCCAGAAAGTACCCAAGAGGGGACACTGACTTACTTGACTTAGTTCCTGATACACTGATGAGGGAATAGAGCCAGAAAGTACCCAAGAGGGGACACTGACTTACTTGACTTAGTTCCTGATACACTGGTCAGGGAATAAAGCCAGAAAGTACCCAAGAGAGGACTCTGACTTACTTGACTTAGTTCCTTGTACACTGGTGAGAGAATAGAGCCAGAAAGTACCCAAGAGGGGACACTGACTTACTTGACTTAGTTCCTGATACACTGATGAGGGAATAGAGCCAGAAAGTACCCAAGAGGGGACACTGACTTACTTGACTTAGTTCCTGATACACTGATGAGGGAATAGAGCCAGAAAGTACCCAAGAGGGGACACTGACTTACTTGACTTAGTTCCTTGTACACTGGTGAGAGAATAGAGCCAGAAAGTACCCAAGAGGGGACACTGACTTACTTGACTTAGTTCCTGATACACTGATGAGGGAATAGAGCCAGAAAGTACCCAAGAGGGGACACTGACTTACTTGACTTAGTTCCTGATACACTGGTGAGGAAATAGAGCCAGAAAGTACCCAAGAGGGGACACTGACTTACTTGACTTAGTTCCTGATACACTGGTGAGAGAATAGAGCCAGAAAGTACCCAAGAGGGGACACTGACTTACTTGACTTAGTTCCTGATACACTGATGAGGGAATAGAGCCAGAAAGTACCCAAGAGGGGACACTGACTTACTTGACTTAGTTCCTGATACACTGATGAGGGAATAGAGCCAGAAAGTACCCAAGAGGGGACACTGACTTACTTGACTTAGTTCCTGATACACTGATGAGGGAATAGAGCCAGAAAGTACCCAAGAGGGGACACTGACTTACTTGACTTAGTTCCTGATACACTGGTGAGAGAATAGAGCCAGAAAGTACCCAAGAGGGGACACTGACTTACTTGACTTAGTTCCTGATACACTGATGAGGGAATAGAGCCAGAAAGTACCCAAGAGGGGACACTGACTTACTTGACTTAGTTCCTGATACACTGGTGAGAGAATAGAGCCAGAAAGTACCCAAGAGGGGACACTGACTTACTTGACTTAGTTCCTGATACACTGGTGAGAGAATAGAGCCAGAAAGTACCCAAGAGGGGACTCTGACTTACTTGACTTAGTTCCTTGTACACTGGTGAGGGAATAGAGCCAGAAAGTACCCAAGAGAGGACTCTGACTTACTTGACTTAGTTCCTTGTACACTGGTGAGAGAATAGAGCCAGAAAGTACCCAAGAGGGGACACTGACTTACTTGACTTAGTTCCTGATACACTGGTGAGAGAATAGAGCCAGAAAGTACCCAAGAGGGGACTCTGACTTACTTGACTTAGTTCCTGATACACTGATGAGGGAATAGAGCCAGAAAGTACCCAAGAGGGGACACTGACTTACTTGACTTAGTTCCTGATACACTGGTGAGAGAATAGAGCCAGAAAGTACCCAAGAGGGGACACTGACTTACTTGACTTAGTTCCTGATACACTGATGAGGGAATAGAGCCAGAAAGTACCCAAGAGGGGACACTGACTTACTTGACTTAGTTCCTGATACACTGGTGAGGGAATAAAGCCAGAAAGTACCCAAGAGAGGACTCTGACTTACTTGACTTAGTTCCTTGTACACTGGTGAGAGAATAGAGCCAGAAAGTACCCAAGAGGGGACACTGACTTACTTGACTTAGTTCCTGATACACTGATGAGGGAATAGAGCCAGAAAGTACCCAAGAGGGGACACTGACTTACTTGACTTAGTTCCTGATACACTGGTGAGAGAATAGAGCCAGAAAGTACCCAAGAGGGGACACTGACTTACTTGACTTAGTTCCTGATACACTGATGAGGGAATAGAGCCAGAAAGTACCCAAGAGGGGACACTGACTTACTTGACTTAGTTCCTGATACACTGATGAGGGAATAGAGCCAGAAAGTACCCAAGAGGGGACACTGACTTACTTGACTTAGTTCCTGATACACTGGTGAGAGAATAGAGCCAGAAAGTACCCAAGAGGGGACACTGACTTACTTGACTTAGTTCCTTGTACACTGGTGAGAGAATAGAGCCAGAAAGTACCCAAGAGGGGACACTGACTTACTTGACTTAGTTCCTGATACACTGATGAGGGAATAGAGCCAGAAAGTACCCAAGAGGGGACACTGACTTACTTGACTTAGTTCCTGATACACTGATGAGGGAATAGAGCCAGAAAGTACCCAAGAGGGGACACTGACTTACTTGACTTAGTTCCTGATACACTGGTGAGAGAATAGAGCCAGAAAGTACCCAAGAGGGGACACTGACTTACTTGACTTAGTTCCTGATACACTGATGAGGGAATAGAGCCAGAAAGTACCCAAGAGGGGACACTGACTTACTTGACTTAGTTCCTGATACACTGATGAGGGAATAGAGCCAGAAAGTACCCAAGAGGGGACACTGACTTACTTGACTTAGTTCCTGATACACTGGTGAGAGAATAGAGCCAGAAAGTACCCAAGAGGGGACACTGACTTACTTGACTTAGTTCCTTGTACACTGGTGAGAGAATAGAGCCAGAAAGTACCCAAGAGGGGACACTGACTTACTTGACTTAGTTCCTGATACACTGATGAGGGAATAGAGCCAGAAAGTACCCAAGAGGGGACACTGACCTACTTGACTTAGTTCCTGATACACTGGTGAGAGAATAGAGCCAGAAAGTACCCAAGAGGGGACACTGACTTACTTGACTTAGTTCCTGATACACTGATGAGGGAATAGAGCCAGAAAGTACCCAAGAGGGGACACTGACTTACTTGACTTAGTTCCTGATACACTGGTGAGAGAATAGAGCCAGAAAGTACCCAAGAGGGGACACTGACTTACTTGACTTAGTTCCTGATACACTGATGAGGGAATAGAGCCAGAAAGTACCCAAGAGGGGACACTGACTTACTTGACTTAGTTCCTGATACACTGGTGAGAGAATAGAGCCAGAAAGTACCCAAGAGGGGACACTGACTTACTTGACTTAGTTCCTGATACACTGGTGAGAGAATAGAGCCAGAAAGTACCCAAGAGGGGACACTGACTTACTTGACTTAGTTCCTGATACACTGGTGAGAGAATAGAGCCAGAAAGTACCCAAGAGGGGACTCTGACTTACTTGACTTAGTTCCTTGTACACTGGTGAGGGAATAGAGCCAGAAAGTACCCAAGAGAGGACTCTGACTTACTTGACTTAGTTCCTTGTACACTGGTGAGAGAATAGAGCCAGAAAGTACCCAAGAGGGGACTCTGACTTACTTAACTTAGTTCCATGTACAGTGGTGAGAGAATTGGGCCAGAAAGTGCTTAAGTTGGGACATTGACTTTAATACTGTAAAGTACATAAATGGGGACACTAACTTACGTTATTTAGTTCCGTCTGCCCCGGTGGGGAATAGGGCAGGAAAATGCGAAAATGAGAATGTACTAAAGTAACCATCATCATCATACACTATGTTTTCGTTATACTTTTGTTTGTACTGTGTCATTAACTTGTGACTCCTTTTCCTAGCTGTACCTTTTGTCTTAAACTTGAGGTGCGTCGCCTTATTCGCTCGCTCATCTTTCCCTCTAGGCCAGCTTTGTTTACAAAGGCGCTGAACGCAACACCACACTCTCAGATGCCTGAATATTTGGACTCGACTCATAACCGGATGTCTCTTAACTATAGTAATTATTCTCCTACAATGGACGACTCTACCTTCTCCGTAGAGTGTGCTTGCAACGTAAACGGAGTAACCACAAAGATTATAAACTGACGTGCGAGTTGTAAACGTGATTGGGTAGCATCAAACATCAGGAATGCTATCAAGACTGCCCCACATGATGGGGCGTTTTCAGTTTTTAACTATATTAATAAATGACAAAAAAAACTCAATTTTTATAATTATAGATTTTTATATTCAAAATGTTTTACTACTTGGAATAATTCTCATAAAGAACCAGATTTTTTTTTACTTGAAATAAAATAACGAAATTTGTTTGGTTGTTTGTTGTTGTTGTGTAGATTTTCACCAGCTGGGTTTCGATTAGTTTTAGCTCAACCTATCAGAGCGTCTAATGTAGAAATGTAGTACCTACGTACGAAAACCTGGTCAATTGTAATGAAACACTCATACAGCGCTTTTCAATAACACGCGAACTCTCGGGAACTCTGCTCAATCAACGGTTTCGTTTTTCGCTGCCGTCAATCATTTAGTAATCCATTCAAAAGTTCACGTCCGTGGATTGTCAACCAATCACAATCCACGGACGTGAACTTTTGAATGGATTACTAAATGATTGACGGCAGCGAAAAACGAAACCGTTGAATTGATTGAGCAGAGTTTCCGAGAGTTCGCATGTTATTGAAAAGAGTGTAAGGCGGACACCCTCAGGACCAGCTCTAGCTGTCAACAACAACAACATTTTATTTTTGTACTCTCTCAAATAAAATTACAATTTACAATTTTTTATTATTATAATAGTAGAGTACTGGCTGCCTGAAATAACCATAGGGGCTAGACGAGCCAGGCAGCCAGTTATTTATTAAATATTGATAAGGAATAAATGGACAGACAGGAAAGCACCAAAATAAACATGTATACACACACTAGCACACATACGCACATACACACACATAGCATTAATAACATTAAGATAGCAAGCAGCAAAGCTAAAATTCTATAATTTAATATTCTAAGCAAGTCCAGTAAGAGATGTTAATAGTTATCAATGAAATCAAGTTTTAATTTCTTTTTAAATTGAGGAGGTGAAAGAAGTTTAGTGCTTTCATCAAGGGAATTCCAAACTTTTGCACCTTGAAACCTAATATTAAATATTCCATAGTTAGTTCTTGCTTTGGGAAGCGAGTAGCTGTCTGTCTGTCCACCTTACAGAGAGTTTAGTTACAGGCAAACAAGTGAAAATCGGTGAATAAAAGCTACTGAGAAGGAGTACTTTCATGCAGTAGTACTATTATGCTGTACATGATGGATCTAACTTGGTCTTTGTTAGCTTATGAATAGGCTCCTTGGTGGGGATGACCCCGGGGTATCCCCCACCCAGGAGCCTATTCATAGGCTACGTCATTGGCTTAGGTCATACTCTTAGGTCCATTAAAGTTTGTGACCATGTAAATGAAAGCTATTGCAGTCGGGGGAGCAATACCCTGGGTGCCAGAGGCTTTTCTTGCGCGGTTTCCGGTTTTTTCTCGCGGCTCCGCCGCTCGCCGGGGCGTCTCCGGCCGATCTCGACGTGACGGAGAAATAAACCTCTGGTACCCAGGGTAGGGGAACAAGTGCTATTTTCACAAATCTTCGTTGAAGCACTAGTTTAGTCAGCGGTTACCTCTAGCAACTGAACCGATTTCCAATAGATGGAGCTCGTCGATTAGGCAGAAAAATACAATGCCAGAAATTTTCTGCCCAATCAGAGACCGTGTATTCAAATGTTTCTGGAAGTAGTGCGATAAGAGTCGCTTCCCAGGGGTTAATTCACAGCTATTTCGAACTTTTGCCGCTCCGACTTTTGCCGATTATAAACTTTTTTCGCGCCCGACTAACTACCCCTGGGTCTCCGAGGATGGCTTTTAAGTCAGTTCCTGCTTGAACCATGCCCATCCAAGTTGACCGAGTGCTTGGAGATTGGTACACTTTGAACTTTGAAGCCAGTGAGTGGCGGGAAGATTATAGCTTACGTTAATCATATTTTTAAGAACAAAGCTAGAAAAATAGCTATATACTTTTCTTTTATTAATTTGTAGTTTTCAGAAGCTGACGACTAAACTAGTTAAGGTTATTTTAACCTTTGATATCGACTCGGGTAAATATCGTAAAATCCAATAATTAGGTTTGTTTGTTTGTTTGTTTTGTAGTATCATAGGAGAAACAAATACACACACTGAAAAAAGGATATAAAAAATCTTGTTAACTGCTCGCCGAGTATTTCTCTGTACTTTATGATTCATCTTCTGCAACAACAAACGATGTATAAACAATATACATGTGTCCAAGAATTTCATCATCAAAATTAACACTCCTTAAATTAACCATTGTGCACTTCGGTGAGGCTAGTTTCGCTTCGAGTGATGTTGAATATTTGGGTGAGGGAGACCGCGGAGTATTTCGAGTCATAATGAATGCGTTTGACTACAAGATGAGAGAACGAGAACAATGGAATGTGACTAATATTCAATATTTATGGTATTTTCAAACGTAACTTGAGATTCTAAATTAATACGACAAGTTAAAGAGAATATACATGTTATTGACATCTCTACTGAAACTTGAAAACTTACTTTTGAAGCTAGCAGTTTTTACATTTACTTTTGAGCACTTATGGCCTTGTTCTTTGACTGGTATACAATAGACAAACAAACGAAACAAGCGTACCTACAGAAACAATTTTCATTTTCAACTTATGTTCATTTTTAACATGTTATTAGATATACAATTTTGCCATGCCGTCCTTAATAATGTAAAATAAAATAACAATCCCGAAAAAATTTATCAAAAGACTATGTCTTTCAAGTAAAAATATTTGTGTGGATCGATAGCCACACTAGTTAACGCTGTTAAAATGACATGAAGAACAAAATGCTACTCACAATGCTCTGATTGATTTTCTCCAAACTCTATCGTGACGTCATCACCAATGAGAACAAACGGAGCCCAGAATTTCACGGCACAGAACTTCTCTGACTCCCTCAGACATTTCATAGCCCTGTTTAGAGCCACACTGGCGCTATTTCCATGACCCAGATGTTCATAGAAACTTTTCATAAACTCCATAGTGGCCTCGTCATCAATTGCCCAGAGTGACACCAAACAGAACGAGCGCCAGCACCCAGGAAAGCCCGTCCAATACCGACCACACCCTCAGGCGTAACCTTCCCTTGACCACTGTGACAGCAACTAAGCACAACAAGCCTCGCTCGTAGATGAACAGTTTTGTATATCTGACATTGTTAATAGGAAGTCTTCTTCTTTGGGGATCTCAGACGACCGTATGGGATTTGGAGTCAAACAAATTTCACCTGCTTCCATATCACCATGAGCTGCAATGTGTACCAACGCAACGGAACCGATTCGTTTAAGCACCTCTTCTTTAGTTGCATCTCGTCCCGTAAGCGGTTTGGTGTTCAGAATCTGGCCTATCATCTCTACTTCTTCCCTGGCCCCTGGTAAACATGTCAATTCGACACACTTGTCCCGCACTCTCTTGACTTCCTCCACGAATGGATCTCCGACCAGCAGCGCCCCAGTCTTGCTGTGGTAGTCCTGAGGACAATGTGCGATCAGTTGTAAACTTGTAAGCGAGGGTACAAACGCGGATCCTGATATATTCGCTGAGATATCGGGAAGCCTTGTCCACAAACGCAGCATAAGGGGCCAAGCATAGTGGACCATCTGGTACAATGATTAACTCATCACCTTCAAGCATGTTTGCAATTGGGCTGCTGATTATAAAATCAAATAACTGGCGCAGAGATATGTTTTGTGTGGTGTGCTATTTTCTGACAAGACTCTTTCTTGCGCGCGGGTACGGTACGTTCTGGATGATACAATGAACGATTCTCACACTGAACACCAACTTGAACGCCAATTTCTCTGAAAGCCTTTTTCCACCCGAAATTTAGCATCTTCGAACCTCTTTTTTGCAAAATGGACATCTGTACCCTTGACTACCCATAGATTAATGGTGTCACTTTCCAGTGCTACAAAAACCGTTTGTGTAGATATATCACTTACTAGGTCAGAGATCGTTCTTTGAGATTCAAACGCTAGAAATTCAGAGCCGTACTGAAATTTCATGAGATCCGTCAAGGCCTGTGCTCGTCCTTGCTCAGCAATACGCAAGGCCTCGTCAGTCATTTGAAGCTTTAACAGAGTTCTCCAAAGAGCAGTGTAGGCATGTTGACACTCATTACGAAATGATATCTTCCACACATCTTCCGACTGAAGAAGAGCTCTCACTTCATTGCACAGTTTAACACTGAATCGATAATAATCAAGAGCCTCATGCAAAGCACCCGAGAATTCAAAAGCATTACCTAGCAAATAACAGGACAATGCTTCTCCAAACCTCTTCCCAAGTTCTTTGGCCAATGCTAAGATGTTGCTTGTGATTACTCTATGGCTTTGTTTAAAGTCGCCCAGACTCCGATAAGCATTGCCAAGACCGCAATAAGCAAGTCCTTGTTCATTACTCTGCCCCAGTTCTTTGGCAATACTAAGATGTTGCTTGTGATACTCGATGGCTTGTTTAAAGTCGCCAAGACTCTGATAAGCATTGCCGAGATGACCATAGGCACTTTCCTTCTCCATCCCTCTGCCCAAGTTCTTTGGCAATGCTAAAATGTTGATTGTGGTACTCTATAGCTTGTCTATAGTCGCCTAGACACCGATAACAAATGCCGAGATTGCCATAGGCGACTCCTTCTTCATCCCTCTGCCCCAGTTCTTTGGCAATACTAAGATGTTGCTTGTGATACTCTATGGCTTGTTTAAAGTCGCCCAGACTCAGATAAGCATTGCCAAGACCGCAATAAGCACGTCCTTGTCCATCCCTCTGCCCCAGTTCTTTGGCAATACTAAGGTATTGCTTGTGATACACTGTGGCTTGTTTAAAGTCGCCCAGACGCTGATAAGCATTGCCAAGACCGCAATAAGCACGTCCTTGTCCATCCCTCTGCCCAAATTCCTTGGCAATCCTAAGAAGTTGCTTGTGATACTCTATGGCTTGTTTAAAGTCGCCCAGACCCTGATAAGCATTGCCGAGATTGCCATAGGCACCTCCTTCTCCATCCCTCTGCCCAAGTTCTTGCGCAATGCTAAGCTCTTGCTTGTAATACTCTATGGCTTGTTTAAAGTTGCCCAGACTATTATAGCATCGCCAAGACCACAATAGGCAATTTCTTCTCCATCTCGCTGCCCAACTTCTTTGGCAATGCTAAGATATTGCTTGTGATACTCTATGGCTTGTTTTAAAGTCGCCCAGACCCTGATAAGCATTGCCGAGATTGCCATAAGCAACTCCTTCTCTACCCCTCTGCCTCAGTTCTTTGGCAATGATAAGATGTTGCTTGTGATACTCTATGGCTTGTTTAAAGTCGCCCAGACGCTCATAAGCATTTCCCAGACCGCAATAGGCACTTCCTTCTCCATATCTCTTCCAAGTTCTTTGGCAATGCTAAGACGTTGCTTGTGATACTCTATGGCTTGTTTAAAGTCGCCCAGACCCTGATAAGCATTGCCGAGATTGCCATAGGCAAACTCCTTCTCCACCCCTCTGCCCAAGTTCTTTGGCAATACTAAGAGCTTGCTTGTGATACTCTATGGCTTGTTTAAAGTCGCCCAGACTCTCATAAGCGTCGCCAAGACCGCAATAGGCACTTCCTTCTCCATCCCTCTGCCCAAGTTCTTTTGGCAATGCTACGTATTTGCTTGTAATACTCTATGGCTTGTTTAAAGACCCTGATAAGCATTGCCGAGATTGAAATAGGCGACTCCTTCTTCATCCCACTGCCCAAGTTCTTTGGCAATGCTAAGATCCTGCTTGTGATACTCTATGGCTTGTTTAAAGTTTCCCAGACCCTCATAAGCATTGCCAAGACTGCAATAGGCACTTCCTTCTTCATCTCTCTGCCCAAGTTCTTTGGCAATGCTAAGACGTTGCTTGTGATACTCTATGGCTTGTTTAAAGTCGCCCAGACCCTCATAAGCATTGCCGAGATTGCCATAGGCGACTCCTTCTTCATCCCTCTGCGCCAGTTCTTTGGCAATACTAAGATGTTGCTTGTGATACTCTATGGCTTGTTTAATGTCGCCCAGACTCTGATAAGCATTTCCGAGATTGCCATAGGCACTTCCTTCTCCATCTCTCTGCCCAAGTTCTTTGGCAATGCTAAGATCTTGCTTGTGATACTCTATGGCTTGTTTAAAGTCGCCCAGACCCTGATAAGCATTGCCGAGATTGCCATAGGCAACTCTTTCTCCATCCCTCTGCCCAAGTTCTTTGGCAATGCTAAGATCTTGCTTATGATACTCTATGGTTTGTTTTAAAGTCGCCCAGCCTCCGATAAGAAATGCCGAGATTGCCATAGGCGACTCCTTCTTCATCCCTCTGCCCCAGTTCTTTGGCAATACTAAGATGTTGCTTGTGATACTCGATGGCTTGTTTAAAGTCGCCCAGACTCTGATAAGCATTGCCAAGACCGCAATAAGCACTTCCTTGTCCATCCCTCTGCCCAAGTTCTTTGGCAATGCTAAGTTGGTGCTTGTGATACTCTATCGCTTGTCTAAAGTCGCCCAGACTCCGATAAGCATTGCCAAGACCGCAATAGGCACGTCCTTCTTCATCTCTCTGCCCCAAGTTCTTTGGCAATGCTAAGAATTTCTTTGTTGTACTCTATGGCTTGTTTAAAGTGGCCCAGACTCTGATAAGCATTGCTAAGATTGCCATAGGCGACTCCTTCTTCATCCCTCTGCCCCAGTTCTTTGGCCAATACTAAGATGTTGCTTGTGATACTCTATGGCTTGTTTAAAGTCGCCCAGACCCTGATAAGCATTGCCGAGACTGCCATAGGCAACTCTTTCTCCACCCCTCTGCCCAAGTTCTTTGGCAATGCTAAGATGTTGCTTGTGATACTCTATGGCTTGTTTAAAGTCGCCCAGACTCTGATAAGCATTGCCAAGACCGCAATAGGCACTTCCTTCTCCATCTCTCTGCCCAAGTTCTTTGGCAATGCTAAGATATTGCTTGTGATACTCTATGGCTTGTTTAAAGTCGCCCAGACCCTGATAAGCATTGCCGAGATTGCCATAGGCAAACTCTTTCTCCACCCCTCTGCCCAAGTTCTTTGGCAATGCTAAGATCTTGCTTATGATACTCTATGGCTTGTTTAAAGTCGCCCAGCCTCCGATAAGAAATGCCGAGATTGCCATAGGAGACTCCTTCTTCATCCCTCTGCCCCAGTTCTTTGGCAATACTAAGATGTTGCTTGTGATACTCTATGGCTTGTTTAACGTCGCCCAGACTCCTGATAAGCATTGCCAAGACCGCAATAGGCACTTCCTTCTCCATCTCTCTGCCCAAGTTCTTTGGCAATGCCTAAGTTGGTGCTTGTGATACTCTATCGCTTGTCTAAAGTCGCCCAGACTCCGATAAGCATTGCCAAGACCGCAATAGGCACGTCCTTCTTCATCTCTCTGCCCAAGTTCTTTGGCAATGCTAAGAATTTCTTTGTTGTACTCTATGGCTTGTTTAAAGTGGCCCAGACTCTGATAAGCATTGCTAAGATTGCCATAGGCGACTCCTTCTTCATCCCTCTGCCCCAGTTCTTTGGCAATACTAAGATGTTGCTTGTGATACTCTATGGCTTGTTTAAAGTCGCCCAGACCCTGATAAGCATTGCCGAGACTGCCATAGGCAACTCTTTCTCCACCCCTCTGCCCAAGTTCTTTGGCAATGCTAAGATCTTGCTTGTGATACTCTATGGCTTGTTTAAAGTCGCCCAGACTCTCATAAGCATTGCCAGACCGCAATAGGCACTTCC
Organism: Desmophyllum pertusum; assembly: GCA_029204205.1. Classification (NCBI taxonomy): domain Eukaryota; kingdom Metazoa; phylum Cnidaria; class Anthozoa; order Scleractinia; family Caryophylliidae; genus Desmophyllum; species Desmophyllum pertusum. The sequence goes on from MU827325.1 coordinate 197,707, forward strand.
TTCTCCATCTCTCTGCCCAAGTTCTTTGGCAATGCTAAGTTGGTGCTTGTGATACTCTATCGCTTGTCTAAAGTCGCCCAGACTCCGATAAGCATTGCCAAGACCGCAATAGGCACGTCCTTCTTCATCTCTCTGCCCAAGTTCTTTGGCAATGCTAATAATTTCTTTGTGGTACTCTATGGCTTGTTTAAAGTGGCCCAGACTCTGATAAGCATTGCCAAGATTGCCATAGGCAGCTGCTTCTTCATCTCTCTGTCCCAGTTCTTTGGCAATGCGAAGATCTTGCTCGCAGTTGTCTATTGTTCTTTTTTTCATTTCTATATATGTCATTAAAAGGGAGGAATTTTCTTGCCTCGTGTCAAGTACACATCTAGTAGACAAATATTCAAGCATATTTTGGAAGGTTGTTTGAGATATTTGTAGTGATTTTAAGTTGTTATTAAGCAGAAGTTGTACTGAAAGTTTGTGTATCTATAAGTATTTACTGAGTGGTCGAAGTGAATATATGAAATATCATATACCGTAAATCCTCAAGTAAGCGCCCAGGGTGATTATTTCCAAATCTTGGCCAGAACGATTTTTTTTTTAATATAACATTTGCGCATAAACAACGTCCACAACCTGAGTATTAATACACAAAGCTGTACGTACAGTTTCTAATAGCGCATTCTTGGTAAATCGTAATTATTTTTGGTTCGCCGAACATGTTTCACAAACTGAAACAAGTATTAATGTGCAAATTGGTTCCTATAGCAACGTGGTGCTTATTCGAGGACTTACCGCATTTAAGGTGCGGGTGAAATATATAATGCATGATAGACCATCGCAGTTATGCCTGAAAAGCATTCAGTCTTGAACGAGGTTCGAATCATGGTCTCTGCGATACCGGTGCAGTGCTCTACCAACTGAGCTATGAATCCCAACTGGTAGCTGGTCACTGTGAGTTCGTAATACTATAATATTTAATACACGAAAGGCCATCGCAGGTATGTACGCAACTTAAGCGGTAAGTTAAACTGCTTAAGTTGCGTACATAACTGCGATGGTCTTTCATGTAACTGACTTGTAAAGTAAAACACGGTTTTTATCTGAACCTTATTCAAGCCAATTTAGAGATTTATCATAATTTATATACCACTGAAAAATACAACATGGCGACAGTTATTCATTTTCACCAAATTGCATTTAAACATTTTTTGTCATCAAAATCAAAAATTCCTTATATATGGGTAAAGGCAAAAGCCTCAAGATAAAATGTAATTTAGAACATCATATAGAGGATCGCAGGACTCCATGTGTGAAAGCTCCCTAGCAATATATTTGCGAGAGTAGTTGGAGAAATGAAAATAATAAAGAAGGTTTATGAAATCCGCCGAATATTTCTAATTGTTTCATCCGTCGCTTTTTCAGCTTCTTTTATGACTCTAGTATGATTTCAGCCGTAATTTGTCTTACCTCCTCTCTGCCAAACCGGCGTACAAAGCTCGGTTAAAGCATACAAAATTGAATGAAATAATTAGAATAATTTTCGCCGACTACTTAATTTATTCTGAAAACATCAATCTCTAACACAGCGGTATTGCTTAGCTGCCGGTTCGCAAAATGCATGCGTACATGCTGCTACCACAATGTTTGGAAGGCCGAACTTGAACAAAATATATAGGTGAATGAAGGTACTTACAGTTTAGTGAGTAATTGGTAGTATTCTTGGAGGTTGGGACTGGCCCCCCTTGAATCCCAAAAAGGCACATGCATATCTCTCATTACCGGTATAGGCAATTATCTGTTAACTAGGGAAAGCCTGGTTGAAACCGCCGGGACCCTCAGTTAATAACTGGGGGACGCTCAAGGAAACCCCCGGGGAATTCAACCACTGAGCCAGTGGTAAAATGGCTGATACGACTATCGCCTTGTCAGCGGTTAAGTCCTCACTCCGGTGAGACAAAAAAAGTCCTAGCAAGAAGCAAGGCAAGAAACAGCCAATCGAACGTCCCCGACCAGGGTTCTGTCATTTTTGTCCATGACTGTAACGCAATCCTCGTATCACGCGTTCTTTCGTCACGCAAAGCGCGAAACTTATTTCGTTTTTAAACGAAACCGTTTTGTTCAAACCGAACACTCCATTCCAATCTATGCTTCCTAATTGTTTTTGAATTTCCTGCCGGAGTTCTTTCTACACCTCTTCGCGGACTGGATTTTTCCACTGCCGCCGTCCTCGGCTGTTCTGACTCTTGTCGGAACCGTCCGAAGGACAGGCGGAGATCGGCTTTCAAAGCATGATATTTCTCATAGAGAACTCGCGATCAGATATTTTCACCGTCGTTCAATGATTTAGAAACGAGCTCGCTAATCGTATTTTGCTTGCTTGTGGCTAGCGTGACAGTGATAAGCGGGAGCAGTCTGAACGATGGAACGACGGGAACAACAGGATAAGGATGTTTCTGCACTGCTGGTGTTTTCAATGTCTCTATGGAAATTTTAATGTTTTCTATGTTCCATACTATTTCCTTTAAGATGTAATTTCGAATTCGAAGTGCAAAGGCAGGGCATTGAAGTCAAACAATTCGTCATCTTTCATCACGGACGCCTATCGTGAGTGAGTGTATTTTGGTGTAGGGGTAACAAACTGTGAATAACGTACCTTTTCGTAGGGTTTTCCTCGAATATCAGCACAAGCAAATATGATAGACGGCTTACCGTTGTGGCGGTTTTGCTTTTGATAAAGAAGGTCTACGTGAATGTAGTAGCGGCTGGAAGAGGTTAATCGCGCCACCTGAAAATCGTTGAGCGTGATTTTATGATGGAGGGGTAATCCGATGAGTTCGCCCAGGTCGGTTTCAAAGCTACCACTGCCTGTCCGTTTCAGCATCAACACCAGTGGGATTATATGTTGTTTACTCTAAAGTGGTTTTCCTGCAAAATGGCCTCTAAAGTGTTTGCAAAAGACTCGAGATTGTAGTGATCTGGACTAAATGTTACTTTTTCAGTCGCGCCACCCTTCTCAAATGTAAAACGGCCCGCGCGTGTCAGTTTATGCCATGAGTTATATATCGAAGCTGATAACAGGGTAACAAAGCGTGGTGCTATAATGGGTGGATCGAAATAAATCGTATAGTTACTTGAATCAGCGTCGATTGCAAGAAAAACCATATTGAATGGACAATGTAAGTTCATATTTAACAAATTTAATATAATTATTTAATACGTGCGCGACGTCCCGACTTGCACTTCGTGCGGTATGTGGTCAAAACAAATTCAGAAAGCCTTTGAGTTGGAACGCGCGCAAACGCTGCAAAAAGATGACATTCAGGCTGCAAACACAGTTCCAACAGGAACAGTCGTTCCAAGGACAAAGATCGGTAGAATGGGTGGAGCGTGTGCCAGCTGTTTTGAAAGCAATGAACAGTGAAGTGACACGATTGACAGGTAAGGCCCCAGAAAGGTATATTCAGGCTTCTGAGGTGGGTATAAAAGCACCCTATTATAATAGACCAGTGAGTTTTACTGAAGAGCGATTGCCTTTTAACGTACTTGTTTGCTATTTAATACGCAGCTGGGGAACTTGAAGGTGGTGAAAAGCCAATACCTTCAGAACAATCTCGTTCCCAGAGTCCTCGTTTAACCCTTGTCCAGTGGTGGAGCGGCCAACAAGGACCTCTGGGATAAAGCGATCCACCATGACCGGATTCTAGGACTTCCGGCTCTACTGCGCATGTGTACGACCCCATGTTTCAACTAACAGACGGCAAGATTCTTGGACTTCCGGTCTTACTGCGAAAGTCAGGCGGATCGCTTTATCCCAGTCAACCTGTTCTGTACTATCCTCACTGAGGGCGCCCCAAAGCGTGGATTTGTCCGAGAGGAGCTACTTATAATACCTTATGACACCAGCTTCCACTTGTTAGTGTTCGTTGAGATCTTTATAACCATATGCAAATGTCTCAATTCCGTTTTCAGCAATCCAGCGCTTGCTGTCAATCTGGCGACAGTGAGACATTGTTCACATGCATGCCATATATCTGGTGTCTATCGCTTCGCAGCATATCCATTCCATGCCTGAAGGTCTTCCTTTCAAAGAGAGCCTCCTTGTATTGTTCATGCCTCAGCTGCTTTTTCACTACATTCTTTTTTAAACGCCTTTCGCTTTTCGAATCCTTTTTTCGATCATTCCGTGACATACCAAGACCATTATCGAGAATCGAATACATCTTCTTTCTTAGGACTACATATCCACACCGATCGGTACACCCAAGCGACATTCATCTTTCCTTTTTCATTCTTTTTGTTAAATGCCTATAGAGTGGGTGTTCGTTCCGGATAGTCGCTTGGTGTCGGTTAAAAATTAGCACATCCAGTTCATTCAATAGTTTATATTATACCTTGTATTCTACTCTGTAATTCAGTTCTTATGCCAAGAGTTTCATTAAACATTACATTACATTACATTCCCAGCATGTCTTGATATATATCCTTTCAGTCTGGATCTCAAGTAGTAGAAGAGTGCGAGGATCTGTTGTAGGTTAGCTGGCATACGCTCCTCATATCGTGCGTTCCGTGATTCATGCTTGGTTGTAGTAGAAATCATACCACAAGGTGTTTGGATAAATCTGAGATACTCATTCCAACATAAACTGGGCTAGGGCGATTCAGCATAAGTTTTACTCTAATGCACAGATCATTGTCAAATAGTTCCCCCCTTGCACATGCAGGGCTCGCTATTAGCTTTCGCAGTTTTTTGTCTTTCATCACACAGCTTTAGTAAGTTTCTCCATGGTCTATACCGAAGACACTGTTATTCATCAGCCCCCTTGAATAGGTCCTTTTCGGGGGGGGGGGACGTGATGACGTGGGCCTTCTTTCGCACTCAGTTGTTCATCGCAAATGTATCGTTCTCTGTCATCCTGGGGCTTTGGTCAAATCGTAGCGTAGCGGTGCACTTTTTTTTCAGCTTCATGCCGAGAGATAGGTATAAAGCTGTAAGGTTGCGGTAGGCGCAGCACGTTAGCGCTTTTTTAATCGCATAGGGTCGGTGGCGAGCTTGAAAACCTTCCCTAGTGACGCGCCCGTTTAATATATATGTTCTGATAGTTTGACAACCAATGCTCTTGAACTATCCCATCTTTCAGGTGCAAGCGGATATGCAATTATGGCTAGCTTGTTGTTGTAGATGTTGTGGATACTCGAGGTTCTAACTTCTAGGATATAACTTGTTGTCCTTTCGCCTACGGCATCTTCTAGGGGGCCTTGGCCCTGTTACGATTTTGTTGTTTCCAACACCCGTTCATGGTGTCATCAATCCACTGGAATCCTCCAGTTGGTCATGGCTTGACTCGTAGCCCAACCGATATAGATTGTTAGTCGTCAAGGTACTAGCAGATAGGTGGTGGGCTTGTGTGGCTTGTATTTATAACTTCAACAAGTGGATTGTTAGCTCTAGCATAACGTCTTGCAGACTATTGAAATCCCCCCACGCATTCCCTTCTTCGATAAATAGATGCATATCATAGTCACTAATGTAGATCAAGCGTGACGCCTGTTTTCTTAAGAAGCGCGTCCCATTGATAAACCAGTGGCTTGTTATAGTAATGTGGCTGGATCAAGGACATTTTGCTAGGCTAGAGAACGTCTGTACGTAAGATAGAAGGTCGCTGGTAGTCACCCATGTTTTTACACCCGAAAGCTTAACCAGACTTGCTGCGCCGTATTTCGTAGTCCTCCTCGGCATGAATGTTTTCATCGTTCGAGCTTGCTGTAAAGGCTTTTTTGGTGGAAGGGGCTCTGAAATCGATCCGCTTTCGCAGCAGCATTGCGTTCTTCTGGTTGAACTCATAGTTTGGCTGTGATTTTAAAAGATTCTGGTTTACCAGCCTTCACCAAGGCCTATATAGCGGACATCCTAGGAGGAACTTAGCGCCTATCTATGAATCACAACTTACCAAGTGAACAAGGAAATGTATTTCTCCATGTTGTTTGGAATGCAGCTGATCTTGCCCTCAACTTTACTGATAGGCTTGCATAGGAGGTGACTGTTCATATCGCCCGTAAATTGTGAAAAGACAATATTATCATTTTTTTCTGAATCTATCCGCAACTTCAAATTACAAGCGTTATGTGCTGCACCTCTGTACTTACGCAGTGTAGTGGTGTGACAATGGGTCACGGACTGAGGTCTAGCTGTTCACGACACGTGGAAAATTGGTGCAGGTTTTGTCGATGTGCGCAAGTCTTTTGGTGTCATTCGCATTAGCTTTCGTGGGTATACAGCACTGCTTCCAAGATCTTTTCTTTCGCTCTTCCTGTAGTGCTTACACCACATGGAGGATCTTGTATGACCATCACATCTTACCAAAATATAACTGAAACCACAGGCCTCGCCTGCAGTCTGATGTCCTTTCATTGTAAAGCTACATACGTAGATCAGGCTGGCGGTCCTTCAATCTTTTTTGTAAGTGGCCTCAATTGTCTGCACTAGATTATAAAAGGGAGATTTAAGCTGCTTTATTTCCATTTCTGGAAGAAAGGTTGTTTGTCACCCCTCTTCTGGGCATGACTATTTTATTATTGCTGTTGTGCCTTGTTCCATGACATTCAGGCTTAGTGTGCCTCAAGTTAGGTCTTCCTGTGAATATTCGTGGACGAACATCCTCTCAGAGAAGCTAGTGCTTGCGATTTTTATGTTTGCTCCCTTGGTCATCTGGGAGACGCGGTGGCCTAATGGTTAGCCCTAATATATGGGTTAGCGCGCTGGACGCCGGGCGAGTTGCGTCCGGGTTCGAGCCCTGGCCGGGGTGACTGGTGTTGTATTCCTTGGGCAAAGATACTTTACTCTCATAGTGTCCTCTCTTCACCCAGGAGTATAAATAGGTACAGGGGCGGGACATCCCATCCTCAGTGGGAAGTAGCAATACTCCTAGTCGCTTCATGCTACAGAAAACCGGGATAAGCTCCGGCAAGTTTGTCGGCCACTTCCCCCGCCCAACCTCGTTAAGACTTTACCTTTTTTGGTCGTACAGAAGACGGTTGAGGTCTTTGACCCAGGTTGTAGTGATATTTACCTTCCTTCTTATTCTGGGCTCGTCCGGGTGAACTCTTCTGAGAAGACCTGGAAAGTCAGGAAAGGTCTAGCTGTGGAAAGCCCTTAATGGTATGAAGAGCATATGGAGCTCTTGTTCTGGCCTGTCAAAGATGCGTGTCAAGCTCAGCTTTCCTTTTCGCCATACGGTCGAGGTCCGTTACTACTAATATGGCTGGACATCGAAAGGACAGCTGGACACTTACTCCCAAGCTTACAGAAGGCGTTGGACGGCTAGCTACACGAAGAATGCTGAGAGCCGTTTTCCACATCAGATGGCAGGACTCACGTCAGGCAATGAAGTCCTGTACAGGGAGGGTTCCAAGGGCCGCGGCACGACAAAGTAGCAAGCAGACGGATTGGGGTGCTAGCTGGACAGCTGCTATCGGCACGCTGAGGCTACCAAGCAAGCCAAGCTTATGCTGTGGGAACCGACGCACGCGGCAGCGGGGGAGAGGCAGGCCTAATTAGGATTCTTTCATCGGACGTCCTCAAAACGCGGACTCCATAGAGCGGCGGAAACAAACGAACTAACCGGCGTGCGATGGACAAATTGCATTGACTGGCGGGCCCGACGAAACGCTTCGTCTGCGGACGACCTAGTTAGTTAGTTATTGTCTATCAACATGAAAGGTTACTCCTTGCGGATGAATCCATGCTGATTGCTAAGCCTGTTGACGATTACGCATGAAGGAACGACTGTCCCAGCCATTTTTTGAAGTTGAGACCATCATCTGTTGGCTACTTGCTTGGCCGTTGGGCAATCTTTTGCCGACTGGAAAGAGTGCAGAGCGAAGGGCCCACCCTACGCAAGTTGTTATCCTTATTCTTGACATTAACCACTGGCTTCTTGTTTTTGCATAGAATGTCATGAGCTGCCTCCTAGTGGTTGGTATCGCTGCAATGTCCAACCATAGAAGTTTAACCTTTGTCGACCACCCGTCCAGAGCCTCTTTAGGGTCCATTTTTCAAGAGTCTCCTGGATGGTACGGTAGTCCGTATTTAACGCCTCGTCTATCTCATGGGGAGCTTTAAGGACCAGCTTCCTGCTTGTGGAGAAACACAGGGTCGGTAAACTCTTCGATCACTGCCGTCAGGAGTGGATTTCCGACGTGTCTAGCCTGAGGGCAAGCTGGAAATTCACGCCGTTGAGGTCTGCAATCTCCTTCGCTGGTTTTTGGTAAATATTTAGGGATAAACACCTTCTAAAAATGCCTTTGGGTGTCTGCGCTGAACTTATGGCCATCCGGAACATACATCCTGCCAGCCTCTAAGGTAGTTGTCGATGACCCATTGAGTTTTCCAGAAGACCAGACCCTCTGACTAGTTGTTGTCGTTTCGATTGAATAGTTCAAGAACCTCCTTCTCGTAGTCGCTTACTGTCCTGAATTTAGTAGGATGATGGTACGGTGTCAAACTCCTTTACAATGCGCCTTCCTCTTTATCTCTTTTCTACTTTCGAGGTAAAGGAATAGGTCAAGGTACTTCCATGGAAGCAGTGGTTCTAGCGGCTTTAGCAAGCTATTGGTTTACTATTTCCGGAATGGGCTCGTTCTAAGATGTTTTGGACAACACCCTGAAGTTCGCCTCGATGTATTAATCAATTGATCTATACTATATTTAGTGCGAATTTCTAAATGGTGTATATAAATTATGGAAATCTCTAAATTGGCAGATTGGATACTCGTAAAGCGCTGGCAAGTCTTTTTATGCCTCCACAAAGAAAAGTGTAGCAACTCAGCTTTATGACCACAAATCCTCGCAAATAGATTGCTTGGGGGCTTCTCACACATAGGAGTCTTGCGATCATCTCTCTATGACGTTTCAAATTAGCTTTTACGGCAGCTGGGGCAGCAACTTCTTGCTCCAGCTTGCATATATAGGGATAAATTTAGAAAATCGTAAAATATATTTGCCACACGAAGTGTAGGTATTTATGCTAAAAAATGTACACCACTTTTATCATGCATGGAATGATGTGACTTGATGTTTCCATGCGAAACCAAGTTTTGACAGGCTGTTTTACCCAAATTTAGTGTTTTCAGGCTTAATTGTCAGTTTGCATGGGATTTTCGCCTTTTAACGAAGATTGTCTTCCAACATTCTTTACAACTTTTTGCAATCCTTAATATTTTTTTTCGATTTTTTCAAATGAAAAAATTTGGTGATTTTTCTGACATTTCTGAACAATTTGAAAATCGCAAGATGGCGGATCCAAGATGGCGGATATTTTTAAAGTTATGACGTTATTTTGGGTGGGTGATATGATGGTATAATTGATTCTTGTTGTGATTGTCACTAAAATCAGACATGTTTGGATGCTTTATACGCCACATCAGTTTCATTTTATAGGATAAGGATCGTTTTATTACCCCAATGTGTGTGTTTTTTTAGGTTTAATTTTGCAGTTTTCATAAAATTTTCTCTTTTTACGATGAAATCCTTCCAAAATCTTTGCCTGTTTTAGCATCTTTATATTATAGATAATGACGGATTTTTTAAATGAATTACGTTCATTATCAGCGTCATAATTGACACGTGACTCTGTCCACTAAAATAAACATTTTTTGATGATTTACACACCATAAAAGTTTCATTTTACATAAAAAAAAAGGTCGTCAATACTTTTTTCGAGATACATAGGGGGTGAGGGGCACTTTCTAGGCCCCCCCCCCATCCCCCCCCCCCAGGCTCAAACGAACTAAAAAGTCCAGGCAGAAACCAGAATAGGGTTAATTCACTTTTCAAATTTTCTCCCATAAAAGGACGTTTCACAGCGAAGATTTTGTTATTACAAAATTACAAGAAGCAAGACTTTATAAAAAAAGAACTCGAAGGACGAGATTTTGTCGCCCCCCCCCCCCCCCCGAAAAAAACATGGTAACTTAGTGTGGTCCTTTTCATTATTGGTTGCTCGCACACCAACAAATTCTTTGTTAAAATAATTGCCCTAGTACCAGCCCAGAAAACTCAGACTTTTTTCTTATGTAGAAACGTCAATAATTATTTTGTAGTCATGAAACGCACATCGTTCAATTTTCGGTACATTCTTCTATTCTGTTAATTATACCTCCGTAGTTCAATCTGGTACCACTTCGGTGACATCATCAAGCGCGTTTGGTGCGAGCCCATGGCTCGTATATTGGCAAGACGCAGTTTTCTTTTAACTCGAGTCAAAATGTGTCAGGCGTTGCGAACGCCCGATGTCGGTGTGTTTATTTGTACCCCGATATCTTGATTGTTTATGGTTTGAAAATTAATTATTTAACGGTCATAATTTCATCATCTTACCTTGATGTCTTCCTTCCTTCCTTTCCTTTTGACGAAAACGCTGAGACCGTCGATTGGTTGTCGTTTTTGAAATAATTTGTTGACCTGATATGGTAGGAAACCATTTGTTAGTAGAGAAGGTTATGTGCCATAAACGAACAAAGTTGTCTTACCTTTACCTTCTAAAAGAGGAAGTCGAAAGGAAAATATAACACGTTTGGTTTCCATCGCGCTTTCCTCGCTAAAAATAACTGATATTTCGCACGCCATAAATAATTATTATTCAGATGTCGTGCTATAAGGCCCAGTTCAGACGCCGTACTTCACATGATTAAGTTCATGTGAAGTACGGCGTCTGAATCAATTCGGAACGGCTGAATGAATTCGGATCGGCTCAGCCGTTCTTCCCGCCTGACTCAGCCGGGAATAATGGCCGTGCACCGGCTTTGATTCAGACGCCGAACTTCACATGAGCCGAAACAAATGCATGAATTATATAATGTATTTTTCAATATAACAGCAATTTTCACCTATTAATTTAAGTTCGGCTGAATTATGACTCGGCGTCTGAATCAATTCAGCCGGGCTAAATTAATTTGGGTCGGCCTAAATTCAAATTCGATTCGGCTCATGTGAAGTACGACGTCTGAACTGGGCCTAACTATCTCTAAAATCATTAGAACTGCTAATGTCATGTGTAATGATTGCACGACAGAAATAATTATGCTAAACATGCCTCCCACATCCGTGCAAAGCAAAATAGCTATCGACTGCATGATCGAATACAGAAAAAAAATCTGCAACTGCAAAAAAACAAACGCGGCCCTTTCATTTGTTTAGAAAACTGAAAAATGAATTAGGAAAAAACCCATTTTTCTTTCATTTTCGAAACCTGAAAATAATGAAATCCCTAAAATTAATATTTTCAGAAACATTGAAAATTGAATTTGGGAAAATACATTTTTCAATAAAAATGAAGTAAAAAAACATTTTTCTTGTTCTATTTATTCAGAAAAAAGAAAGACCCAAAGATGGTCAAGTTCAACGGATTTCTACCCGGAAGCTGACGACAAGAAGGGTGGGGGAGGAGGGGGGGGGGGGGGGGAGGGGGGGGGGGGGCGTTGAGCCTCAGGAATACATGAAGTTAATGATGGAACGTTTTGGAATAAGTCATTCTGTGGATTATAAACTGTTAGAATGGGTGATTTATTTTTGTATCAAAATATACTGAAAGCTGCGCGCGCTCTGATTGGTTGCGCGTATGGGTATATTTTTGGATGTTTTTGTTGTGTTGAAAGAGCTCTTTGTAATGAAGACGATTTTTATCGAGTAATGTATAGCCAGGCAAGAAAATGTCCTCTCTAAATTATATTTTTATATTGCTAGCTAGAGAGAGTCGATCGAACTCGGCAGACAATGCGAGTCTAATGCCTCCTGTTCCTGTCTCCACGGTTGGCTCACTAAAAGATGTACTCGTTAAAAGTCAAATTGTGAAAAAGGGTAAAACATGCGCTCGAGTTATGCATGCCTGTCAACCCTATACTATTTCACCATTCTTTTCTATCAAAGTTCTTCCTGTTCTTTTTCTGAATCGAAGACCTCGTAGCTGTCATTTAATTCACTTTCAATTATCTCCATAAGGTTCGTTCACGAGCGAAGATTTTGGTATCACAAATGACAAGAAGCAAGTATAAAAAGAACTCGAGACGAGATTGCCTTTAAAGAAAACGTAACTTAGTGTGTCTTTCCCATTACAACGTACGCAGTTATTTGATTGTTCGCCACCTACCAATTCGTATTCAATAATTGCCTATTACCACCCCAGAAAACTCAGGCTTTTCTTTGTAGACGCTATAATTATTTTGTAGCATCAAACCAATCGTCAATTTACGGTACATTCTTCTCTTCTGTTAATATATCTAATCGTTGAATTCTGCTACGCTTCGAAGGTATATCAAGCGCGTTTGGTCGAGCCATGCCTGTTCGTATTGTGGAAAGACGCAGTTTTCTTTTTCCTCGAGTCAAAATGTGTCAGGCGCTGTGAACATCGATGTCGGTATGTATTTGTACCCCGCTCACTTGATTGTTTATGGTTTGAATATTTTAACAGTTAAAACTGTTGACGGTCATAATTTCCATCATCTTACCTTTAATATCTTCCTTCCTTTCTCCAGCGGTGAATTTGACAAAACGCTGAGACCGTCGAATGTTGTCGTTTTTGAAATAATTTGTTGACCTGATAGGGTAGGAAATCAAATGTTAGTAGATAGAAACTGCTGATTGGTTGATTCCTAATTTGGTTAAGGTAATGTGCCATATACATAACGAACAAAGTTTTCTTACTTTTATTTCTAAAAGGGGAAGCCGAAAGGAAAATATAACACGTTCGGTTTCTTATGTTTTTATAATGAGCATGCGTTTTCCTCGCTAAAAATAACTGATATTTCGCACGCCATAAATAATTATTTTCATTCTGATGCGGCTAATCAAATGTCGTGCTATAACTATCTCTAAAATCATTAGAACTGCTAATATCATGTGTAATTATTGCACGACAGAAAGAATGATGCTAAACATACCTCCCACATTCGTGCAAAGCAAAAAATAGCTATCGACTGCATGATCGAATGCAGAAAAAAATATGCAACTGCAAAACGCAGCCCTTTCATTTGCTGGAAAGCTGAAAAATGAATTAGAAAAAAAGTCAATTTTCTTTCATTTTCGAAATTTGAAAAACGAAATCCCTAAAATTTATTTTTGTCTGGTTTTTTTTTTTGAAACATTGAAAAATGAATTTGGAAAAATACATTTTTTAATAAAAATGAAGTTAAAAAGATTCATTTTTCACGTTCTGTTTTTTGTTCTTTTCTGAAAAAAGAATGACCCAAAGATAATTTAAGATAAACGTATTTCTTCCCTGACACTGACGACGAAGGGGTGGGGGAGGGAGGGGGGAGGGGGGTGGGGATGGGAAGGGATGAGTCCGAGGACTACATGATGAAGTTACGAGCAAAATGGAAATGGAACGTTTTGGATAAGTCATAGCATATAGCCATAGTATATATCTCCTAGCATCGCTTTTTAGCTGATTTAGGAGTAAACTGCATGTACTCTAATTGGTTGCAGTCTGGGTATATTTTTTGTTGTGTTGAAAGAACTCTTTGTTGGTGAACGAAGTAACCCGACTGTTAAGCACGGCAGAAAATAAACAAGATGTTATCGAGTATTGCATATATAGCGAAACAAGAAAATGTCCTCTCTATATAAATTGCATCAATCTCTATTACCTCATCGAAGAACAACTCCTACAACCACCTCATCGATGCCATACAAAATTATATTTTCTATTGCTCGGCCGGAGGAGAGTCGAACGAAACTCGGCTGACAATGCGAGTCTAATGCTCCTGTTCATGGCTCCACGATTGACTCACTAAAAAATTTACTTGTAAAAGTCAAATCATGAAAAAGGCCAAAACACACGCTCGAGTTATGCATGCCTGTCAACCCCATACTATTTTTTACCATTATTTTCTATTAAAGTTCTTCCTGTTCTTTTTCGTAAGAACCTCATAGCTGTCCCATAATTCACTTTCAATTTTCTCCATAAAGGGTGTTCACGAGCGAAGATTTTGGTATCACAAATGACCTGAAGCATGTATAAAAAATAAACTCGAGACGAAATTACCGCGAAAAAAAAAACGTAACTTAGTGTGTCCTTCCCAAAACAACTTAAGCAGTTATTTGATTGCTAGCCACCAACAAATTCGATTCATAATTGCCTATTACCACTTTTGTAGCATCAAACCCATCGTCAATTTTCGGTACATTCTTCTCTTCTGTTAATATACCAAATCTTTGAATTCTGGTACGCTTCGATGGTATATCAAGGCGCGTTTGGTCGAGCCATGCCGGTTCCCGGTGGGAAGACGCAGTTTTTATTTTTCCTTGAGTCATAATGTGTCAGGCGCTGCGAACGTCGAAGTTGGTGTGTATTGTACTCCGCTTTCTCGATTGTTTATGTTTGAATATTAACTGTTACGGTCATAATTTCCATCATCTTACCTTTAATGTCTTCCTTCCTTTCTCCAGCGGTGAATTTGACAAAACGCTGAGACCATCGAATGTTGTCGTTGTTGAAATAATTTGTTGACCTGATATGGTAGGAAATCATATGTTAGTAGATAAGGTAATGTGCTATAACGAACAAAGTTTTCTTACCTTTATTCTAAAAGAGGAAGTCGAAAGGAAAATATGACACGTTTGGTTTATAATGAGCATGCGCTTTCCTCGCTAAAAAATAACTGACATTTCGCACGCCATAAATAATTATTATTCAGATCATTTGGCTAATCAAATGTCGTGCTATAACTATTTCTAAAACCATTAGAACTTCCAATTTCATTTAATGATTGCACGGCAGAAATAATTATGCGAAACATGCCTCCCATATTCGTGCAAAGCAAAATAGCTATCGACTGCATGATCTAGGGGGGGATAGAGACAGGGCCTGGGACCGAGAACCATGCTCTCACAACTTGCAAAGCGATCAATTTCGTTTTGGTCAGCGGTGTTTTCTTAAAGCTTTTTTTCGCGCGCAAAATTCCTTCAAAAATTAATTAACGTTCCTATAAACTATTTCGAGATTATTCCAACACGTTCAATTTGTCCAATGTGGCCGAACTTTCCAGGAGCTGAATTCGTGATTTCAAGACCAGGATAGAAAAAGGAAAATTAACCTTCGCGTGTTGATGTTCTCCATAATACCGTGAATTTTGGACATTTGATTGTTTTTGTTTTGCATACAAAGGCAAAGAAATGTAAATGAAAAACGCACGTGCGTTTTGTTTTGCATGCGACGGCAAAGAAATATGCAAAACACACGTGCAGAATATTATATTACTAATTTAAACTATGTTTTGTGACGTTCTTGTTGTCGTCGCGGTCGTGGTTGCATCTTAAAACGAAAAACTTGAGGAAGAAGTTTATCTGGTTTAAAGGATCACAAAGTGAAAAAAAAACAATAATCATTCATACATCAGTGCGCACTTCCATCGCCTCATCGGCCGCCATGTTTTTCTAACTTTCTTCTGGCTTTACACAACTTCTACGCACGTGCAGATGATGAATCCGCTGGTTAAAGTTGTGATGATTGCTTTGCAAGTTGTCAGAGCATGGTTTGGATTTGATTTAAGAGAAGTATTGAAAGTAGCTACCCCCCCTGGCATGACCGAATGCAGAGAAAAATCTGCAACTGCAAAAAACAAAACGCGGCCCTTTCATTTGTTTGGAAAATTGAAAAATGGATTAGAAAAATACCAGTTTTCTTTCATTTTCGAAATCTGGAAATTATGAAATCCATAAAATTTTCATTTTATTTTTCTGAAACATTGAAAAATGAATTTGGAAAAATACATTTTTGAATAAAAATGAAGTAAAAAACATTTTCTTGTTCTTTTTATCAGAAAAAGAATGACCCAAAAATGGTCAAGATCAACGGATTTCTACTTTGAAGCTGACGACAAGGGTGGGGGAGGGGGGGGGGGGGGGGGGGGCGTTGAGCCCCAGGAATACATGAAGTTAATGGAACGTTTTGGACTGTTAGAATATTATTTTGTATTAAAATATACTGAAAGCTGCGCGCGCTCTGATTGGTTGCAGTATGGATATATATTTTTGGATGTTGTTGTTGTGTTGAAAGAGCTCTTTGTTTGGGCAACAAAGTAACCCGACTGTTAAGCACGGTAGAAAATAAAGAAAATTGTATCGAAAATTGTATAGCCAGGCAAGAAAATGTCCTCTCTAACTGTGTCAATCTCTTTTTCCTCATCGATGAACAACTCTACAACCACCTCATCGATTCCATAGAAAACTATATTTTTATATTGCTTGGTCGGAAGAGAGTCGATCGAACTCGGCTGACAATGCGAGTCTAATGCTCCTGTTCATGGCTCCACGGTTGGCTCACTAAAAGATGTACTCGTAAAAGTCAAATTATGTTTTATAATGAGCATGCGTTTTCCACTCTAAAAATAACTGATATTTCGTACGCCATAAATAATTATGTTCATTCAGATTCGGCTAATCAAATCAGGTCAAATCTCTAAAATCATTAGAACTGCTGCTGTTCATGGCTCCACGGTTGGCTCACTAAAAGATGTACTCGTAAAAGTCAAATTATGTTTTATAATGAGCATGCGTTTTCCACTCTAAAAATAACTGATATTTCGTACGCCATAAATATTTATTTTCATTCAGATTCGGCTAATCAAATCAGGTCAAATCTCTAAATCATTAGAACTGCTGCTGTTCATGGCTCCACGGTTGGCTCACTAAAAGATGTACTCGTAAAAGTCAAATCATGAAAAAGGGCAAAACATGCGCATTGGACCTCGAGTTGTAGCTAGTTGTGTATGCCTGTCAACTCCATACTATTTTCCGCCATTCTTTTCCATCAAAGTTCTTCCTCTTCTTTTTCTTATAACACCTCGTAGCTGTCCCATAATTCACTTTCAATTTTCTCCATAAAGGGCGTTCACAAGTGCAAATTTTGGAATTACAAATGACAAGAAGCAAGCATAAAAACGAACTCGAGACGAGATTGCCTTAATTAAAAAAAAACGTAACTTAGTTTGTCCTTCCCATTACAACTTAGTTAAGAAGTTATTTGATTTTCTCGCAACCAACAAATTCTTGTTCAATAATTGCCTATTAACAGCCCAGAAAACTCAGACTTTTCTTTGTAGACGCAATAATTATTTTGTAGCATGAAACCAATCGTCAATTTACGGTACATTCTCCTCTTCTGTTAATATACCTAATCGTTTAATCTGGTACGCTTCGAAGGTATATCAAGCGCGTTTGGTCGAGCCATGCCGGCTCGTATTTTGGGAAGACGCAGTTTTCTTTTTCCTCGAGTCAAAATGTGTCGCGGGTTGCAAACGTCGATGTTGGTGTGTATTTGTACCCCGCTTTCTCGATTGTTTATGGTTTGAATATTAACTGTTTACGGTCATAATTTCCATCATCTTACCTTTAATGTCTTCCTTCCTTCCTTCTTTTGACAAAACGCTGAGACCGTCGAATGTTGTCGTTTTTGAAATAATTTGTTGACCTGATATGGTAGGAAACCATATGTTAGTTTGATAAGGTAATGTGCCATTATGAACAAAGTTTTCTTACCTTAATTTCTAAAAGAGGAAGTCGAAAGGAAAATATAACACGTTTGGTTTCTTATGTTTTATAATGAGCATGCGTTTTCCTCGCTAAAAATAACTGATATTTCGTACGCCATAAAGATATTATTTTCATTCTGATTTGGCTAATCAAATGTCGTTCTATACACTGTAAAAACTGACCAGTTAGGTAACCATTCTAAAAGGTTATAACCAATTCAAATAGGTTGTTTTAACTTAAAATCAATTGGTTAAAATTAATAACCTATTCGGTATTGGTTAGATTAACCAATGATCAATAGTTATTTTGACCTTAAAAATAGGCTGTGACAATAAACAGTCAAAATAACCATTTTTGGTAGTCGAAATAACCATTGAAACTGTTAGCTCACCATAATTACAAGCTTTAGTAACCATTCTAAAAGGTTATAACCAATTCAAATAGGTTGTGTTAACTTAAAATCATAGAACCGATTTGGTATTGGTTAGATTAACCAGTCAATACCAATAGTTATTTTGACCTTAAAAATAGGTTGTGACAATCAATAGTCGAAATAACCATTTTGGGGTAGTCGAAATACACCATTGGCACTTTAGCTCACTATAATTACAAGCTTTAGTAATTACGAAAATATACACTATTTTGGTTTGTAAGCGCAAGTGAGGCTTTTGGACCGATGAGACTATCAAACCTGAAACATATTATACAGCGTTTAATTTAAGGTTATTTTAACCGGCAAACAAATGGTCGATTTAACAAATAATTATTTCGTATTGAACACAGCAGATCCAATGATTAACTCGGGATTAGCTAGAGACGGACTGAATGAGTAATGGTTGATCTAAGAACGATGCGCTTCATCCTTGAAATCGTTGATGGAGTTATGTTAGAAATAGCCATAAATTGTTTTATTGGTTAATAGAACCTTTGATGAAAGGTTACTTGGTAAATTAAAAAAAAATGGTTAATCTAACCGGGAAACGTGCAATCATATTTAAACAGAACCACTTCCGTTCCAAAATTAAAACATTTCAGGAATTATTTTCTTATCAACTAACAGCCACGCGGTAGTTTCTTTTGATTAGGTTGCGGTTTGTTTGGCCGCTAATGACACGAAATTTAAACCGGCCACCAAACACAAACAAACCTTTAGTACTCCCTTTACCATTAAAAAAAAATAATGTAAAATAGTTTTAATCAGCCAGCATCCAATGAAACTGAGATCTGTTGCCAAACTGAACAACTCAAAATGATCGAAGTGCCTGGCGTCTTTTCTTTTCGATAAACGGAAGCCGACTGACCTAAAAAGATTGAAGTTGATTGATGGCCATCTGTGGTATGTTACTTAACACCTCAACGTCAAAAGTTTAAGCCAATGAGAAGTAGTGGAATTTCGATTCAAAACCAACATATTTCCGTTGATACGGTTATTTATGCGAGCAACAGTCCGTTTCGAATCCGTTGGGATGTGTAACTTCAAGGAAAAGTCACTTTTAGTTCGCTTTCATGGAGAAACATCGGCAATATTGAATGCGGAAATTACGTCCAGCTCAACAGTAAAGGAGGTTGTGGAATTTCTCGAAGAAAAAGGGCTGGAAATCAAAGAAAAGTTAGAAGGTAACCGACTATTGCTAGTTTTCAGTTTGCTTTGAATGTTGTACGAAATGAAGTTGTTTTCTTCTGACGACTAAGATGCTTATTAAATTGTGGCTTACATAAGCTTAACATCATATTGTTTTACTCTCTTATGTAATTTTTTCGAAATTGATGGCGAGAGTTTGATCGGCTTGGATCTGTTGGACATTCAATGATCATGGCTGCTTTGACCCCAGATTGACGCTTCAGAAACAGCTAAGGCTCGCGTGGACGGAAATGACAGGAATGGTGAGTATTTTGGCTCATTTCTAGTACATGTATATTAACTGAAATTCACTGAGCAACAAGCTGGGTAATTTGCGCTTTATTATAAAAGTAGCGCCGAGATTAAATGGCCCGCATGCTTGCTGTTACAATGCATGTTTAGGATTGAAGAAATCAAGGCGCATCAATCGGGATATATTTAATAAAGATGGTTATTTGTCTATCTTTTGAAATAGTCGGCTGTTCAATATATCAGATAGTTTCTAAATTAATATGCCCTCATAATGTTCTCTTGCTTTTTTAAATGTGCAAGAATTTGCCAGTAATCACTCACTTGAATTGGCGCCAATATCAACGGTCTTCGTATACCTACGTAGCGTTGATGAGAAAATAGTTGATGGGAGACTGGGATGAGAGCGCCTGGTGAAAACTGAAAGCGACCGTGATTTTCAACAACTTACAGAGTTACAGTTTTGCTTTTGAATATTCTATATTTTGACTTTTTAATGTAGAATATTATTATAAACTTTGTTTTTTTACCAGGTCTAAGAATCATGCGACATTGATTATATTTTCATGCCATGTTGTTTTGAAATGCCACTGAAAACTCATTGCAAGGAAAATAGCATGAACAACTAAGACATATATAGTACGGTATACACAGTCTATAGACACTCGATCTTTATGGTTGTTTCTGGCGATTTTTACACGTATTACAATGTACTTTTCATTTCTCCAATTTCAGAAGTTCAAAACTGCTGCATAATGGCTGGACTGCCATTTTTACTTTGTGGACAAAAGAAAAGGGACACAGCTTCTTGCTAAGCCATTTTGGATAAAAACAAAGGTTCTTATTATTAAACACAATTGATAATACCTGTTACATTTTACAAAGGAGAACGGAAGCCTAATCTTCCTGCTTCCAACAAGCAGAAACATGCATTGTGAATATATTTTGTGCAAAAAAACAGGGATCACAAGTTAGCTAGTTGACAACTAGTAGTAATTATATTTTTAGGGAAGTGTGTATACTTTCGGGACGGAGGTTGTTGCTCAAAAGTCCGTTAACATATCTGGACTGTTAATTACTGGGCTTCTTTTTCTGCCCCAAAATAGCATTTCTCAAAGAACACGTTAACCTCTCAATATGTACCGTGCCCAATAAATGAACGAGAGGCAAATGGGCCTCTGGACTTCTACATCAGCCCCTAACAACAAGTTCGAACACTGTATTCCTGAATCTGTGATCATATTGCATGCTATAGAATACTAATTCGTATTTTTTGTATAAATTAAAGGGGGAAGCCGAGGAATTGGTGTCTTTGATAAGCTTGTAGAGACTACAACATCACCGTACCGAGGCTAACAAGCACTGGTCACTGGGATGAAATCAAGAATATAATATCGATAAACTTTGTCTGGCCTCGGAAGGCGTGGTAGTGGGCAGGTTTCAGCACCTTTTGGGTAGTTTTTATGAAGTTCCCAAAGAGTACATGGCGGGAACAAAAATGTCATTTTTTATGTTATATCATTTCTGCTAATGAATAGTCAAGTGCAACTCTTCCGCTGGATATAGCTTGTAGGATGAAATGCAAAAGAAAATACATCGGTACCATGTTGCCGCGTTTGTATTAACGTTTATTGTGTAGTTATTGCAATCCACTTTTATTGGTGAAGAGAATTGTTAAAATAACCATTAAAATCAATTATAAGAACTATTATTTTGTAGTTATTGTAATCCATTATTATTAGTTAAAACAACCCATTTTTTATAACCCATAAGGAATGGTTACATCTACCACCTGTTAACTAATTTAAATTAGTTACCACAGATTCATTGCCAGAACCAAAAAACAGGGTTAACATAACCATAAACAATGGTTATTTTAACCAATACTAATGGATTGAAAAATGTTGACTGTTTCTTTTTAGTTAATATGACCAAAAATTTAAAGTCATATTAACCTAAAAGTAAAGGTCATAACAACCTATTGTTTAAAGGTTGAAAAGGCCGGTATGGATGAGGTTAGAAACAACCATTTTGAATGGTTAATGCAACCTATAAAGAAAGGTCATTTCAACTGGAATACAAAATGGTTAAGCTGAACAATAATTTTGGGTTACTATAACCCAAAAAAATATAGTTACCTCAGATTCAAACTTTAACCATTTTTTTTGGGTTATTGTAACTGGTCAGCTTTTACAGTGTAACTATCTCAAAAATCATTAGAACAGCTAAGAAAGAATGATGCTAAACATGCCTCCCACATTTGTGTGGAGCAAAATAGCTATCGACTGCATGATCGAATACAGAAAAAATCTGCAACTGCAAAACGCAGCCCTTCCATTTGTTTGGAAAACTGAAAAATGTATTAGAAAAAAGTCAGTTTTCTTTCATTTTCGAAATTTGAAAAACGAAATCCCTAAAATTTATTTTTGAGACATTGAAAAAGACATTTGGAAAAATACAATTTTAATAAAAATGAAGTTAAAAAGATTCATTTTTCATGTTCTGTTTTTTTTTCAGAAAAAAGAATGACCCAAAGATGATTTAAGATAAACGTATTTCTTCCCTGAAGCTGACCACGAAGGGGGAAGGTGGCGTGGGGTGGGGGGGAGGGGAGAGGGGGATGAGTCCAAGGACTAGATGAAGTTACGAGCAAAATATAAATGGAAGGTTTTGGATAAGTCATTCTGTGGAATATAAACTGCTAGAATGGGCGATATAATTGGTATTTAAATATAGACTAAAAGCTGCGCGTGCTATAATTGGTTGCAGTCTGGGTATATTTTTTGTTGTGTTGAAATAACTCTTTGTTCGGTGAACGAAGTAACCCGACTGTTAAGCACGGCAGAAAATAAAGAAGATGTTATCGAATAGTGTATAGCGAGACAAGAAAATGTCCTCCCTGTAACTGCATCAATCTATATTACCTAATCGAAGAACAACTCTACAACCACCTCAGCGATGCCATACAAAATTATATTTTTCTATTGCTCGGTCGGAGGAGAGTCGATCGAACTCAGCTGACAATGCCAGTCTAATGCTCCTGTTCATGGCACCACGGTTGGCTCACTAAAAGTTGTACTCGTAAAAAATCAAATTATGAAAAAGGCCAAAACACACGCTCTAGTTATGCATGCCTGTCAACCCCATACTATTTTTCACCATTCTTTTCTATCAAAGTTCTACCTCTTCTTTTTCTTCAGTAAGACCTCATATAGTTGTCCCTTAATTCACTTTCAATTTCCTCCATAGAGGGCGTTCATCTAGCGAATTTAAGATTTCACAAATGACAAGAACCAAGTATAAAAAAGATCTCGAGACTGGATTGCCGCGAAAAAAAAAACAAGTTTCTTACCTCTATTTCTAAAAGAGGAAGTCGAAAGGAAAATAGAACACGTTCGGTTTCTTATGTTTTATAATGAGCATGCCCGGTTTTCCTCGCCTAAAAATAACTGATATTTCGTACGCCATAAATAATTATGTTCATTCAGATTCGGCTAATCAAATCAGGTCAAATCTCTAAAATCATTAGAACTGCTGCTGTTCATGGCTCCACGGTTGGCTCACTAAAAGATGTACTCGTAAAAGTCAAATCATGAAAAAGGTCAAAACATGCGCATTGGACCTCGAGTTGTTGCTAGTTGTGCCTGCATGTCAATCCCATACTATTTTTTACCATTCTTTTCTATTAAAGTTCTTCCTCTTCTTTTTTTATAACACCTCGTAGCTGTCCCATAATTCATTTTCAATTTTCTCCATAAAGGGTGTTCACGAGCGAAGATTTTGGTATCACAAATGACCTGAAGCATATATAAAAAATAACTCGAGACGAAATTGCCGCGAAAAAAAAAACGTAACTTAGTGTGTCCTTCCCAAAACAACTTAAGCAGTTATTTGATTGCCTTGCCACCAACAAATTCGATTCATAATTGCCTATTACCACTTTTGTAGCATCAAACCCATCGTCAATTTTCGGTACATTCTTCTCTTCTGTTAATATACCAAATCTTTGAATTCTGGTACGCTTCGATGGTATATCAAGCGCGTTTGTCGAGCCATGCCGGTTCCCGGTGGGAAGACGCAGTTTTATTTTTCCTTGAGTCAAAATGTGTCAGGCGCTGCGAACGTCGATGTTGGTGTGTATTTGTACTCCGCTTTCTCGATTGTTTATGGTTTGAATATTAACTGTTTACGGTCATAATTTCCATCATCTTACCTTTAATGTCTTCCTTCCTTTCTCCAGCGGTGAATTTGACAAAACGCTGAGACCGTCGAATGTTGTCGTTTTTGAAATAATCTGTTGACCTGATATGGTAGGAAATCATATGTTAGTAGATAAGGTAATGTTCTATAGCGAACAAAGTTTTCTTACCTTTATTTCTAAAAGGGGAAGTCGAAAGGAAAATATAACACGTTTGGTTTCTTATGTTTTATAATGAGCATGCTTTTTCCTCGCTAAAAATAATGATATTTCGAACGCCATAAATAATTATTTTCATTCTGATTCGGCTAATCAAATGTTGTTCTATAACTAGCTCTAAAATCATTAGAACTGCTAAGAAAGAATTATGCTAAACATGCCTCCTACATTCGTGCGGAGCAAAATAGCTATCGACTGCATGATCGAATGCAGAAAAAAACTTTTCAAACGCATCGCTGAGCATAAATATTCTGCAATTGGTAAGCACTTGAAAGAAGACCACAAGCTGCATGCAACTAATTTACAAGACCAATTTACAGTGCTAAAGAAATGTCGCACAAAGATGGATTGTTTGATCTACGAGATGCTGTTTATCAGGAACATGAAGCCAAAACTTAACACGCAGTCGGATTCCATTCGCGCCAAACTCTTTACATAACAATTGAATACTTTCTGAACACATCTAAATTCCATTAATTTTCACACAATTTTTCCCATATATAATCAATTCTATAATTTATGTATTTTGAACTTGAAAATGATGACATGGAGTCATCGAAACGTCGTTCGACTTTAATATCGCTGATTTTCATTCTAAATATTTATTTTGTATTAATTAAAATATAGACTTCAAGTTGCATGTACTCTAATTGGCTGCAGTCTGGGTATATTTTTTGTTGTATTGTTGTGTTGACAGAACTCTTTGTTTGGTGAAGGCGAAGTAAAATAAAGAAGATGTTATCGAGTATTGTATAGCGAGACAAGAAAATGTCCTCCCTATAACTGCACATGTCAATCTCTTTTACCTCATCGAAGAACAACTATACAACCACCTCATCGATGCCATACAAAATTATATTTTTCTATTGCTCGGCCGGAGGAGAGTCGATCGAACTCGGCTGACAATGCTAGTCTAATGCTCCTGTTCATGGCTCCACGGTTGGCGCACTAAAAGTTGTACTCTTAATGAAAAAGGTTAAAACATGCGCTCGAGTTATGCATGCCTGTCAACCCCATACTATTTTCACCATTCTTTTCTATCAAAGTTCTTCCTGTTCTTTTTCTTAAGACCTCATAGCTGTCCCATAATTCACTTTCAATTTTCCCCATAAAAAGCGGTCACAAGCGAAAATTTTGGTATCACAAATGACAAAAAGCAAGTATAAAAAAGAATTCGAGACGAGATTGCCGCGAAAAAACGTAACTTAGTGTGCCCGTCCCATTACGTGTTAAGTAGTTATTTGATTGTTCGCCACCTACAAATTCTTGTTCAATAATTTCCTATTACCAGCCCAGAAAACTCAGTCTTCTCTTTGTAGACGCAATAATTATTTTGTAGCATGAAGTCAATCGTCAATTTTTGGTACATTCTTCTCTTCTGTTAATATACCCATAGTTAATAGAGGGGAATGGTTATGAAGCCCGGCAAAGTTCTTTGTTATATGTTTTTGTTCGCTATTTTGGGGGTTGACCGTGCACAAAACCTGACAAAATACAAAAGGTGATTACGTGTGTTCAAGAAACTAACCAATAGAAACATTGCGATTACGTAATTCATGCATAGTGTATGAGCGGAAAACAAAAGATGTGCACGGTCGTGGACCTTCCAACATAAATCTTGGCCTCATTGTTTGCTCCTTTGAAGTTTGCCGGGCTTCATAACCATTTCCCTCTATTAACTAAGATATACCTAATCGTTCAATTAATTATTCTTGTACGCTTCGGCGACATATTAGGCGCGTTTGGTCGAGCCATGGTTCGTATATTGGCAAGACGCAGTTTTATTTTTCCCCGAGTCAAAATGTGTCGCGCGTTGCAAACGTCAATTTCGGTGTGTTGTACTCCACTCTCTTGATTGTTTATGGTTTGAATATTAACTGTTTACGGTCACAATCGTCATCATCTTACCTTTAATGTCTTCCTTCCTTTCTCCAGCTTTGAATTTGACGAAAGGCTGAGACCGTCGAATGTTGTCGTTTTTGAAATAATTTGTTGACCTGATATGGTAGGAAATCATATGTTAGTAGATAAGGTAATGTTCTATAGCGAACAAAGTTTTCTTACCTTTATTTCTAAAAGGAGAAGCCGAAAGGAAAATATAACACGCACGTTAACGTAACTTATTAGTGTGTCCTTCTCATAACAACTTATGCAGTTATTTGATTGTTCGCCACCTACAAATTCTTGTTCAATAATTTCCTATTACCACCCCCAAAACGCAGGCTTTTCTTTGTAGACGCAATAATTATTTTGTAGCTTCAAACCAATCGTCAATTTTTGGTACATTTTTCTCTTCTGTTAATATACCTAATCGTTCAATAAATTATTCTTGTACGCTTCGGAGACATATCTGGCGCGTTTGGTCGAGCCATGGTTCGTATTTTGGCAAGACGCAGTATTTTCTTTTTCCTTGAGTCGAAATGTCACGCGTTGCGAACGCCGATGTCGGTGTGTATTTGTACCCCGCTATCTTGATTGTTTATGGTTTGAAAACCAACTGTTTACTGTCAGAATTCCCATCATCTTACCTTTAATATCTTCCTTCCTTTCTCCAGCGGTGGATTTGACGAAACGCTGAGACCGTCCGAAAGTTGTCGTTTTTGAATAATTTGTTGACTTGATATCGTAGGGAATCATGTTAGTAGATGGAGCTTCTGATTGGTTGATTCCGAATTTGGGTATAAGGCCGGTAATGACGAACAAAGTTTTCTTACCTTTATTTCTAAAAGAGGAAGTCGAAAGGAAATAGAACACATTTGGTATTTCGCACGCCATAAATAATTATTTACATTCAGATTCGGCTAATCAAATCAGGTCAAATCTCTAAAATCATTAGAACTGCTAATATCACGACAGAAATAATGATGCTAAACATGCCTCCCGCATTCGTGCGAAGCAAAATAGCTATCGACTGCATGATCGAATGCAGAAAAACATCTGCAACTGCAAAACGCAGCCCTTTCATTTGTTTGGAAAACTGAAAAATGTATTAGAAAAAAGTCAGTTTTCTTTCATTTTCGAAATTTGAAAAACGAAATCCCTAAAAATTATTTTTGTCTGTTTTTTTAAACATTGAAAAACGAATTTGGAAAAATACATTTTTAAATAAAAATGAAATTAAAAAGATTAATTTTTCATGTTCCGGTTTTTTTTTTTTCAGAAAAAAGAATGACCCTAAGATTATATGATATAAACGTATTTCTTCCCTGACACTGACGACGAAGGGGGCGGGGTGGGGGGGGGGGGGAGGGGGGGGGAGGAGGACGAGTCAGAGGATTACATGAAGTTACGAGCAAAATGGAAATGGAACGTTTTGGATAAGTCATTTTGTGGAATATAAACTACTAGAATGGGTGATTTATTTTGTATTTTACTATACTGTAATTGGTTGCCGTCTGGTTATATTTTTTGTTTTATTGTTGTGTTGACAGAGCTCTTTGTTTGGTGAACGAAGTAACCCGACTGTTAAGCACGGCCAGAAAATAAAGAACTGAGATGTTATGGAGTATTGTATAGCGAGACAAGAAAATGTCCTTCCTGTATAAACTGCATCACTCTTTTACCTCATCAAAGAACAACTCTACAACCACCTCATCGATGGCATACAAAATTATATTTTTTTATTGCTCGGCCGGAGGAGAGTCGATCGAACTCGGCTGACAATGCGAGTCTAATGCTTCTGTTCATGGCTCTACGATTGGCTCACTAAAAAAAATACTCGTAAAAATCAAATTATGAAAAGGGCCAATACACACGCTCTAGTTATGCATGACTGTCAACCCTATACTATTTTTCACCATTCTTTTCTATCAAAGTTCTTCCTCTTCTTTTTCTTCAGTAAGACCTCATATAGTTGTCCCTTAATTCACTTTCAATTTCCTCCATAGAGGGCGTTCATCTAGCGAATTTAAGATTTTGGTATCACAAATGACAAGAAGCAAGTATAAAAATGATCTCGAGACTGGATTGCCGCGAAAAAAAAAACAAGTTTCTTACCTCTATTTCTAAAAGAGGAAGTCGAAAGGAAAATAGAACACGTTCGGTTTCTTATGTTTTATAATGAGCATGCGTTTTCCTCGCTAAAAATAACTGATATTTCGTACGCCTTAAATAATTATTTTCATTCTGATTCGGCTAATCAAATGTCGTTCTATAACTATCTCAAAAATCATTAGAACTGCTAAGAAATAATGATGCTAAACATGCCTCCCACATTCGTGCGGAGCAACATAGCTATCGACTGCATGATCGAATGCAGAAAAAAAATCTGCAACTGCAAAAAAAAAACGCGGCCCTTTTATTTGTCTGGAAAACTGAAAAATGAATACAAAATAGAAATAAGAAATAAATTGAGAAAAAAGCAAATTTATACGAAAAATGCTATGGCGTTAAAGGGGCACTATCATGAGCATCAGATGAAAAGTCAAAAGCCAAAAGACACATTTATATCAATGGAAACCTAACAATAATGGTCCAGTTTTGTTACAAATTACTATTAGTAGTGTACTGAAGCTATAAAGGGAGTGCTATCATGAGTTTCCTATAGGAGGTTCTTTTTTCTTGACATCTTCCTCTTGATGTTCTAGGGGCATTTCGTGTATGAACTAAGGTACTTAGTCATAATTATTGCACCGTTTTGGCCAAAAAAGCAGAACAATTCCCGTGATAGTGCCCCTTCAAGGGACCACCATAGGTCCTGACCCAAAAATCGATACCCTATTTCAGACCTATAAAATTAGTACACGTGTCTTCAGCTACCCAGGAACATTGAGGAATGGGTTCCGTTTGCGTAAACATTTGAGAAGGGCTTCAAATTCCCCGATGTTTAAGGGCAAAAAATAGTTTCGATTAAAAGCCAAACCAAATTCCAGGCACAACACATACCCTACGGTATTTCAGACCAAAACGGCTCAAAAACCATACCCTCTGGAGACGCACATGCCTATTTTGCTTATATAAGGACGTACCACCACCCCAGAGAGGCTCTGTTACACGAGAAGACACAAAATGCTCTTTTATCACCCCTAAGTACAAATTCTAAAACAAAACTAGTTCTTATCGTTTCGTCGAGAAACATGCAGGGTCCCTTGCCGTAAATGAAACTGTTTAATAAGCAGCGGCTCTGCACATGCGGTATAGTTCTAAGTAAATTTCGTAGCCGTCCTTTACAAAACAACAATGTGAAATGACCAAATTCGGGGTTTGACGGAGAACCTGAAGCAAGGCGGTGAAAAAAAATGTACGCTTCTATTTGGGCTTGAACGTTGTTTACATATTTGTAGTAGCAAAAGGGAACGACTTTGCTTTGCTTTTATAGATGTTAGAGCGGTTTTCAATTGAGTGTCGTAAAACCATAACCAAAGCAATTACAATGACCAATCACAACAAACATAAACAGAACGAACCAATGAGAACTCGAAGCAAATACACGTAACCGGCGCCAAGCGCGGGAAAACGCGTGCAACCAAGTAGTGATTAGTTTTGGTTTTGCATCAATCACGGAACGCAGTAAAGCAAAACCAGAGCAATTCTGGATTACTTTCGAAACTCAATTGAAAACTGCTCTAAATGTTTCGTGTAAGAAAAAAAACCCAGTAATGTGGAACAAAAAGACATTTATTTTAATTGGTTTTTTTTTTACACAAAAGAGATCCACTGACGGGTACCAAAACAAAGGAATTCTGCCTCAGAGGTACAGACCCTCGGGCGTGCCTTCGTTCTTTCTGTACAACACGTTTTCTTTGGACTTCCTGAAATCTTCATTGCGTCACCTTCATTCTCCTCTCTCTCAGAGCCATTAGACCTGCCTCTGTGCAAATAGCCTGTGTGATTAACAGAGGATACACGTCAATTTGAACCCACAGTTTGTTCTCAAACGTGGTGGAGTTTACTCTCACAGCACTTTTAAATCCTTCACCCCTGAAAGTGCCAAAATTTATAATAATTGAAAAACAAACAGTACCACGTGGAAGAATGGTCACACACTGAGGTTTAATCCACAGAGTTAAAAGCTAGAACTACTGTTGTACAGCATACTAAACATCACCACTGGTCATTAGCTTTTATTTGAATGGTCACACACTAGGGATTCATCCACAGACTTAAAAGTTAGAACAACTTTGTACAGCATAATAAACAGTACCACATGAAAGTACTGCTCAATAACTTTCATTTGAATGGTCACGCACTATAGGGTTTCATTCACAGAGTTAAAAGCTAGAACAACTGTTGTACAGCATAATAAACAGTACCACATGAAAGTACTGCTCAATAGCTTTCATTTGAATGGTCACACACTGGGGTTTCATTCACGGACATAAAAGTTAGTGTGGCACATATAGCCATCAACCTTCTCTTTTAAATACAAAAAAAAGATTAATGCACAGACTACCAGTTATGCAGGACACCCCAGCCTTGGGCAGTGCAGTACCCAACCCAGTTTGAGCCACAAGGTATTTTCTACAACTTGTTGAAGACCTAGTAACAACCCTGTACCTTGATATCTGCCCCAGAAAGGTCATCTTTAGCCATAACATACTCCTCCAGATTCACATCTTCTGACAGTGTCATTCGCCCGGTGTGAATTGTGAAGATGCGACGCTTTGTTTTTTTCATCAGGAAGCGGGAATTCAATCTTGCGATCAATGCGACCTGTAAAAGGCAAACAATGTTAACTACTTTAACTACATGTAGTACACAAACACCAAATTACATGTACATGTAGCAATAAACAATAGGAAGGATATAACCCATGTGCTGTAGCTTATACAGTCGAAACCCTATTAAGCCGGCCTACCCTCAGGGAAATGGCAAGTGGCTGCTTAATAGGCGTTGGCCGCTTAATAGTTTTTTTTTTATTATACTGATATTGGGACTTTGATAGGTGGCAGTTAAATTGGGGTTCGACTGTAGTTATAAAAAAGTCTGTCCACAAAACTAGTGGTTTATCAGGCCGTTGCTTAACTCTGTTTTCCATAACATGAAGCGACTAGGAGTATTGCTATTCTCCCTGGATGTCCATTGCAGGTACATGTAACCCTCAGCATTTTGTCGCTGGTAACCATTTATACTCCTGGGTGGAGAGAGGCACTGTGAGAGTAAAGTGGTCTTGCCCAAGAACACAACACAACGACCTCGGGTAACGTTCGAACCGGACCGCTTGATCTGGACTCCAACATACTAACCATTAGACCATTGTGTCTCCCACATAGCTCAGTTAGTGTAGCACTTGACAAAAGGGTCCAAAAGGGACTGTGCACTAGTTCTGCTACATTTACATATTGGTGCGTTACTTTGATATGTTTCATGACATTCATGCCAGTACTGTCCGTTTCTCTATAGATTACTGTCTCGTTTCCCTTGCAGAGACAAGTGTCTTGTCTCGAGCATGAAGTTTGGGCCACATACTAATAAGCCTCCAGGGCCCTGTTGTTCAAAGGACGTAATCCAGGATTAGCGTGAATATTGATTTCAGTTTTGTAACTTTTCAGTCAGGTTTTCTGTTTTTGTCCGCAAGTTTTGACTTTGAGTAATCTCCGACTTTACAAAATTTAGCAATGAAAAACTTTTATACAAGAGAAATTAAAGGTTTGATTGACTTTTAATCCAGGATTAGCGTTCACAGGCTTTCGAACAACTGAGTCCAGGGGCCTTATTTCATTCCAAGGCTTCTTGAACTAGGTCTATGTTATGCCACACGGTAAACACTTGCTTGTCACTCTGAGCTATATGATTAAATTTCAAGCTATTTACTGCAAGAAATTCTAATGTTGTTTTAACTGTACCTGGTCTGATTAGTGCAGGATCTAAAGTTTTAATTCTGTTGGTAGCCATTACAACCTGAAAAACAAACAAACAGTAAGGTTAAAGTCTGTCTACAGGTCTAGTGGCTTATTTAACTCCAGTTTTATCTAAAGCATGAAGTGACTAGGAGTATCACTACTCCACTGGATGGAATGTTAGTCCATCACAGGTAACCCCCCAAGCATTTTTTGTCGGGGTACAACTTTTTTTGTCGGGGTACGACTGGCAGGCACTGGAGAAGATGACGTCAAACCGGGTTAGGTGGAGGGAATTTGTTAATGGCCCATGCTCCACTCTGGAGCCAAGGGCTTAAGTAAGTAGGGATCGAAACCTGGACCGCTCGTCCCTCACATTGACCATTAGGCCACTGTGCTTCCCACAAAAACACAATCACTGGGTGGGTAAGGCCCAGTTCAGACGCCGTACTTCACATGAGCCGAATCGAATTCGAATTTAGGCCGACCCAAATTAATTTAATTAGACCGGCTGAATTGATTCACACGCCGAGATTAATTCAGCCAAACTTAAATTAATAGGGGAAAATTGCTGTTATACTGAAAAATACATTATAATAATTCATGCATTTGGTTCGGCTCATGTGAAGTTCGGCGCCTGAATCAAAGCCGGTCCACAGCCGTTATTCCCGGCTGAGCCAGGCGGGAAGAACGGCTGAGCCGATCCGAATTCATTCAGCCGTTCTGAATTGATTCAGACGCCGTACCTCACATGAACTTTAATTCATCGAATTCGATTCGGCTCATGTGAAGTACGGCGTCTGAACTGGGCCTAAGAAGCAGTATACCACACAGTACAGCTAGTAGCCTGCTAATAGGTCATGAAAGTGAACAGGTCATGAAAATGAGGACAAATCATCAACTGGGATTGGCGAGGCAGTTTTTCATTGAATGGATTAAATACTCTGTCAAGATTCCACAAAACCAGACACTGCAGCCACAAAATGCAGCCAGTGGATTTAAGTGGATTTTTCTGTTAGAGTAGTGCATTTTATTCAACACTTGTATGATGGGCAAGTACATTTTTCGATATTTTTAGTTGGCAGATGAAGTATAAGGCCAACGAGAAAGGCCTTCAGGCTAGTACAAAATGGCTCCAACTTGCCATAACGGCATCCTGGAATTATTGGCTGGAAAATCTGTTTTTCTTTGCATGCTGAAAAAATACTGACCAATCCAAACTTGGGTACGATGTGTTCAGCAAGCAGTTAGCCTACCGTGCCTTTGACATGAAGCTGTGATTGCTCACAAATGTTTCTTAATACAATGTAATAATAATCAACTTTATTAATATTGGAGTTCTGTCTTATTTTATATATTTTTATTTACTCAATTTAATTATACAGATGTATAGAGAAAAAAAATATACAGTAGAACCCCGCTAACTTGAACTCGGTTAACTCGAACTCCCCGCTATCTTGAACTCAAACCCATTCCCCTTGCCCTTGTTTTTCAGTCATGCACTATCGGCTAACTCGAACCCCCGCTATCTCGAACTATTTTTTGTTTCCCTTGGGAGTTCAAGTTAGCGGGGTTCTACTGTATATATAATAAGATAAATAAGATTAAACTACATAAAACTACACACTGTATAATTTGTTAGGTTTATACAGAACGTTAAGTTCCTTATTATAATAAACCAACCAACGAGTAAAACTAAGAGTAAAAACCTAATGTATACATTAAAAAAGCCTAAAAAATAAAAAAAATAAAAACTAATTCAATTGGTACATTGGTGCACTACAGATTACCTTAACATCTCCCTTTGAGTCGAACCCATCCAACTGGTTGAGAAGCTCCAACATCGTGCGCTGGATTTCTCGCTCACCACCTGAATTGGACTCGTACCTGCAGGAATTGGTGAAGTAATCAAGATTAATGCAGTTGAAGTTACATGAAAGAAAACACTGAAATCAACACGCAAATTCATTATGAAATACAAATGTACAGGCTTCAAAATATGGCATTCATGGTTACAGCAAAAGCACAAAAGTGTAACCTATTTTAATCAATTCACATTCTTTCATGTGCGCATACTATCCAATCAGAAGCTGAGGATAGCTATTTTTTGGCTTCTGATTGGATAGAATGCGAATTAATTAAAGTGGTCACACTTTTGGGCTCCTTGCTGTAAGAAGTTGACTATATAGTCATGTATCTTTTTAGAGTTATCAACCATTACACTTATCATACTCTCTGAGGTGAACATCCTCGGGACCAGCTCTAGTTAGAGACAAACAAGTGAAACTTGGCCAGACTCGCCAACCATGAAAGAGTTGAGTTTTGAGAGGGTTACAAATTGTAACTGTAATACTGTATCTTTGCAGAGAAGTTGGAGAAGTGAAAACTATTATTGAAATTATTAATTTTCCCCCTGCCCCCACGTAAAATGGCACTGAAAAGAAATAAGCCCCTTGGGAATAACAACTCCTTTAGCATGGTTTTGATGAAAAAAAAAATGTTTAAATGCAATTTGGTGAAAAAGAATAACTGACTTGTAAAGCAAGACACGGTTTTTATCTGAACCTTACTCAAGCAGATCTGTAAAGCTGTTCAGCTACTTGTGACTTTCCTACCTTTTGAAATCATGTCAAGAATTTTTTTTATTTTTTATTTTTTATTTTTTATTTGTCCATTATATTACATTTACACTAATTTGCCTAGTTGATAACTGTCTGCTAGTTACATATAATGGCAGGAGATCTTAGCAAGCTCTATTGAGCTTTTCTAGGAAGATCCCCTTTTTTGTCAGTCTCTGTCTCTGGGTGTTCCAGATAAGAGAGGGATCTCAGGTCAAAAAGGTTGGCTACCTGACCCGACAAATGAATAGAAAACTTCACATGATTTGGTGAAGTCCACATCTATTGACCGGTTGTAATTCCTCATTAACACCGTACCTTTTAAAACTTATCTGGAACCCTGTCTCTGTTAAATCTGAGTTTGCGTTTACAAGTTGATAATAAAATGCTATTCCCTAGCTTGGCCTATGCAAAGTGATGTTGGCTGCCAAGTGATATTGGCTCCTAATGTTAAAAGAGACTAGCCTTATCAAGGCTACATGTATGTTTTGTTTTTCTTGGTTCCCACAGCATCAATCTCGTCAATGAAAACAATGGATGGGGCCATGTTCCTCTGCCACTCGAAACATTTCTCTTACTAGTTTAGGACCATCTCCCTAAAGAGATAAAAAAACAAGGTGCAAATTATTTAAAAATTAAATTGTAAATTAGTAATACAGTCAATGCTCTAGTATCTGCTTAATACAGGGTGGTGTCTGCTTAATAGAGGTATTATTTACAGTAAAACAAGGGAACTGATAAATGTTGGGATTTCTGCTATTGTCCGCTTAAGACTGTAGTAAATTGATCAAAAATTGATGTTGTTAACTGCTTTTGCTAACAAGGTCTTTCCTAGAGAAAAATAATAATAACAACACAACTTTGAATATAACTTGATAAGCTTCCGATATAACAGTGAGCTCTCACTAAGAGTGACACTCCTGGGACCAGCACTATAGTTTGTCCGCCTTACATGTAGGTGTTTCCCTTAAAGGGAGTTTAGTACGTTATAACTTATAGACAAACAAGTGAAATTCAGCCAGGACAAGCTAACCAACCGTGTCCACCTTAGAGGACGTGTCCGTCTTACAGTGGTGTCTGCAGTTAACTGTTTGTAACATGAATAGAAATTGCACATAAAAAATCATATTAATACTCATTACTAGAGTATAACCAAGCCTGCGACAGTCGGCCAACTACATGTAACAATATGATTGGTTACCCCGGGCCCGGGTTGGTTACCTAGCTAGGCCCAGCAAGTCTGTAAAACTTGTACTTTTTCTGCTCAATTTTATTATTGAGTGACGTGTACAACCAGTCGACCTTATCGGCTGACGAAGATTAGCCGTAAGCAGTTGAAACATGGCAATCTACATCCAAATGTTTACATCGCGAGACAAGCGATAATAAACAATTAATATGAACATGTACATAATAGTGAAAAATATCAAGGCTTGAGGTTCGGCTTTGGCAGATAACACAAACCGAGGCCTTGATAATTTCGGCATCCAATAATAATTTAATGTTTTATTATACAACTCATTTAAAATACCAAATCATCACTTCGGGTTTAACTTTGCAGCGTTTTGTAGCTTTTTCCTTCGTGGATTGTGGCATATTTTTTCCACTGCCGCTAATGAAGCGAACGGTACATGTGCATGATGTCAATTGACATATATGCAGCCTGTAGGTTTGACCTGTGTATTGTCTGTCTTGGTTAATGAGTATTAATATGTGCAATTTCTGTTCATGTTGTACCGTATTTACCCGCGGATAGGCCGCACCCGCAGATAAGTCGCACCCTAAACTTTCAACTCATTTTTTTTGGGAAAAAAATATATAGCACAAAAGTGAAGGGAAATTGAGACACGCAAACACGAACATGCAAAGTCGTGACAATTTGTTATATGTATCAGTATATCCAGGTCTATGTCTTATCAAGTGATTATGTGACTAGACACTGATATGTGACTGGACACTGATATGTGACTAGACACTGACAATGTGTTACATATACAGTATGTCCACATGTATGTTTTATCAAGTGATTATGTGACTATAGACACTGTGTCAATGTGTTATATGTATCAGTATGTCCACATGTATGTTTTATTAAGTGATTATGTGACTAGACACTGACAATGTGTTACATGTCAGTAAAGTGTGTCCACATGTATGTTTTATCAAGTGATTATGTGACTATAGACACTGTGACAATGTGTTACATGCTTCAGTAGGTCCACATCTATGTTTTATTAAGTGATTCATCAAGTAATCATGTGACTACAAGATTTCATATTGAAAACTATGCTCAAACAGTGAAACACACAACATGCTGTACAGTGGCGAACAAAAAATTATCTACATATTACTGTAACAATATATTAAAACTGCAAATCAACCTCTACAGTAGGTGGCGTACAATTATAAAAAAAATTCCCCATTCTTTTAAAACTGAATCTAAATATTAGCCATTGGAGGATTTTGTGCCTTACAGTGCGACTGCTCGAAGGTAGGAGGTTTTCCGAGAGGTTCGCTCTTTGTTTGTGTCAAGTTCAACTACGGTCTGTGTGCTTCAATGCTATTGGTCATTTTACGAAAAAGGTCGCCATCCTTTGTTCTCAATTAACTTTTTGATTGGTTACTTTCTTTCAACTGGCGCGCTTCGAGTATTCGCACTGTAAGATGTGGTGGGGTGGGTTAAGTTTTTAGGGAGAGGTTTTCTCGTTCCCAGATTTCACTCGGCCATTTTTTTCCCCTCTTGCTTTATTTGCCTTATTTCACTTCTCGCTCGACATTCTAAGGGAAAGAGGGACTACTCGTATCTAACTGGCGATACTTGCACTGTACCGTGTACCTTTGCAGCTCTCACGGAATGTCAACAGAAAGCTTATGAAGCCACCCACCCTATGCGCATTGGAGCTTTCCTACCCAAGTGTAATGCGGATGGAAGCTACGCGCGTGTGCAGTGCTGGGGCTCTACAGGATACTGCTGGTGCACATCAGAGGTCCAGAGGATGGAACAAAGTGGCCTGGGACTAGAATTAGAGGAACATCCAACTGTGACGTCAACGATGGAGATTCTCCTGTGTTTTCCCCCACAGGAGTGTCCATGTTGGACTCACATTCAACTACAGCTTTAGTTCAGTGAAGGATGTTTTGAGCAACTTTAAAAAGTGAGTATGTCATATGTTAGCAAAACGTGCATCGCATAACAGGACAAGCTGGGACGGAGCAGTGATGATGGTGTAGCCTGAGTAAGCGCTCGCCTTCCTGTCCCATCAATCTGGCGCGGCCGGGGTTCAAATCCCCCGACTCGGTTTGATATATGGGATTAGTTTGTTGTTAGTTCGCAGTCCCTTGGCACTTCGTTATGTCGTTGTTGCACTGTACTCTGGTTTTCTTCCCTCCGCAGAAACCAGCATTTCTAAATTGCAAAATTTTCGATCTAGAATCCAAGGGCCAGAGGTCTGTCAGTCCTAAGACTGTTTTAACAGTGTCACCCCTTGTTAAACAGTGTATTTTTTTTAAATATATATTTTAATTTTAAATTCGTCATTTTGGAAATTCCCTTTATTGAATGAGAGATGGATTTTGCGATGTACAAATTTTCTTAGAAAAACCTCAAAATAATAGTTAACCAAGGAAAGATCGAGGAGATAGTGAACCAAAAAGGAGCAAGGATGGTTAGATTGACATGAGTACCATCGGTGACGTAGCTCTGTTTCATGTTTTTGTTTCAATAAATGATACAACTTGGTGTCACTTCTGTTATAACACATTTTATAAACATTTCAGTTGGTCAGATATTCCATTAAATAAGTCCTCTTGTCAAATCACATTGGCCCATTTATACTGTAACAAAGTCGTCTGGAAAATTCCGGTCACGCCAAAACGCAGACCGTGCGGACTGCAGACTGCAGACTGCAGACCGTGCAGACCACGCAGACCGTGCAGACTGTGCAGACTGAGTACTTTTTTTTTTCACCTTGATCTCAATCTAAGTTTCATTTTTCTTTTTTTTACAAACAGCCGTAGACGAGTAAGGAATCTGTTTCTAGAATAAATTCTCCAAACCACTGATCAGTTTCCCGGTAAATGATGCCCTATTCTAGACCGAAACTCTCTGATTTCTATATCTTATCTCGCAAATTACGCTAACGACAAGGCTGTGTTTAACAATCGAAATGCGGCGAATAATATTACTTACAAGTTATTGCGGTCCTGAGCCAAAACTCGAAAACACTGCACTTCAAACATGGCTAAACCGCTCACAGAGCATGAATTACGCGTCAGCGTTACTAACCAGCGGTAATATCAAATGTACTTAATGTAACAATCATGAAGCTTACACGCTCCCAAGCAAGGCAAGTACCACGCAAAGTTGAGTTCACCAAAGCTCACACACGTGTTTGTATCAAGCTATGTACGTGTAAACACAGATGTAAACGTGTTTTATATTTCTTGAATACAATAACCCACTAATTGAAGCCTTGAGTCTTGTCTTTCCCGCCCAAATTAATTATAATAATTATTTTGGCTCCCCGCAGAGGCGAGTAAAGTTTTGAGTTTTGCACATGTTTGACTACGACCTGACGTTTTGGCTCGGTGTAGCTGTTCACCTGGTGGATATTACGTTGCTCAGTGAAGTAACTCTAAAGTGTAGTCGGCCGTGTAACTCGATAGATTTGAAATTGATGCATGGGTTCAAACTTTCGTTTGTTGTTCGTGTGTAAGTTTTAACTGGCTCACTCTGATGTATAAAATATATAAACGAACTCTATTTTGATTTGTTCGAGATAAAATTGAGAACAAGGTAAAAAAAAGTACTCAGTCTGCACAGTCTGCACAGTCTGCGTGGTCTGCACGGTCTGCAGTCTGCAGTCTGCAGTCCGCACGGTCTGCGTTTTTGGCGTGACCGGGGAAAATTCAGACTTCAAGAACTTAGACCTTAGAACTTAGAGGTCTCCATTGTGAGCCTAAACACTGCAGGTGTTGGAGTAGTAGAGCACGAGTTGAAGGGGCGCGCGCGATGGAGGAAACACACACGCCCCTCCATATCGCACTCCGTTATTACTCCAGCTCCTGGTACGCAGGCTATAGAAACACTTGCACTGTTCTCTGACTTTAGCTAGGGCCGCTTAATAAGTTAACCTAACCTTTTTTTCATTTCTAGATCTCTAAAGACACAGATAATTACCATGTTTACATTGAAGGAAGACCAGCTACAATCCCTTCAGGTAACTTGATTTCATGTCGATGAGGGGGGTTAGGCCTAGATTATGAGCAGTCACTTTTCCCCTTAGTCCGTTGAGCGAGAAGTCAAATTAAGGGAGAGGGAAAAAATAGCCGCGCGAAATCTGGGTGGGAAATGCGCCTCTCGCCCCAGATTTCGCGCGGCCAGTTTCCTCTCTCACTTTAGTTTGCTTCTCGCTCGAAGAGTAGTCTAGGTTAGGGCTACGAGTGGTGGCAAATGATAGTAATACTGTAGAATCCCGAAAGTGACGATCCCTCGTAGGTATAACGAGGACAATCTAGTTATTGTCGAAAGTAACAACCGCTCCGAAAACAGCGACCACCTGAAAACTAGTGATCTTCCTTCCTCCTGTAACTCTCAGTTTAGGTTATCCGTTGTATAACTGGTCTAAGTTAAATGCTGTAAGCTGCTTTAATCATCCACATACTTAAAAGTTTTATATTAGAACCACCTTGTACAGCATAATAAACAGTACCACATGAAAGTACTGCTCACTAGCTTTCATTTGAATGGTCACACACTAGGGTTTCATCCACAGACTTAAAAGTTAGAACCACCTTGTACAGCATAATAAACAGTACCACGTGAAAGTACTGCTCACTAGCTTTCATTTGAATGGTCACACACTAGGGTTTCATCCACAGACTAAAAAGTTAGAACCACCTTGTACAAAATAATAAACAGTACCACGTGAAAGTACTTCTCTATAGCTTTCATTTGAATGGTCACACACTGGGGTTTTATCCACAGACTTAAAAGTTAAAAATACAGCAATTGACTTGATGCTTGATTTCTGGGAGTGAAAGGGTTAAAAACGTTCAAAAACCGAAGTTTGGCAAGGTTGTTACTTACCTGTTTTCAAAAGCTTTTGACTATCCGAAAGTAATACCCTCGCTACTTTCGTTATTCTCGTTATTTCGTCGTTTGATGATCCATAAGTTGATTTTCATCTTTTGTTTCTGTTGTTATACTCTAGGTGCAGGAAGGCAGTATCTTGTTGGATTTAGCGTTGAACCATCCAGCGGAGGAAAAGACCTGAGTGAATTTGGCAGATGACATCACAGAAAAGGTTTGACTATGGTTACGACTAATGAGGAACAGAAAGGGTTGCTAAAGCCTATTTAACAATTAGATTATGAGCTCGAGATTTCTATGATGTACGGCCTCATCAACTATCACATCATAGAAATTGAGAGCGAATAGTCTAATTGTTTTAGTAAATTCATAGCAATTGTCTAGTAATAAAACTCTAAATCCTCCTCTTGAAACTTCGGAGTAACAAGAAGAAACCACAATTTCGTAGACGACCTCCAGCCACTGCACACTAATGGCTGATAGTATACGAGTAGCTCAGCCAATCAGATTGTCTCATTTGCATTAGTATACTAGTAGATTTTTACTAAAATAGCTTATGGGAGGTGCAGTGACCTAATAGTTAGCGCGTTGGACTCCAGATCGAACGGTTGGGTTTGAGCCATGGCCAGGGTCATTGTTTTGTGTTCTTGGGCTGGGCAAGAAACTCTCACATTGCCCTCTCCACCCAGGAGTATAGTTGGGTACCGCGGCGAACTGTTATAACAACCTGACAAAATGCTGGGGGATAATCTGCTATGGACTAGCATCCTAGCCAGGGGAGTAGCAATACCCTAGTCGCCTCATGCTATGGAAACCGGGATAAGCTCCGCAGAAAATTAAGCCAAGTGGCTGGATATTAGTCCATCATAGGGTATCCGCCAATCAGCATATTTGCCAGTATAGTTATTGCCGTAACAGTTTGCCGGTACCCATAATTATATACTTCTAGTTCGATAGAGACACTGAGAGTAACCTACTAGCAGTAGAGAGTTTTACCATGCAGTATTATTGTAATCACCTTAACCCTTTCACTTCCAAGAGTGTCAAGTTCAAACTGCTGAGGGGAAAATCTGGAATTTCATTTTGCAAAATTGTCAACAACAGTACCATTTGAAAGTACTGCTCATAGCTTTCATTTGAATGGTCACACACTACGGTTTCATCCACAGACTTAAAAGTAAGAACCACATTTATTGACTCAAAGTTTGACTATGGGATTGAAAGGGTTAAATTCTTCAGACGCAAAATTCCAAAAGTCCAAGCATTTATGGAACGCAAAATTCGTTCCGATAATAAGCCCACCATAAGAGCCTTTTGGGCAAAATATACGCCCAAGGCTTCAGTATTATAGGAATTTTACGGTAGTGAGTGAGTGACAAAGTGTCTGTCAGAGATCTATTTTAATTATCGAATTGACCACGTGTATCATCGTCTCTTTCCAGGCTCGCAAACACGAACTAGTGATCCACTTCAGCGGTATTACCTTTGTAGCAGAACCCAACGTCATGTTAGCATCACCCATGTATGTCGAGGAAAGAACTGTTTCTAAACAACAAGAGGATAGCTCGAGCAGCAGCGTGTCCATCACTGGCGTCCGCGTTCATTGCTGTCTTCTGTACCTTGGCTGTAGTTGCTGTAGCACTTGTAACATTTAAGGTGAGCATGGTTTCGTCTTGTGTTGGTTCTTTCACTGCTTAGACTTTGGAGCGACGACCGATTCATACGGCGTACTTGCCAAAAATTAGCTCTCCATTGCAATTTGCGGCCGAGATGTGGGCACTTCAGGTTTTAATTTTCCATACAAATCCTTCTAATTTTACGTCTGTTCCTTCAGTTTAGAACAGGCGGAAAATTAGAGAGGTTTGTATGGGACGGTACCAAACTTTGAACCTCTATATCTTCTGTTCTATTCGTGCTAAGAAGTTGACATTTTGTGGCTGATCATACAGCAGCAATCTTTATCTGATGATGGGATTTTGAGGCTTGATAAAAATAATTCGAAAATTTGTGACGTCACACTTTACCACAATATTTGGACGAATTAAAATTCGTCAAACCAAATTAAAATTATTTTAATATTTTTACAACAAGGAGCCCAACAGTTTGACTACTTTTAATTAATTCACACTCTTCGTGCATGCGGACTATCCAATCAGAAGCCGAATAATAGCTATCCCGGCCCGTCTTCTGATTGGATAGTATACGTGCACGAAAGAATGTGAATTAATTAAGAGTGGTCACACTTTTGGGCTCCTTGTAAGACTATTACAGCAGTACAGTCGAAATTCCTTTACAACCAGGACTTTTCGTTCCAACCGTGAGCCGATCCATACACTTATTCAAACCTTCCTTACAACGGAAAACTCTCTACAACTGCCAGTTGTGTTTGCATCAGGCGATGTGAACACGTGTGCTATTTTCTATTTCTTAAACCATACTAGTTGTTACTCTCGTCAAGAAGAAATAAATAGGCAATGAGAGATACGTTTTTCTCTCGACAACCCCAGAGGAGCATCAAAACTGTTCAGGGGGGCGGGGGATGTACAAAATAAATACTCCAAATTGAGGTCGTTAGCTTTATTGTTGTCATTGTAACTACAAATGAAAACTTTAAGACTGCTCTGAAAAAGCAAAATGTAAGGATTCGTCTCTCCCAAATACCTTCTGGTACATAAAATTCGTCAATCCACAGTTTCATTGTTTATAGTTTTTGATGAACTTTACAAGGTATATTCCTTTGTTAATCATACTTTTTTAATTTTTTTGTTAGTTGATTCAGAAAAAACGAAAGAAACTCGGGTCTTGAGGAGAGGGTAAGTGTAATAATCATTGTGTAACACCTTTGCCTCAGTCCTATTACATCTTAGAGCAGTTTTCAATTGAGTGTCGAAAGTAATCGCTGAATTGCTATGGTTTTGCTTGACTACGCCCAATGATTGCTTTAAGTTCTCATTGGTTCATTTTGTTGTCTACGTTTGTGGTGATTGGCCATTGTAATTGCTTTGGTTTTGGTTTCACGACACCCTTTACCCATGTACCGGGGTCCCTTTAGTACACTTTAGTACACTCGAATACGAGGAGTTTGGTGGAATAGACTTGAAGGATGCAAGATAATTCCTTTTCCCTTTCAATGTTGCAAAACGTCGCCTCATTTTAACGCAGATACTTGCAAGTCCACATTATAAAGGGGCCGGGAGAGTGAGAAACTGAGGCTTTATGTCTCAAAATTATTTTCTTTCCAAAGTAATCTTTGTGTTCTT
The DNA here is from genome assembly GCA_029204205.1 of Desmophyllum pertusum. NCBI lineage: Eukaryota > Metazoa > Cnidaria > Anthozoa > Scleractinia > Caryophylliidae > Desmophyllum > Desmophyllum pertusum. The sequence continues at coordinate 241,256 of MU827325.1, forward strand.
TGGGTTCGTTTGCTAAGCTTTGTGATTGGTTCAAATCGCTTGGGCTATCGACTTCTCCCGCGCTTGGTACCGGTTGTAAGGTTGTACTGAGGGCTCTGATTGGTTCGTTTGCGGTATTTTTGCGGGTAGTGATTGGTCGGAATAAATTGCTTTGGTTTATGTTTTATGACAATTCGCTCCAGATAGCAGTTATACGACTGATAAGAGGGGACACTGACTTCCTTGACTTTGTACCTTCTACCCTGGTGGGAAATACGGCCAGAAAGTGCCTAAGAGAGCACACGTGACTTCCGTGACTCCTGACAGGGCTACGTTGGTACACTGACTTCTTCTTCAGTGGGGAATGTCTCTGGGAAGTACCTAAGTGGGGACACTACCTTTCCGTCTGCCCCGGCGGGGAATAGAGCTGGAAAGTACCAAAGTGAGGATGTACTTAAGTAACCATCATCATCATACACTATGTGTTCGTTATACTTTTGTTTGTACTGTGTCATTAACTTGTGACTCCTTTTCCTAGCTGTACGTTTTGTCTTAAACCTGAGGTGCGCCGCCTTATTCGCTCGCTCATCCTTCCCTCTAGGCCAGCTTTGTTTACAAAGATGGAGGCGCTGAACTGAACCCCACACTCTCAGACGCTTGAATATTTGGACTCGACTCATAACCGGATGTGTCTTAACTATAGTGATTATTTTCCTACAATGGACGACTCTACCTTCAACGTGGAGTGTGCATGCAACTTAACGGAGTAGCTAGAATAGATCACGCTTGGATAATAAACGTGATTGTGAACGTGATTGCGTGACATCAACGATCAGGAATGCTGTCAAGACTGTCCCACATGGTGGGGCGTTTTTAACTATATTAACAAAATGACAAAAACAAAACCCTCAATTGTTATAATTATAGATTTTTCTATTCAAAATGTTTTACTACTAGAGATAATTCTCACGAAGAACCAGATATATTTTTTTACTTGAAATAAAATAACGAACATTTATTTGGTTGTTGTTGTTGTTGTTGTTGTTGTTGTGTAAACGTTAACTGGGGTTTCAGGTAGTTCTTATTTTAGCTCAGCCTTTCCTAGTGTGAAATGCAGAAATGTAGTACCAGGTACGAAAACCTGGTCAATTGTTATGAAACACTCTAAGGCGGACACCCTCGGGACCAGCTCTAAATGTCCACCTTAGAAAGGTGTAAGTCCAGGGGTGGATCCAGGAATTTTTGATAGGGGTAACGTTATAGACAAACAAGTGAAATTCGGCAAATAAAAGCTATTGAGCAGTGTGTGATCATTCAAATTTAATCTATTGCAGTCGGGGGAACAAGTGTTATTTTGACAAATCTTCGTTGAAGCACTCGTAAAGTTTCCAATCAACGAATTGCGCTAAAACTCTCGTGAGTGGTTACTTCTAGCAAAGGAACCGATTTCCTTTGACAAAGTCCCTTTCAATTAACCCATTGACTACTAAACCGGCCGTTAGGGGACCATGGTCCTCGTACCACTTGTGACGTCAACATTTTTCACACCAGAAGATGTTTTAATTATCAGCTGATAAAGTGGGGAAAAGTCTTACAAAGCATGCCTAAATTAATGATCACGAAACGATGAATTGGTCCAGAGATACGCACACAACACACGTTTTACCTAAAAATGTGCACTTTCTTTGACGTACCGGTGGAAATTTTTCCAACGCGAACAAAGCCAACTATAAGGCCAACAAACCATTGGAACCCCCCACCTCTCTTGAAGATTTGGAGATGTGTACCTTTATCATGAAAGATATGTTAAGTTCAATCCACCGTAAGAAAGAAGATGGCGACTGGTACATTTACCCACAACTCGTAGCGCACGAAAACCCTAAAAAACGCTCATAAAAACGCACAGAAAAGTTCTAAAAAACTTCAAACCTAGCATACATAATGTTGTTAGTACAGGGACGAATTTCGCAAACATAAGGCTTTCAGATGTGCCTATTAGCTGTGTTAGGTTCGCAAGGTATTGTGGTAAAATGTACAGCCGCCATTTTTTTCCTACGGTGGATTGAAAACGTTTCTTCCCTGCTCCGGAATCATGTTCGAACTCGGAGCGCTAAAAGCTTGTCATCTTCTAGCTTTTAGCATTTTTTCGAGAAATATAATTTATTTTATAATATATTAAAATATTAAATTGTTCTTTGTGGTCACGATGCAGTTCATCTATTATAATACCCACGAGATGTACCGAGTGAACGGTTAATTCAAATGAACACGTCTCTTGTAGTTGATATCACAAAGAATTAGTAGGCGCCTATAACAATCAGATCTCTTTCACTGGAATAGTAATCCTTTATTTTTATTCTAAATTAAAAGCGTTACATCGCAATAATTAATCAACTTCTTTAATTTCGACTGTCCATGCAAAAGTAGAATTGACTTAACCTTACCGTGGACATGTTTGGTAATAAAACTCCTGCAAACATCCAAGAAACGTTTTTAAATATAATGCTTAGAAAGGATATGCCTGGACATTTAAGGATTCCACAACTGTGATAGTTAACAGCTCTCCAAACCCCATACCGCGCCCTGATCAAGGCTACGAGGAGTTCCATGTCCACAAACATGTCCACGTTAGAAAGTAAAGCTAACTGATTACTTATTACGAATGTTACAATATACGCTAAGCTAATAGGCCTTATGCATGATTAATATATTACGTCAGGTGCTCAAAATTCACCACAAGCCTCGTTTACACGACATTCTTCTCGAACCTCTGGCACCTTCATGCTGTTTACACGTGGGTTATATTTTCATCTTTGCTGCTTTGGCGGGGAATTAGTTCATGATCAAATTTACAAGTTTACACTTCGAAAGCGAGGCTTGGGGGAGAAATTAGATGGTCTGACGTAAATATGCATAAGGACTGTTCAGTGCTGCTGTATTAAACAAACAGTCACTTGGAAGTCCGCTGAATGTTCATACAGACTCCTTGATGTATTACTATTCCCAGGAGCATATCACCCCGGAGCCTCTATCTGTGCTGATTAATGACAACAGCGTAGTTACACCTTCGGCTATTTTAGAATCGTTCTCCCGCGAAAATATTTCGGTGTACGTCCGCGGAAAATAGTGATGGTTCGTAGTAACGACATTCCGCCGTTCTATTTTTATTCCACGTTCCTCTCGTCCATTCCTGGTTTATTTTTACTCTGAAACATGAATGACAACCTCGTGTTCGCAACAGGTGATTTTCGCGGCAAAAGTTATTCTAAAAATAGCCTAAGGTGTAACTACGCCGTGTCATAGGCCCAATAAGGGAGATGGAGGCTCCGGGTGATACGCTCCTGAATTATACCTCAATGCTATTTCAAAAAACTATTTTTCAGGCATCTGGATGCTAAAACTTTCAGTAGCCGTTCATTTTGATGTGACAACTGTTTTTCGTTTGTTTTTTACGTTGTCATGGCCACGCGTGTTTTGATCATGATTGTAGTATTAGTACATTTTTACATCCTATTATCTTTTTGGCATAATTTGGTATCGATTTATATATGCTTTTTTTCTGACGTCATGAAAACATACTGAAATCCAAGAAAGCGATTTAATGACGTTATTTGACATCATATAACGTCATAACCAACAAATAACTATCTTATATTGTAGAGCAAACTTAAAGTTTTCTACTAAAGGCTTATGCGCTTTCAATATGTCCTTATAACAACGACCAAAGAAGGGGGGGGAGGAGGTCCTATCAACTTCCCCCTTGTACGGTCAAAGGGGTACGACTTTAAAATACGTTCCGAGGGTTAATACTGAGTGTTCTGAAGAGGATCTGATAGGTATTTCTTTCGAAGCTGAGTTTACGCATGCGTGCAGCGGTCTTCGTGTCATCCGTGTGAAGTCAAATGATTACAAGCTTCCTTAGTTCCACAGCTTATGAAATGACAATCTCCAAATCATGCCAAAACGCCAAGAGACCAATGACTTGAACTTTGAAGCCAGTGCGTGGCGAGAAGATTATTGCTTACGTCGATCATATTTCTACGAACAAAGCTAGAAAAAAAAGCTATCTATTTATTTTTGTTATATATGTAGATTTCAAAAGCCGACATCCAAGACTAAACTAGTTAAGGTAATCTTAAACTTTGATATCGACTCGGGTAAATACCGTAAAATTCCAATAATAAACCCACAACCCCCCCCCCCTCCCCCAGTCCCCACCAAACGCAGAAATCCTTCCGATAATAAGCTTAAGCCCTCCAACGCCCACCCTGTGATGTTCATTTCACCACTGTATTAATTTGTTTTGTGTTAGATATCGTTATGTTTAAAGGAGGTTTTACTATGAGGTATTCTCCCGGTGTGCACCTAAACTTTTTCACATGCAAAATTCCTTTCAAATATTAGCCCAAACATTTATAATACCTTCCGATAATTATCCCCCCCCCCCCCCCCCCCCCCAGATAATACCTTATTCTCACTTAATTTCGCGATGTATTAATTTTCGCGGTTTTTCGCGATATAGCAAAAAAACGCGAAAATAAAAAACGATATTTTCGTAAAAGTTTAAAGGCTTTGAGGCCCTTTATTCTCTGAAAATCGCGAAATAAAGCCTCGCGAAATACGGATCTGTCGCGAAAAATTAATGAGAATAAGGTAATTAAGTCCCCTACCCGAAATATACCCCACCACCGCTTGAAAAATACAGGCACATGGCTTATTATTGGAAATACTTTACGAAAATGCTGTAAATTAAAATTGAGGTACGTAGTAAAGCTCAATACTACGCAATTCCTCCTCTATAACACATCATTTCTATTTCCAGCTGTTAAATTGGACGACAACTGGTCGACATGAAAAGAAGTTACTTTCCCGTTAACGTTTTGTTCCTGCCATGAAACCTGTCTCAAAAAACTCTCAGCAGTTTCTTTTCATCGAGCTTCGTCCTCGAGCTTCCCTTAGATAAACTGCACGTTCCTTCCTTCTAAAATGCCCGGGGACAGATATAGGTTTGTGGTTGTTTTTAGTATCATAGCAGAAGCAAACGACAGGAGAAATACACACACTGAATAAAGGATATAAAAACTCCTGTTAACTGCTCGCCGAGTAGTTTTCTCTGTACTTGATGATTCAGCTTCTGCAACAATAATCAACCCTATTAGAGGCAATATACTTGTGTTCAAGAACACTTCGGAGAGAACTCGTTTCGCTTCGAGTGATGGTGAAAATTTCGGTGTGGCAAATCGCGGAGTCGATTTCGAGTCATAATGACTGCGTTTGATTGCATGATGAGAGAACGAAAACAATGGAATGGGACGAAACCTTTCAATATTTATGGTATTTTCAAAAGTGACTTGCATTATGTTGGCAAGGTAAAGGGAATATACCCGTTATTGACATCTCTACTGAAATTTGCGACTGCTGACCTGCAGCAAAACTTGTAACAAACTTTCGAAAAAGTAATCAAAAGGCTGCGCTTTTCAAGTAAAAATCTTTGTTTAGATCGATGCGTAACCACACTAGTTATCGATTCAAATATTAAATGTAGAACAAAATGCTACTCACAATGTTCTGATTGATTTTCTCCAACTCCATCGTGACGTCGTCACCAATGAGAACAAACGGAGCCCAGTATTTTACTGCACAGAACCTCTCTGACTCTCGAAGACATCTTCTAGCATGGTTAAGAGCCACACTGGCGCTATTTCCATTTTTCAGGTGTTCGTAAAAACTGGTCATAAACTTCATAGTGGCCTCGTCATTAACTGCCCAGAGTGACACCAGAACAGAACGAGCACCAGCACCCAGGAAAGCTCGTCCAATACCGACCACACCCTCAGGCGTAACCTTCCCTTGAGCACTGTGACAGCAACTAAGCACAACAAGCCTCGCTCGTAGCTGAACAGCTTGTACATCTGACATTGTTAACAGGAAATCTTTCTCTTTAGGGATCTTGGATGACCGTGTGGGATTTGGAGCCAAAGCAATTTCACCAGCTTCCATATCACCATGTGCTGCAATGTGTACCAACGCAACTGAACCAATCCGTTTAAGTACCTCATCTTTAGTTGCATCACTTCCTGTGAGCGGTTCGGTGTTAAGGATCTCTCCTATCATCTTTACCTCCTCCCTGGCCCATGGCAAACATTTTAAGTGCTTGCGCTTGCCGCGAACTCTCTTAACTTCCTCCACACATGGATCTCCTACCAGCAGCGCCCCAATCGTATTGTGGTAGTCCTCGGGACAATGTGTGATCAGTTTTAAACTTGTAAGCGAGGGTACAATGCGGATCCTGATAGATTCACTGAGGTATCGGGACGCCTCGTCCACAAACGCAGCATAAGGGGCTAAGCATAGTGGACCATCTGGGACAATGATTAACTCGTCACTTTCAAGCAAGTTTGCAATTGGGCTGATTACAGAATCAAATAAGAGGCGCAGAGATTTGTTTTTGCAGTCCGCTATTTCCTGGCAAGATTCTGCATTGAGCGGTACGTCACCTTCTGGCTCTTCCAATGTACGATTCTCACACTTAACGCCAACACAAACGCCAATTTATTTGAAAGCATCTTCCAACAGCAGGGTCGCATCTGCAATGCTCTTTTTTGCAAAATGCACATCTGTGCCCTTGAGTAGCCATAAATTAATTGTGTCGCTTTCCAGTGCTACAAAAACTGTTTGTGTAGATATATCAGTTACTATGTCAGAGATCGTTCTTTTAGATTCAAACGCTTGCAATTCAGAGCCATACTGTAATTTCATGAGATCCATCAAGGCCTGTGCTCGTCCTTCCTCAGCAACACACAAATGCCTCGTCAGTCTTTTGAAGCTTTACCAAAGTTCTCCAAAGAGCGGTGTAGGCATGTTGACAGGCATTGCGAAATGATATTTTCCACACATCTTCCGACTGAAGAAGAGCTCTTACGACATTGTACAGTTTTACACTGGATTGATAATAATCAAGAGCCTCATGCAAAGCACCCGATAATTCAAAATCACGACCTAGGAAGTAACAGGACAATGCTTCTCCATTTCTCTGCCCCAGTTCTTTGGCAATGCTAAGACCTTGCTTGTGGTACTCTATGGCTTGTTTAAAATCACCCAGATAGCGATAAGCATTGCCAAGATTGTCATAGCCAGCTCCTTCTCCATCTCTCTGCCCCAGTTCTTTGGCAATACTGAGACGTTGCGTTTGGTACTCTATGGCTTGTTTAAAATCACCCAGACTCTGGTAAGCACAGCCAAGATTGCCATAGGCACGTCCTTCTACATCTCTCTGCCCCAGTTCTTTGGCAATGCCAAGACGTCGCATGTGGTACTCTATGGCTTGTTCAAATCAACCAGGCTATAATAAGCATTGCCAAGATTGGCATAGGCACGCCCTTCTTCTTCTCTCTGCCCCAGTTCTTTGGCAATGCTAAGATGTTGCGTGTGGTACTCTATGGCTTGTTTGAAATCACCCAGATTGTTATAAGCACAGCCAAGATTGCCATAGGCATGTCCTTCTACATCTCTCTGCCCCAATTCTTGGGCAATGCTAAGATCTTGCTTGGTATACTCAATAGCTTGTTTAAAATCACCCAGCTTACCATAAACAACGCCAAGATTGCCATAGGCACGTCCTTCACCATCTCTCTTTCCCAGTTCCTTGGCAATGCTAAGATGCTGCTTGTAATACTCTATGGCTTGTTTAAAATCACACAAACTTTGATAAGCATTGCCAAGATTGCCATAGGCAAGTCCTTCTCCATATCTCTTTCCCAGTTCCTTGGCAATGCTAAGAGCTTGCTTGTGGTACTCTATGGCTTGTTTAAAATCACCCAGTCCCTGATAAGCATTGCCAATATTGCAATAGGCACCTCCTTCTACATGTCTCTGCCCTAGTTCTTTGGCAATGCAAAGACGTTTTGTGTGATACTCTATAGCTTGTTGAAAATCACCCAGGCGATTGTAAGCAATGCCAAGATTTCCATAGGCATATCCTTCTCCATCTCTCTGCCTCAGTTCTTTGGCGATGCTAAGATGTTGCTTGTGGCACTCTATGGCTTGTTTAAAATCACCCAGATTCTTATAAGCATTGCCAAGATTGCCATAGGCACGTCCTTCTCCATCTCTCTGCCCCAGTTCTTTGGCGATGCTAAGACGTTTCGTGTGATACTCTATGGCTTGTTTAAAATCACCTAGACTCAGATAAGCATTACCAAGATTGCCATAGGCATGTCCTTCTTCATCTCTCTGCCCCAGTTCTTTGGCAATACTAAGACTTTGCTTCTGGTACTCTATGGCCTGTTTAAAATCACCCAGACTTTCATAAGCGATGCCAAGATTACCATAGGCACGTCCTTCTCCATGTTTCTGCCCCAGTTCTTTGGCAATGCCAAGACGTTGCATGTGGTACTCTATGGCTTGTTTAAAATCACCCAGACTGACATAAGCATTTCCAAGATTGCCATAGGCAGCTCCTTCTCCATCTCTCTGCCCCAGTTCTTTGGCAATGCTTAAGACGTTGCATGTGGTACTCTATGGCCTGTTTAAAATCACCCAAACTGTGATAAGCATTGCCAAGATTGCCATAGGCAGCTCCTTTTCCATCTCTCTGTCCCAGTTCTTTGGCAATACTAAGATGTTGCGTGTGGTACTCTATAGCTTGTTTGAAATCACCCAGCTTATCATAAACAATGCCAAGATTGCCATAGGCAGCTCCTTCTTCATCTCTCTGCCCCAGTTCTATGGCAATGCTAAGATGTTGCTTGTGGTACTCTATGGCTTGTTTAAAATCACCTAGACTCTTATAAGCATTGCCAAGATTGCCATAGGCATGTCCTTCTCCATCTCTCTGCCCCAGTTCTTTGGCAATGTTAAGACGTTGCTTGTGGTACTCTATGGCTTGTTTAAAATCACCCAATTTCTGATAAGCAATGCCAAGGTTGCCATAGGCAGCTCCTTCTCCATCTCTCTGCCCCAGTTTTTTGGCAATGCGAAGATCTTGCTCGTAGTTCTCTATCATTCTTTTTATCATTTTTATAAATGGGTCAAATACACACCTAGTAGACAAACATTATTAAGGCATTTTTGTCAGTTTGATTGATATATTTTATGTTCATTTTACTATTTAACAATCATTCCATGAGCCCGCGTTGGATATGAGAGGATAAATAGCCAACGAGCGCGTAGCGCGAGTTGGCTATAATCCTCTCATATACAACAAGGGCGAATGGAATAATTGTTTTATTAAAAACAGCACTAATCTAAACTTCGGTATTACTTTATCAATCGACTGAGTGATTTTTCAGTTCAATCTAAATGAAGCATGATTTGTATGAAAACGGGGGCAAAAAGGCTGACGCGGTCTGCCAGTTCAGTTAGCACAGTGAATGAAAAGAGAGCAAAGCAGAATTTTAATATTCGCTCTGTGTCTTCTAAAGTTTCGTATATTCTGGGAAATTGTGCAAATGGTTTAGCTTAAAATGGAAAGATCAGAAATAATTGTGGAGCTGAACATTATATTCATTTTACAAGTTGAATGGATAGCTGAACAGGTTGTTTACGGCGAGCAAATCGTGCACGACTACAGAATCTGACAGAATCAATTGTGTTGAAACCAGCGAAACTGAGCCAGTTAAAATCAAGTTCACTGAAGTAAAAAGCAAAGGAAAGCGTCAATATCTACATGGATGGAGAGGAAAAGAGTGAGCTTCGAAGATAATTTCACTGTGAAGTGATCTTGATTGCACCTGACCATTACGGCGAACGCTTGACGAACTGTCGTATGCTTCCTCTCCGACATTTAAGATTGTGCTGATTTTAAAAGCTTAGTCCAGCTGGAATTGACAAGCCTCTTCGAAACACAAGGTAACAATACTGAATAGGCTAAGCTTAAACTTGTGTTGTATATAACAGGTTTTCATTCATTTTGAACGAATTTGTGCAGATTTGTATTCCGGTTTTCGAATTTTCCCGTAAATTGTTTCAGGCTTCCTTTATAGTGCTCGTTCAGTTGCATTTGTAGTACATTAATTACAGGCATTTCCCATTAAGAGTGAATGTCCCTTATAATCGAAGAAAATTGAAAATTGGCGGACACGGTCAAAAATCGATTTGGCTCATATTTTGTCGGGAGGAAGCTTTACATACTAGACAAAACGAAATGAGGTTAGATTTTTGAAATATCCATTTTAAACGGGAATAAACGTTGAAAACCGACTGAGGGTGAAAAGCTCAAGTTTTCACCTTCTGCGAACTCGAAATTATGCAGTTTTCAGGCAGTTCTCATACGAACTAAACGTAACTGCAGAACTTATCCAGCTATATATACATAGTGTGGGACTTCCTTTATCGAGATATAGTGATATTTTTTGTCTCGTGTTATTTCTGAAGGAACCACCATCCCGATTATGAGACGACATCTTCGGCCTTTCGTAAACAAGCCAAAGGCGGCTCAAATTAGCTTGGCAAAAAAAGCATGTGGTAGTGTCTCAAAATTTCTAAAAATGTTTCCAGCCACTCTAGAAGAATAGTTCTATATGATTCTGGTCTTATTTTTTGGGCTCTTCTACTATTTTAATATAAAAACTGACCAAACTCGATCTAAATTACAAATGACGCCATGTTGAAACGATTGACATCAGAATTTATCGCTTTGTAATCAAGTAATTGTTTTGGCCAAAATATATCCCCATTGATGCTTAGAATCAATAGAAACGTATAGATGATGTTTATAATTAGACTGACTCTAGATATACCGAGATATATAAAATAAATTTCGACTATACATACCTTGCAAATCGCGCCATAATTACGGTGAATTACTCTAGCTCGTCCAATTCCCGATTGGTCTTTTGCCATACTACAGTCCGCTTCACATTCACTTCGGCATAAATTATATTATTTGAATCCATATATAAGAAAAACTCTATGTTGTCTTCATAATCAGTTTCGAATATACTGAGAAACAAACTGAGTGGAGGGCTCGATCGAGTCGAGTGACTGAAATCCGATATGCGTGATCTCAACGGCAGTAACAAACTTACTGTCACGCAACCCTTCAGTTCGGCTTTATCTCAGTTACAGTTCTTTTTCATAACGCTTGATCAACTGATAATTTCTTGCTGACTGGCAGTTAACGGGAAGAGCAGGCGCACTCTTGGACAAATTCTGTCAGTCGTGCAATAAATTCCTTTTTCCATTTTTGAGCTGAAATGTCAGTAAGGGACTGTGCAATAATTATCAGGAGATGGGGGGGGGGGGGGGTGGAAAATGGGCTTCATGTAGGAAAATATTAGGTAATACCCCCCTCCTAAAGGAGTGAATTTAGTTATTTGCCCCCCCTCTAATCAGTCAGAAATTATGTACGACGCCCCCCCCCCCCCCCCCCCCACACCACGCACACACATCTTTATACAAGCACACTGCATTTCCCCGCACCTGTGGATTAAAATCTTAGAAGCAGAAAGAAGAGCTCCTACTACATGTTTAATTGTTGGATATCCGCGTCTGGAACAAACATCACATCCGTAGCAATGAACAACAGAGTCATACCAGAAGGAAAGGAGCATATGTGTTATTTTCGGTCCCAACCTTATAAATAGGTACGGATTCGCCAATGTACTGATGTACTTGAAATTAAATGTTAAGCCCCCCCGCTCTTGAGTGACTTATTTTACTTTTACCTTAAGCCCCCCCCCCCCTCCGTGCTTTGAATTTACTCTATGCCCCCCCCCCCCCCCCCTCTGGTTTTCCACCCCTCCTGGTAATTATTGCACAGTCACCCAATGAGGCCCCATTAGGGGTTATAGGGATACGGGATATTTGAGAAAAAAATTATCTTTGAAATGCCCCCTTGGGGAAAGTCAATAAAGTATGTATGTATGTATGTATGTATGTATGTATGTATGTATGTATGTATGTATGTATGTATGTATGTATGTATGTATGTATGTATGTATAGGGATACGGGATACTGAAGGAAAAAATTATAGGGATATGGGATATTGGAAAAAATATATATTGGGATATTCAACTGGAACTTTCTTAACATTTCAATTAATCAAGATTATTTTCAAACAAATTAAAATAAAACAAATTAACAATAATTAATGGTAATACTGATCAAAATGGACCGATATGCTGCTGGTTTGTACATTTTCGGTCATTTTCGTCAACTTCCGGGTCCTGTTGTGGTGACCTGTCACACCTGTTTGTCGAACTGGGTGGTTACCTAGCAGATTGAAAACTTTTTGCAAACTGTTTGTTACCGCTTATTACAGTATAAAGCACAGTTTTCGCGACAAAAGAAAAAATACCAAATTTCGTTGCATTTGACTTTAGTGTTGCTATGCTAAGATAATTTGCATCTCGTATCCCGCATCCATTTAATTTTTTCTTTAAATATCCCATATCCCCTTAATTATGTGGTCTCTATCCCTATATAATGATGATACTGGTGACATCATTTCCCGGTAACAAAAAAGTTTGCAAAAAAGTTTTCAATCTGCTAGGTAACCACCCAGTTCGACAACAGGTGTGACAGGTCACCACAACAGGACCCGGAAGTTGACGCAAATAGACCGAAAAATGTACAAACCAGCAGCATATCGGTCCATTTTGATCAGTATTACCCATTAATTATTGTTAATTTGTTTTTATTTTAATTTGTTTGAAAATAATCTTGATTAATTGAAATGTTAAGAAAGTTCCAGTTGAATATCCCAATATATATTTTTTTCCAATTTTCCATATCCCTATAATTTTTCCTTCAGTCTCCCGTATACCTATACATACATACATACATACATACTTTATTGACTTTCCCCAAGGGGGCATTTCAAAGATAATTTTTTTCTCAAATATCCCGTAATCCCTATAACCCCTAATGGGGCCTCATTAGGTGACTGTGCAATAATTACCAGGAGGGGTGGAAACCAGAGGGAGGGGGGGGGGGGGGGGGGCATAGAGTAAATTCAAAGCAAGGAGGGTGGGGGGGGGGGGCTCAAAGTAAAAGTAAAATAAGTCACTCAAGGAGTGGGGGGGGGGGGCTTAACATTTAATTTCAAGTACATATTACATTGGCGAATCCGTACCTATTTATAAGGTTGGGACCGAAAATAACACATATGCTCCTTTCCTTCTGCTATGGCTCTGTTGTTCATTGCTACGGATGTGATGTTTGTTCCAGACGCGGATATCCAACAATTAACCATGTAGTAGGAGCTCTTCTTTCTGTTCTAAGATTTTAATCCACAGGTGCGTGTAGAGAAAATGCAGGGTGCTTGTATACAGATGTGTGTGTGTGTGGGGGGGGGGGGGGGGGGGGGGGTCGTACATATAATTTCTGACTGATTAGAGGGGGGGGGGCAATAACTAAATTCACTTCCTTTAGGAGGGGGGTATTACCTAATATTTTCCTACATGAAGCCCATTTTCCAAACCCCCCCCCCCCCCCCTCCTGATAATTATTGCACAGTCCCTTACTGACATTTCAGCTCAAAAATGGAAAAAGGAATTTATTGCACGACTGACAGAATTTGTCCAAGAGTGCGCCTGCTCTTCCCGTTAACTGCCAGTCAGCAAGAAATTATCAGTTGATCAAGCGTTATGAAAAAGAACTGTAACTGAGATAAAGCCGAACTGAAGTGTTGCGTGACAGTAAGTTTGTTACTGCCGTTGAGATCACGCATATCGGATTTCAGTCACTCGATCGTATTTTCAGTCACTCGAACTCGATCGAGCCCTCCACTCAGTTTGTTTCTCAGTATATTCGAAACTGATTATGAAGACACATAGAGTTTTTCTTATATATGGATGCAAATAATATAATTTATGCCGAGTGAATGTGAAGCGGACTGTAGTATGGCAAAAGACCAATCGGGAATTTCCGAGCTAGAGTAATTCACCGTAATTATGGCGCGATTTGCAAGGTATGTATAGTCGGAATTTATTTTATATATCTCGGTATATCTAGAGTCAGTCTAATTATAAACATCATCTATACGTTTCTATTGATTCTAAGCATCATGAGGATATATTTGGCCAAAACAATTACTTGATTACAAAGCGATAAATTCTGATGTCAATCGTTTTCAACATGGCTTCATTTGTAATTTAGGTCGAGTTTGGTCAGTTTTTATATTAAAATAGTAAAAGATCCCAAAAAAATAAGACCAGAATCATATAGAACTATTCTTCTAGAGTCGCTGGAAACATGTTTAGAAGTTGAGACACTACCACAGTGCTTTTTTGCCAAGCTAATTTGAGCCGCCTTTGGCTTGTTTACGAAAGGCCGAAGATGTCGTCTCATAATCGGGATGTGGTTCCTTCAGAAATAACACTAGACAAAAAATATCACTATATCTCGATAAAGGAAGTCCCACACTATGTATATATAGCTGGATAAGTTTCTGGCAAGTTACGTTTTAGGTTCGTATGAGAGACTGGCCTGAAAACTGCATAATTTCGAGTTCGCAGAAGGTGAAACTTTGAGCTTTTCACCCTCAGTCGGTTTTCAACGGTTTATTCTCGCGTTAAAATGGATATTTCAAAAATCTAACCTCCTTTCGTTTTGTCTAGTATGTAAAGCTTCCTACGAGACAAAATAATGAGGCCAAATCGATTTTTGACCGTGTCGCGCGAATTTTTCAATTTTTCTTTTCGATTATATGACGATTCACTCTTAAATTTTTTCGTTCAAAACTTTGCTGCATTTTCTATCAGTTTTGTTACTTCGTCTTCAGTCAATTCTGCCGCGAAAACAATTTTCTCTGGCGGCCATTGTTCCTTGGAGAGAGAAAAAATTCAGGCTATCTTTCTCGCTGACGCGTTCGTATTTTGTCGGAGCAGGTATATCAGCTGTTATAATCCATCAAAATGTTTTCTCGCGCGCGATTGGTCTAAACACGTCACGTGACGCAGCCAAAACTGGGAATATCCGGGTGATATTCCCCAAGTGATATTCCCCAGTTTTGAAAATTTGCATTTCACGTTCGTAGGTTCAGTTTTCGTCTCAAATAAATTGCTATGATTAAATAAAACTGATTGTTTTGAACAGACTAGAAATATTTTTGAACGCCAACAGAATTATTTTGATGTTTAACAGCTTGGCCGACCGAGATCTTCCACGGCAAACAGAGCGGCCTTGTGAAAAAATATTTGAAGGATAATAACTACAATAGCCTCCATTTGGCTTCAAAAATATGCTCGGATATTTGTCCGCGGACATTATCTGTTCCGAGAAGCTCACAGTTTTCCTGGAGCTTCGCTCTCGGAAAACTGTTCGCTTCTCGGAACAGATAATGTCCGCGGACAAATATCCGAGCATATTTTTGAAGCCAAATGGAGGCTATTGTTTATATAGACTGTCTCCGTTTAACCGATCAAAAAAGCTAGAAATCCAATATCCTTGGTCCAGTTTTTAATAATTCGTAATATCCATTTCTCTGTGGTGATTGTCAGTTACTAAGCAGAAGAGGTACTGATATTTTGTTTATCTTTAAGTAGTAATGAGTTGTGATGTTTAAAAGTAAGCAGGCAGGGAAAATATGGTGTTTGAAATACGTCTTATGGCTTCTACATGTCTATCTCCCACGCTACCCACCTCGGTCTAAACTGTCGGCCTGTGTCCCTGATGAATGTACAAGAAATTGCGATTATACTGATGTATCACATGCAACAGGGAGTCAAATAATGAATACCTTATTATAGGAAATTAACGCTCGTTTTAATTAGGGTATTTGAAATTAACGCGACTTAAATTAACGCGAATTGGAAGGAAAATTCATTCCGAATAAAGGAAATTAACGCGAATGAGGAGGTAACATTTCAAAACGAATGAAATTAACGCGATTGACTCAAAGAAACAAAGATATTTTGGGCGAAATAAAAGAACTCAGATGGAGAAGTGCTCTTCTGAAAGCGAGGGTGAAACTGGAAATATTGTTTTATTGCTTTTTTAGGCTTTTACATTGTACAAGATTGAAATACAGTGTGCAGAAAAGAGAAAGCTATTGTTTCCTAAGTGTCAAATATGTCTGAAAAAGGATCCAGAATTTGGAGTTATAATAATGGAAATTAAGGTCGCGGAAATTAACGCTCCACTTGCTCTTCTCCTGCGAAGTGCAAAAGTCACCATCAAATTGAAGAAAGTCTCAAAATAATAGTTTACTAAGGTAGAAAAACAGCAAAGAGGTGATAATAAACCAAACAGGAACAAGGATGGTCGAGGATGGAGAGGATTCCTTTGGATTGTGAACGGCGAACTTGAAAAAATGGCCATTTTTTTAATATGGCGCCATCCGTGACGTAGCTCCTTTAAGCCGAAAGCTTTTAAACTAAGAAATCAATTATTAACTTTGACTGCCCGGTTTTAAGTTATTTATTAACTTCTTGTTATAAATATTTTGTCGATGGTCACCAACATGGCGGCGATGACGTAAGTTGCAAACCAAGAATACAGTGGGATCCCGTTAATACGACCCCCGTTGGGCCATGAAAATCTGGTCGTATTAACGCGGTGGTCGTATTAACGGCGTAGGGTTAAATTATGGTGCTACACCCTTCTAAATAATGCCATGACAACTATACCTTTAATTCCGCTATAAATTGAACACGCTAATCACTAACAACTTTGCCGGACAGCACTCACTAAAATCCCGGCGTATAACATCGAACGAAATCAAACGAAATTTTAATCGAACTTAATCGAACTCAATCAAACTTAATCGAACGATTGAATTCGATTTTGTTCGGTCATCGAACGAAATCAAACGTATAATTTTTTTTGTGAGTTCGATTTACGAACCAAATTGAACGAAATCGAATGTCATCGTTCGATTTTGTTCGATTTTGTTTGGTTTTTATATTTATTTATTTTATTTCCATCCCGGGTTTCATTAGCACACTGTAACAGACAATCAGTCTAGTACATGACCGCAAAGGGCAGATGGAGAGCTGGCGGTGGAGTTTTAATAACTTCCCGTGAACATAATTGACACAATGTTGGGTAAGCTTCAAGCCAGGGAAATCCGCCTTACGCTGGAATTGAAAAGCATCCATGCTGGACCATTCAGTACGTGAAGCCGAACTTATAGCTTCTTATGGAATGAAAAACGTTTTTGTGCTTAAGTAATAGAGAAATTGATGATTAGAGTTGAACTCTTTTGCCATTTTTGTGAACAAAATTAAATGACATTTCTCACCACCACTGTCAAGCCGACCGCCGCAAGCCTGACACACATATCACACTAAAACTGGGAAGCTTTCAAAAATTACAAGGTTTGTACATTAGTTACATTGTATAAAACGCCGAAATTAAAAAATACAACAAAATACTACTGAAATTCTTTGGGTGGGTGGGTGGGTGGGAAAGGTTAGTAAAGGCGGACGCAACAAAAAACAACTGCCCGCCTCACCGGTCACATGACCTATACCCAGGCCCCAGCGGTGTGTGAGATAAAACATTTTCCACTTTTTTCGTTTCACTCAGCCATGCCCAGTGGAAAATTACCCGTTCTAGTTTAAGTTAAATCAATCAAGATAATGTTGTAATAAATTAAAAAGAAGAAACTCAGAAAATATGGAAATATATGAAACAAAACTTTAGATGGCCTTGACCAGGGGGGGATAGAAACTCCTTATGAATGGTTTTCATAATTACGGACATACATGTAGCGGTGCCGGGAAACTGAGTGTGCGCAGTAGTACTCGACTAGTTGCTAAGAGGATTGTCCCACGGGAACTTATTAACAATAAAAAAGCTTTTCAGGTAAGAAATTCACACCTAAAATTAGTATGCATGATAACAAAAAGGTGTTTTTCCTTGGTTGTTTTCGCTCGAAAACGAAGGCGTGTTTTTTTCGTTGTTGTCTGATTTCGCTTCGCCTCGTGTATTACGATAAACATTTTCACTACTGACGCGTATCCAAAATACTCTCGCTCTAGCCTGCAAATGCAGCTCAGACGGATTTTTCGCTTGTTTTTTCACGCTGCCGAGGAAAATATCTCGGCGGCCGTCAAAGATCAGGCCAAAAATCCGCCAGCTACACGCGTACAGCTCTACGATGCGAGCTTGAAAAAGTTTCCCGGGTTAGAAAACAATGACGTTTTGGTTGACGTCATTCTTAGCAACGGCTTGATTGACACACGATTCGCACTGTTGGTCTGTTGCCGGCACCGCTATGTCCTCAAAGAAAAGTGCCGGCTTTCTATCCCCCCCCCCCCCCCCCCCTGGCCTTGACTGTCCCGACTCAGAATCTATTAAGTATTTATAATCAAGAGCTCAAAAACCGAACGTCGATTCGCAATTTTTTTTGTTCGCGTTCGATTTCGTTCGATAACCGAACTTAATCGAACGTTCGATTTTGTTCGAATCACAATTTTTTTGGTGAGTTCGATTTCGTTCGATGACCGAACTAAATCGAAACTAAATCGTTCGACTGAGTTCGATTGAGTTCGATTTCCGAACGTTTCGATGTGACACGCCGGGTAAAATGCGTTATTGTTTGTCAGATTGTGTATGTTTTCATTCAGCAGTATCACCAGGGACTTTGACTGGTCGTATTAGTATAGGTAATAGAAGCGGCTCGTGATATTTTGGACAATTTTGAAATATTACGAGCCAGTATTATCCAAATACTACGTACAACTCATGCTATTATTTGTTTATAATACAAGGCAAATATCCTACCCGAGTACACGACGATCGTAGCTTCACAGATGTCATTGGAGCTTCGTTTTGAAACGTTTTAAGCAATGGAATGCTTTGTTCAGCTTAGTTATACCTACACAAAAGTGTTTTGCTTTCAATATCGTAGGTTTTTGGACACTTTGACAGATAATTTTCGTTGAAATTCCCACTTTAGTCCACACGCTAAACAATATAAATGTCCGCCATCTTGTTTTTTTTTTCTTAGAGTCATTGTCACACTTGCCATATTTGGAAGAGAGTGTATTTCAAGACTTGAAATACCACTCTCTTCCAAATATGGCAAGTCAAGAGTGGTATTTGAGATAAATTCAGCTCGTTTTGACCAATCAGCGTCCAGAAATTTCTCAGCCTGTATTATAAAGGGGTAATTTTAGAAAGAAAATAACGGGCTGGGGACTCTAAAAGGTGCTCGTTGGTCGTAATAACGGGGTATTAACGGGGTGGTCGTATGGCGGGGTTCCACTGTATGTATTGACTGAAATTATTGATTTACTATACAATTGTGTCGAGTATAAAGGCCAGTAAACTGAACACTTTTCTTGATTATCAGCTCATTCCGAAACGTGTTTTTATATTGTTATAGCTCCCCCCCTCCCTGAAAATCGTCAAAACGTCGTTATTAGTATGTTTGTAAAATAAGTAATGGTAATAGGACTGAGTGGAGTCCAATTCGGTCTGTAATCGTATCAATAACACAATTCTCGTTTCTGATTGGTTCCCCGCGCGCCTATTTGTTACGTAATTGGAGCGCGCGCGCTCGGATGGCGTAGGTGTCCAATTACAGGTATCCAATTTGAGTTTGTTCAATTTGAATACCTGTAATTGGACACCTACGCCATCCGAGCGTGCGCGCACGTCAATTAAATGGGTTCTTTCTTGCTGTCTCCGTACTGTTTGTAAAACTGATTAAATTTTCACTAAAAAGAGGGTTCTCTCAGACTTCTAACCTCGACTTTTGTTATTGATACGATTAATTGGTAATTGGACCGAGTGGAGTACAATTCAGGGGTAATCGTGCTCGTAATTTCGAAATCGGCCTCGCGCTCGCGCGCTCGGCCGATTTTCGAAATTACTCGCCCGATTACACCCTGAATTGTACTCCACTCGGTCCAATTACCATTACTAATCATACGAGTGATTAACATCGGACGACGCGCAGCGGCGAGCCCGATTTGTTTAATCACGAGTATGATTACAGACAAAATTGGACGACACGAAGTTCTGTTTCAAAAAAAAAAAAATACTTAATAACAAAAAATGCGCGCACACGTGAGATATCGCTTTGAACAACGAACATAAATTTCATATTTCGCGCAGCCATGTATTATCACTTTACTTACTTCTGCTGTTCCAAAATATTTCTTGATCTTGAAGTTGCTCAGTGGTGACGCTAACCGTCAGCATGCAATTTAGTTGACTGAAATGTTTGCTCCTGCAATTGACAAAAAAACCTTTATCAGTCTTAAAAACAATTGACACAATTAGGGTCCTAAGTCGGAAACAAGGAAATAACATCAGTAGCTTGTACAAGTTATATGATAGCAGCGGTAAACAACGAATTAGCAATGATTGTCACGAGATCTCATTTGCGTATAATGAGGGCGGACATTTATTGTGGTTTCGGGCCATTTTTTCATAAGCTATTTTCTGTATTTACAAACTTAAAACGCGATATTGGCGGTTTCATCCAGCCAGCCGGTATTTTTTACCGTTTTGGCCGACGGTATTAGGTAGAAAAATGTTCTTCACAGTATTTCGGTTTCTGGTCGTTTCGGAAACAGCTTCAGTAAGATGACTTCAACTTGTTAATAAGTTACATGATAGTAAATGATTGCTTCCAGTTAATCTGCAATGTAATTGTTTTAACATCCAATTAAAAGCTGTTTCCTTCAAGAAAGCTGAAGATTGGGTCGATGGTTCGGGGGGGGGGGAGGGGGGGGGGGGGGTGTACTCCCTTATATAAGTTATATAGGTATGTGCCGCCCCAAAGGGTATGGTTTTTGAGCCGTTTTGGTCTGAAATAGGGCATAGATTTTGACCATTTTGGTCTGAAATAGGGTATGTTTTGTGCACTCTCGTCTTGAATTTGGTTTGGTTTTTAGGACGAAAACTGTTTTTTTCCATTAACATCGGGGAATTTTGAAGCCCTTTTCAAATGTTTGCGCAAAATGGAACCCATTCCTGGGTAGCTGCAGTCATGTATTAGACACGTGTACTAATTTTATAGGTCTGAATAGGGTATCCATTTTTGGGTCAGGTCTGCAAATAAGGGTAGTGTGAAAATCACATATTTTTGGTGTCTGAAGATAGGTAAGGGTTTCAATGAACAAGGCCGCACAAACCCCATCATATAAATTTCAGGAAAGATAACCTCTCCCCCCCCCCATCCCTCCAAGCCTTCCCCACCACCCCCCCAGTCCGCGCCCCCCACCGCCCTCCCCCCAGAAATTTGTGAAAACGAGACAACTTTCGAATGGCTGAGCGGGACACTACGCCCGTCACATCATCAAGAGACCCAGGGGCAGTTTATAGTAGAGCGCCGAAGACGAAGTTAATCGGGCAAATCGGCTCGTCTTGTAAAATTGCGTCGCGCCGATGCTGCCCACGACTAACTGGCTCTACCGCTTAGGCGTAAAATATGGTATTATTCAGTATACCTAAATACCTCAAAAGAACGTGATGGAGCGAAAATTTTCCCTGCATGTAGTTTCTACATTTCACTAACACGTGTAAACGTTTTAAACTGCTATTCAAATTAATTTCCCCCCACTAGTTTCTCTCGCAACTTCGCAAACATGGCGAGGACTTGATCGCGGGCCCCAGCAAATAGACAGAACTTGCGTGAGTAGTCCCTCTTTCGCCTTCGCTCGCGGGCCTCGTCGCCTCGATTTGTCCGCTTGCACTACCCTAGAAAACGCGCGTAGTGGCCCTAAAACCGGCGTATGTGTAAGTCCACACCAAAAGTAACCCAGGGATGGATGTAAACCTGTTATCAAGGCGTAGTCAATCGACTAAACCGATAATCGATAAACAATCGATAACAATGACGAAGATTGATATCCATTTCCTGGATAGTCAATCGATAGAAAATCGAATAAAGAAAAAAAGTGTTGAGTTCGATTAATATCGATTTCCGATAGAAATCGATAACGATTAATTTATCGATTGTTATCGATTATTATCGATTGTTATCGGAAATGATTTTGTCATTTTACAAGTTAATCATTGACAGAATGTTGTCTGTATGGTTTTATTGAGTCATTCAATCATCATAGCATGCAATACGTTTAACAATTATCAACAAAATAGGAACAAAAACAATAACAGGAACAATTTGGTCTTTTTACGATCTTCAGCGCAGTTCATAATACCGGAAGAAGAAGTTGCGGTGTGCAAAGTAGCGGCGTGCAACCTTCTAGTCTCGTTATAGTAACGCCATAAAGATGAAGCAGAATAAACAACAAAATCAGTGTTTTTGTGATTTCAATTAGTTGCATTAAAAAAGAAACGTAAGAATAAATCACCGAGTAAGCAAGAAATAAAAAACAATCCAGTAGCACAGCAGTAATCACTTTGGCTCCATAAATATCGACCAGGAACAATACATGCAAAGAAGAAGCAGTTTTCTGTGTTTTTCGTCGTCATAAAACAAGGGTTCGACCCGCGAATAGTGATACATGACTATATGAAAGTGATTTTCATAATGACAATCATCGTTATGGCATATCTTGATCTTTGGTTGAGGTGAAGATGTCAAACTATTTACGTCAAGGATTTCCTGAATCACTGGGTACTTCTTGTGTTGACTGTGTTGTGGAGGATGATTCCTGAGGGGGGCATTGGGGCCCGGGGGGGGGGGGGGGGGGGTACTCGCTGAAATTTTTGGTGGGCGTGTGCGGCCAGCTTCTTGAAACCCTTACCCTATTTTAGACCAAAATATGTTATTTCCCACACCCTATTTCAGACATGACCCAAAAATCGATACCCTATTTCAGACCTATTAAAATTATGTACACAGTGTCTTATAATACATGCACTTCAGCTACCCAGTAGATAATGGGTTCCATTTGCCTAGCGAACATTTGAAAAGGGCTTCAAATTTCCCTCCGATGTTAATGGAAAAAAAAAACAGTTTACGTCTAAAAGCCAAACCACCAATTCTAGGCCAGAAGTGCACAAAACATACACTATTTCAGACCAATAAATGGGTCAAAATCTCACCCTAATTTCAGACCAAACCACAGTGGCCCTCAAAAACCGTCACCCCACCACACCCCCCTCACCACTCACGGGCATTGGAGTTTTCGGTTTTACGGTTGTTATGGTCATTTTATGAGATGGGTTTTTTCGGTTTTTGCACTCAAAATGTCAGGTTTTTATGAATAAGAAAAGCGGTTTTTCAGTTTTGGTTATTCGTTTGCCTAGTTCCTAGGCCTCTTTATTTCACCTTGGTCAATCCGTGTAGGTGTTCACGTGGCGCGCCTCCTTTGATTCGATAAAATAATCGTTCAATATACTTTTTTTGTTTCATATTTTGATTGGCCCGGATGATATCTCATTTTAGTTTTGTTTTACTAATGTGATGCGTAACAAGTAACAACTAGTCTCTTGGTAACAAGTATTTATTGAAAATGTCCTGTGGAAAGCGCAGGAAATGGCATTTCCGAGACCCTAAATTTCAAAATTGTCTGGGTGGCATGCCCTCAAATCCCCCTAGTGAGGTGCGCCTTTGGCGCTCTAAATAGTTGCTTTGTGAAAAAATGAAGATGCGAATGAACCTGACCAACGTGAAGATGTTAGCGAATATGTTGACAGACAACGAATTCGATGAAAGCAGCGATGACAGAAGAGGTGGGGCTCAATGTAGTTTTTTAAAGGCACGTTAGAGACACAGGGAGCAGAGGAGCTAAATTTGACTTGTGCCAGTTTCGATCCAAATGCTTTATACGTACGTGACCTTTGCGAGTTTCGATCTGTTTGCTTTCATACGCAGTGTATTGCGTTACTGCGTTATTCGATCTTTTTGTTTTCGTTTTTTCGTCCAGCGGGAATTCCTTAGGGTCAAATGCACACAAGATCGTTACGCTGTAAGAAGAGCTTGTCGTTATTTCTTCTCGGCACTTCGTGCCTCGCTCGGAAAGCTTTCGCTTTCCGGTCGTTGTCCTTCGGGCAACGACCGGAAAAGCGACCGATTACCCGCTGGGACGAAAAAACGAAAACAAAAAGATCGAATAACGCAGTAACGCAATACACCGCATATAAAGCAAACAGATCGAAACTCGCAAAGGTCACGTATAAAGCATTTAGATCGAAGCTCGCACAAGTCAAATTTGGCATACTATAAAACATGGACTGGACTGGATTTGTAAAACATGGACTGGATTTGTAAAACATGAATTTGTAAAACAAGGATTTGTAAAACATGGATTTGTAAAACATGGATTTGTAAAACATGGATTTGTAAAACATGGATTTGTAAAACATGGATTTGTAAAACATGGATTTGTAAAAGGTGGATTTTGTAAAATGACACCACATCGCAAGATAGTCACGAAACCACGCTTTTCCTTTGCAAACTGAGTTCGTCGGATATATTTTCTTGTAGTATTTCATTGTATTTCATTGTGCTATTGTTGAAAAGCTGCGCGGACTTTAAACAAAGTGGAAATTGAAGAATATGCTGTATAAAATTGCGACAGCTCACATTCTTTCCTGCACGCTCCTCCATGCAATCAGACGCGTACAATGTACATTGGATAGCTGTCAAATTTGCAAATTCAGTCAACACCTCAGGAAAACCTCTGATGAATTTCGATCCTATGTTTGCGTTTCCAATCACAGGTCAAGCTCAAAACAGAAAACGGCTTTGATTGGTTTGTTGCATTGTGATTTGCGTGAAAAAGAATTGCTTACAAAGGAAACATTTGCGAACCGAGAGTACGGCAAACAATAAATGGACGTGAAGCGCTTCGAGGTTGAGTTTTTATTTCTTATTTTTAACGTACACGTCACTCGAACCTCCCCTGACGGACATCTCCCGCCGGCGGACAGCTCTCGTAAGCGGACATTTTTTCTGGTCCAGAGAGTGTCCGCTTGCGGGAGGTTCGACTGTATTTACGAAACAACAGTTGGAATAAAAAAATATTTTTGTGTTAGTATATATAATGAATTAAACGTCAAACGCGCGCTAGTATGCCGCCTTTTGAATTTGACGCACACCAGACATCAAAATAAAACACGGTTTTACTGAAGAAAAATGTATGATATGAAAGAATAATGTCGAAAAAACTTCATTATAATTACAACAGACATCCTAGTTCAAGAATTGGATCGATCTAGCAAGTTTTCGGCAAACGGTAACAGTCACGTTTTTGCGGATAGCTGTCAAAGTTACGGCGGTCAAAACAAAAGGAAAAGAATGTGGTTAGTGGGGAGAAGCGTTGCGTGATGACACAAATAACGGCTGCGTAGGAGACTCAGCGTCAAGCGAATGAAACAAAACAAAAATGAAACAAATCGTGCAATTCACAATGCAGGACAACAAACCAATCATAGCCGTTTCTGTTTTGAGCGTGACCTGTGATTGATGAATTTCGATCCTATGTTTGCGTTTCCTGAGGTTTTCCTGAGGTGTTGACTTGAATTTGCAAATTTGACAGCTATCCGATGTGCATTGTACGCGTCTGATTGCATGGAGGAGCGTGCAGGAAAGAATGTGAGCTGTCGCAATTTTATACAGCATATTCTTCAATTTCCACTTTGTTTAAAGTCCGCGCAGCTTTTCAACAATAGCACAATGAAATACAATGAAATACTACAAGAAAATATATCCGACGACTCAGTTTGCAAAGGAAAAGCGTGGTTTCGTGACTATCTTGCGATGTGGTGTCATTTTACAAAATCCATGTTTTACAAACCATGTTTTACAAATCCATGTTTTACAAATCCATGTTTTACAAATCCATGTTTTACAAATCCATGTTTTACAAATCCAGTCCATGTTTTACAAATCCAGTCCAGTCCATGTTTTACAGTATGCCGTCAAATTTAGCTCCTCTGTTCCCTGTGTTAGAGACGGAAAACTCGTCTGATCGCGCGCTACGGAAAACACTGTTGAACGCCTATATTTTAGGAAATAATTATGTCGTATAATAAAAAATTTATTCAGCGGAAAGCTGTGTAATACGGCTGGGCATTTTTACTCGTCAATGTTTATTTTTTCTTGCCTAAAGGCTCGAAAAATAAAAACTGACTCGTACACAACTTTCCGCTGAATAACCTCTATATATTTCGCTGTCGTATCAAGGGTTGAGGTTTGTGAATTTGCGGTTTTGACCATTAGGTTCGACGGTTTTTCGGTTTTCACGGAAATTTTGAGCGGTTTTCCCGTTTCTAATAGGCCCCAATGACCCCTCATTCCTGGGTACAATTTAACGACGGATTATCTTTTGCTCTCGCGTCCTTTAAAACTTGGAAACAAGGACAGCCTTGTAATAATTTGCTTCCAATCTGTACTGAAAGGTCAGCATGTTGGTCTAAATCAAACTCCTGGCAATGTCCTTGAAATGGAGAGGGAGGAAGGCAATAGCTACGACAGATTTGCTGTGCTAGCACTGTCTGGTGGAAGGATTGTTGGAGGAGTTCCGATCCAGTTTTCCCGCTTGTTTTCCAAGGTAATAGAGGAATACCATGGACAAATTACCTGGTATGTTTTACCATGGGTTTTATCAGTGATTTCAAGGTTTATTTATTTCTCAAGATAAAAAAAACTTAGGGAACATTTAACAACATTGTGTTAATACGTTTATTTTATTATACACAGTGAAATAACAGCTTCTGCCTAACCAAGTACGCACCTTATGCCAAAAGATGGCAGCGATCTGGAGGGCTACAATGTCCATGCATATATCGCATTGAGTTGGATTCTCATCTACGCGAGATTGCTACAAAAGATATGCAAGATGCAGTTGAAAGCGCTGGAATGAATGGACATGTTCAAATCTTTTAAATCCCAGAAAACCAAGTGAACGCGATGAACACTCTGCCTGGACGAGATGTTGAATTCGATAATAAAATGCTTAACGATTAACGCCGGTCTCGTATTGTTTACTAGATACATGTCTAGATAGCCACGCCATAATAATAATAATAATAACAACTTTATTATGTGTCGAAGTCTTCTAGCGTGCCAAAAGGCCCACTAATCGGGGACACCTAAACTTAAATATCACAAAATACTATAAAAATTACATTACATCTTCATCTTCTTCTTCAGTAATATCGGTTTGAAACAAATACTCCTTTGGATTATCGATGTTTATCGATTGTTATCGATTATTATCGATTATTATCGATTGTTATCGATTTTTGCCAATCGATAACAATCGATAAATTTTTTTTTCTGTGAGTTCGATTGTTATCGATTACCGATATCAATCAATAGCAATCGGCGATTGCTATCGATTGATATCGAGTGTATCGATTGATTTCCGATATCGATTTCTATCGATTGACTACGCCTGGTGTTATGTTGCAGGGGTCTGGATGTATGTGGATGCTCACGTGTCCTCCAGTGATATACAAAGTAGTACAAGGAGTCAGGAGGCCATTGCCCGGAGCTTCCATCTCCCATACTGATCCTGGGAGTCAACCCTGTCCCGTTTCATTTTATTTTTAGAACACCGCGGGGCTCACAGATTCCCGCGCACTCATTAAAATGCCCAATCAGAACAAAGTTATTGTTATACGTCACACGCCGGTGATCTCAGCTCACAGCGATAATAATGGCGGAATCGAGTGAAGACATTGAAAGTTCAGATTGTTACGATTTAATTTAGTACATCATAGAACATTAGTGAGGAGCAAAGTGTGTTGAATCGGGCTAAAGGAAAAACGCCAGCAACGAAAGGTGATGCGTTCTCGGCTAAGACCGCGCGGCCTGAACAAATAGAGTGGCAAAATACAATGTAGTCGATTTAATTTGCGCCGGCACTCATAAAACCCGGGTCATAAAACGGTAGAGAGCAAAAATATTCGCACTTAAAATGCTATAGCATCAACCCCACTTTAAGAGAGGTTTGCAAGAAGAACATGTGCGTTCCAATCGACATAAATAGAGTGCTCAGAAAGCTAGAAGAAACTGGCATACAACACGCAATGCAATAAATCGATACGCGTGGGATATTTATGTTATCTTACGTTTGCAAGAACACCGAATTGAAGAACATCACACTACGATCAAAGGAGGAAACAAACATCGAGCGCAAGCTCGATCAAATTGATGCAAGAGATATATATAACCTTAGCATCTATCTAAACAAATTATTTTAGCTTCGTAAAGGACGAAAGCCTGACAGGAAATCAAACATGACCTCTGAGCCAATTTTCTAGAAGTGTACACAGTAGAAGGCTCTACTTGAAAATCCTCCTCATAATAAAACATAGATTGCGCGTTAGAAACACGCTTGAAGCAAACCTAGCCTGCCAATGCAGCCGCCTTCCATCTCTGAAACTCGCAGCCGCCTTCCAGGCTATTAAATCAAACCGAATTTTATAATAGAGAACTCAACAGAAAATGTACAAAATGAAATGTCACGAGCTGTAGTAGTCGTGTAGCGCCTGTCACCTTATTATTCTCTGCAGAACTGCTAGCTTTCTTTTCCTGGAGTCCCCTTCGCTGGATATCCTTCACATTTTTTGCTTCGGGTACAACATATAGTATCGTGTTTTTCGCTGCCATGACCGCTCGAGCTCGCACTTTCGCCATTGCCTCTAGCGGCTAATATTTGGATTTCGGCCGTCGTTACTGCTATGGATCTCGAAAGACGCGAATCCTCTACAGAGCGCTTCATTTCGAATCTATTCGAAAGGCTTACATCGCGAAAA
This sequence comes from Desmophyllum pertusum, assembly GCA_029204205.1. Classification (NCBI taxonomy): domain Eukaryota; kingdom Metazoa; phylum Cnidaria; class Anthozoa; order Scleractinia; family Caryophylliidae; genus Desmophyllum; species Desmophyllum pertusum. Next base: position 269,814 of record MU827325.1, read on the forward strand.
CACCACACAAAGAACACCACTCGAACAAGACAGACCAAGACAACTATCGATGAAAGTTTTGATCGCGCACCGCGATGTTCAAGATGACATTCATTCTCTTTCAGTTCAATGAAGTTGTTTATTAACCAGTCAGCTAACAACCATTTTCCCTCGGTTGTAAGAATAGGAACGGACGTAACATTGTGAAGGAAAACGGACGAAGGAACGCAAGAGAGGATTCCCCCATTTGGCCGCCATTTTTTTAATTTTTTGGTCTCAGTGAGGGGACGTCAGCGGTCATCGGAAACAATATAATTTCGCAGGAGATCAATTCTAAAAATAAAATGAAACGGGACAGGGTTGACTCAAGGATATAGTACGTATGGAGGCTCCGGGTAATGGGCTCCTGAAGGAGTATAAAAATTGCTTGACATTGGCATCAAACTTTGGGTATCAATAGTTGAAAATGCATTGGCTTCACTTGTCTGGTTTGGGAAAGGTTACTGTTTTGAAGCGTTCGGTACGCCGGTTTTACCAAGAAATGCAATGCAAGAAGCAAAAAATATTTACACAGGAAGAAAGCTTAATATTCTTTTGACATCAGTCTTCCACCAAAAATCAGCTTTCGCCGGTTGCACATTATCCGCTTACTATTTGTATAAATAAAACCATGTAATTCGAGGAGTCGTGAACGGCGAATTTTTAAGAAGACAAATTAACCTACTTGTCAACAGACTTGACTTCCGCGCCTTCGACAACACCTGAAGAGCCACAAATTCGTTTTGTGAAAAAGGACTAATCAATAAATTATTGGACATCTTCGTTTTTCGTCGTATTTTATTTACGTAGGAAAATTACATCATTTTCGTAAATACGCCGGTTTTAGGGTACGCCGGTTTTAGACACACATACTGTACGCCATCTTGAAAGCGAAATAGCGTGCTATGATCTTTATCAGTGTATAAACACATAGAAACGGAGGTTTACTCATTACTGAATAAAACTTGTTTTTTTAACCAATCAGAGCGCGCCCAGAATCTAGTCTATATTATATTCTTCTTCGAAGTTCCTTGTACCCTGGTCAGGGAATAGGGCCGGAAAGTACCTGAGAGGGGACACTGACTTACTTGACTTAGTTCCTGATACACTGGTGAGGGAATAGAGCCAGAAAGTACCCAAGAGGGGACACTGACTTACTTGACTTAGTTCCTGATACACTGATGAGGGAATAGAGCCAGAAAGTACCCAAGAGGGGACACTGACTTACATGACTTAGTTCCTGATACACTGGCGAGGGAATAGAGCCAGGAAGTACCCAAGAGAGGACTCTGACTTACTTGACTTAGTTCCTTGTACACTGGTGAGAGAATAGAGCCAGAAAGTACCCAAGAGGGGACTCTGACTTACTTGACTTAGTTCCTGATACACTGGTGAGGGAATAGAGCCAGAAAGTACCCAAGAGGGGACACTGACTTACTTGACTTAGTTCCTGATACACTGGTGAGGGAATAGAGACAGAAAGTACCCAAGAGAGGACTCTGACTTACTTGACTTAGTTCCTTGTACACTGGTGAGAGAATAGAGCCAGAAAGTACCCAAGAGGGGACTCTGACTTACTTGACTTAGTTCCTGATACACTGATGAGAGAATAGAGCCAGAAAGTACCCAAGAGGGGACACTGACTTACTTGACTTAGTTCCTGATACACTGATGAGGGAATAGAGCCAGAAAGTACCCAAGAGGGGACACTGACTTACTTGACTTAGTTCCTTGTACACTGGTGAGAGAATAGAGCCAGAAAGTACCCAAGAGGGGACTCTGACTTACTTGACTTAGTTCTTGTCCCCACGACTATGTTCGTGATTACACTGATCGAGGAGAATAATAGAGCCAGAAAGCTTACCCAAGAGGGGGGACACTGACTTACTGACTTAGTTCTGTGATACACTGGATGACGGGCAAATTAGAAGCCAGGAAAGTCGAAGTACCCAAGAGGGGGACTCTGACTTACATTTGGACTTAGTTCCTTGATACACTGGTGAGAGAGAAAGTAGAGACCAGGAAAGTATACCCAAGAGGGCGACCTCTGACTCTACTTAGGTCTTAGTTACTTGCAATACACTGGTGAAGAGAATCGACGCAGAAAGTACCCGAAGAGGAGGACAACTGACTTTGACTTGACTTGAGTTCCTTGTACAGCTGGCTGAGGGAATTGAGACAGAAAAGTTACCTAAGATTGGCGGACACTGTACTTACTTATTCGAATTAGTTCCTGATACACTGCCACTGTTAGGAGGAATAGGACAGAATAGTACCTAAGAGGGGAGCTTGACTTACTTGACTTAGTTCCTGATACACTGGTGAGGGAATAGAGTCAGAAAGTACCCAAGAGGGGACTTCTGACTTACTTGACTTAGTTCCTGTACACTGGTGAGGGAATAGAGCCAGAAAGTACCCAAGAGGGGACTCTGACTTACTTGACTTAGTTCCTGATACACTGGTGAGAGAATAAAGCCAGAAAGTACCCAAGAGAGGACTCTGACTTACTTGACTTAGTTCCTTGTACACTGGTGAGAGAATAGAGCCAGAAAGTACCCAAGAGGGGACACTGACTTACTTGACTTAGTTCCTGATACACTGATGAGGGAATAGAGCTCAGAAAGTACCCAAGAGGGGACACTGACTTACTTGACTTATTTCCTGATACACTGGTGAGAGAATAGAGCCAGAAAGTACCCAAGAGGGGACAACTGACTTACTTGACTTAGTTCCTGATACACTGATGAGGTAATAGAGCCAAAAAGTACCCAAGAGGGGACACTGACTTACTTGACTTAGTTCCTGATACACTGGTCAGGGAATAAAGCCAGAAAGTACCCAAGAGAGGACTCTGACTTACTTGACTTAGTTCCTTGTACACTGGTGAGAGAATAGAGCCAGAAAGTACCCAAGAGGGGACACTGACTTACTTGACTTAGTTCCTGATACACTGATGGGGGAATAGAGCCAGAAAGTACCCAAGAGGGGACACTGACTTACTTGACTTAGTTCCTGATACCCTGATGAGGGAATAGAGCCAGAAAGTACCAAAGAGGGGACACTGACTTACTTGACTTAGTTCCTGATACCACTGGTGAGGGAATAGAGACAGAAAGTACCCAAGAGAGGACTCTGACCTTACTTGACTTAGTTTGGCCTTGTACACTGGTGAGAGAATAGGAGCCATAAAGTACCCAAAGAGGGGACTCCTGACTTACTTGACTTAGTTCACTGATAAAACACTGATGAGAGAATAGAGCCGAGAAAGTACACCTAAGAGGGGACGACTGACTTACTTGACTTAGTTTCCTGATACCACCTGATGAGGGAATAGAGGCCCAGAAAGATACCCCAAGAGGGGACACTGGACTTAGCTTGACTTAGTTCCTTGGTACCACTGGTGAGAGAATAGAGCCAGAAAGTACCCAAGAGGGGACTCTGACTTTACTTGACTTAGTTCCTGATACACTGGTGAGGAAATAGAGCCAGACGGTACCCAAGAGGGGACACTCGTGTACTTACTTGACTTAGTTCCTGCATACACTGATGAGGGAATAGAAGCCAAGAAAGTACTCAAGAGGGGACACTGACTTACTTGACTTAGTTCCTGATACACTGGTGAGACGAATCTCAGAGCCAGAAAGTACCCTAAGAGGTGGGTACACTGAACTTACTTGACTTAGTTCCATGATACGCAGCTGATGAAAGGAATAGAGCCAGAAAAGTACGTCAAGCAGGGGACTACTGACTTACTTGACTTAGTTCCTGATACACTTGATGAAGGGAATCAGAGCCGAGACAAGTACCCAAAGAGGGGTACTCTGACTTACTTGACTTAAGTTTTCCTGATACACTGGTGATAGACATAGAGCGCTAGAAAGTACCCAAGAGGGGAGTCCTGACTTACTTGATCTTAGTTCCTGATACACTAACTGGTGAGGGAAATAGAGCCAGAAAGTACCCAAGAGAGGACTCTGACTTACTTGAACTTACGGTTCCTTGCTACACTGGTGAGGGAATAGAGCCAGAAAGTACCCAACGAGGGGACTACTGACTTACTTGACTTAGTTCCTGATTTACACTGGGTGAGGGAATAAAGCCAGAAAGTACTCCAAGAGATGGACTCTGACTTACTTTGACTTAGTTTCCTTTGTACACTGGTGAGAGAAATAGAAGCCAGAAAGTACCCAAGAGGGGACACTGACTTACTTGACTTAGTTCCTGAGGTACACTGATTAGGGGGAATATCGAGCCATGGAAAAGTACCCAAGAGGGGACACTGACTTACTTGACTTGAGTTCCTGATACACTGGTGAGAGAATAGAGCCAGAAGGTACCCAAGAGGGGACACTGACTTACTTGACTTAGTTTCCTGATACACTGATGAGGGAATAGAGCCAGAAAGATACCCCAAGAGGGGACACTGACTTACTTGACCTTGTTAGTTCCTGATACACTGGTCAGGGAAATAAAGTGCCAGAAAGTCCCCAAAGAGAGGACTCTGACATTACTTGACTTAGGTTCTCTTGTACCCTGGGTGAGGTAGAATAGAGCCAGAAAGTACCACCAAGAAGGTGACACTGACTTTACTTGACTTAGTTCCTGATACACTGATGAGGGAATAGAGCCAGCAAGTACCACAAGAGTGGGACACTGACTTACTTGACTTAGTTTCCTGATACACTGATGAGGGAAATTCGAGCCAGAAAGTACCCAAGAGGGGACCACTGACTTACTTGACTTAGTTCCTTGAGACACTGATGCGAGGATAGAGCCAGAAAGTACCCAAGAGGGGACAGACTGACTTACTTGAATTAGTTCCTGATACACTGGTGAGAGAATAGAGCCAGAAAGTACCCAAGAGGGGACACTGACTTACTTGACTTAGTTCCTGATACACTGGTGAGGAATAGAGCCAGAAAGTACCCAAGAGGGGACACTGACTTACTTGACTTAGTTCCTGATACACTGGTGAGAGAATAGAGCCAGAAAGTACCCAAGAGGGGACACTGACTTACTTGACTTAGTTCCTGATACACTGATGAGGGAATAGAGCCAGAAAGTACCCAAGAGGGGACACTGACTTACTTGACTTAGTTCCTGATACACTGATGAGGGAATAGAGCCAGAAAGTACCCAAGAGGGGACACTGACTTACTTGACTTAGTTCCTGATACACTGATGAGGGAATAGAGCCAGAAAGTACCCAAGAGGGGACACTGACTTACTTGACTTAGTTCCTGATACACTGGTGAGAGAATAGAGCCAGAAAGTACCCAAGAGGGGACACTGACTTACTTGACTTAGTTCCTGATACACTGATGAGGGAATAGAGCCAGAAAGTACCCAAGAGGGGACACTGACTTACTTGACTTAGTTCCTGATACACTGGTGAGAGAATAGAGCCAGAAAGTACCCAAGAGGGGACACTGACTTACTTGACTTAGTTCCTGATACACTGGTGAGAGAATAGAGCCAGAAAGTACCCAAGAGGGGACTCTGACTTACTTGACTTAGTTCCTTGTACACTGGTGAGGGAATAGAGCCAGAAAGTACCCAAGAGAGGACTCTGACTTACTTGACTTAGTTCCTTGTACACTGGTGAGAGAATAGAGCCAGAAAGTACCCAAGAGGGGACACTGACTTACTTGACTTAGTTCCTGATACACTGGTGAGAGAATAGAGCCAGAAAGTACCCAAGAGGGGACTCTGACTTACTTGACTTAGTTCCTGATACACTGATGAGGGAATAGAGCCAGAAAGTACCCAAGAGGGGACACTGACTTACTTGACTTAGTTCCTGATACACTGGTGAGAGAATAGAGCCAGAAAGTAAAACCCCAGAGGGGACTTCTGGCTTACGTGACTTAGATTCCTTGGTACACTGGTGAGAGAATCGGGCCAGAAAGTACCCAAGAGGGGACATCTCACTTACGTGACTTAGTTCCTTGATACAATGGTTAGGGAATAGAGCCAGAAAATACTCAAGAGAGGACTCCTGACTTACGTGAATAGTTCCTTGTACACTGGTGAGAGAATAGAGCCAGAAAGTACCCAAGAGGGGAAAATGAATACTTGACTTAGTTCCCTTGATACACTGATAATATAATAGAGCCAGAAAGTACCCAAGAGGGGTACACTGACTTACTTTGCTTAGTTCCTTGTACACTGGTGAGGGAATTAGGGCCAGAAAGTACTCCAAGAGGGGACACCTGACTTACTTGACTTAGTTCTTGATACACTGATGAGGGAATATGGGCCCATAAGTACCCAAGAGGGAAAACTGACTTACTTGACTTAGTTCCTTTACACTGATGAGGGAATCGGGCCTAGAAATTACCCAAGAGGGGACACTTACTTACTTGACTTAGTTCCTTTTACACTGATGAGAGAATTGAGACAGAAAGTACCTAAGTGGGATCTGACTTACTTGGCTTAGTTTCCTTGTACACTGGTGAGAGAATAGTACCCAGAAAGTACCTAAGTGGGACTCTGACTTACTTGACTTAGTTCCTGATACACTGATGAGGGAATAGAGCCAGAAAGTACCCAAGAGGGGACTCTGACTTACTTGACTTAGTTCCTGATACACTGGTTGAGATGATAGAGCCAGAAAGTACCTAAGTGTGGACTCTGACTTACTTGACTTAGTTCCTGATACACTGGTGAGAGAATAGAGCCAGAAAGTACCCAAGAGGGGACTCTGACTTACTTGGACATTAGTTCCTGATACCCTGGTGAGAGAATAGAGCCAGAAAGTACGCCAGAGGGGACTCTGGCTTACGTGACTTAGTTCCTTGTACACTGGTGAGAGAATCGAGCGCAAAAAGTACCCAAGAGGGGACTTCTCACTTACGTTACTTTAGTTGTCCTCTGATACACTGGTTAGGGAATAGAGCCAGAAAGTACCCAAGAGGGGACTCTGACTTACGTGGACTTAGTTCCTTTTGTAACACTGGTGAGAGAATAGAGCACAGAAAGTACCCAAGAGGGGACACTGACTTACTTGACTTAGTTCCTTGTACACTGATAAGAGAATAGAGCCAGAAAGTACCCAAGAGGGGAGCACTGACTTTACTTGACTTAGTTTCCTTGTACACTGGTGAGGGAATAGGGCCAGAAAGTATACCCAAGAGGGGACACTGACATTACTTGACTTAGTTCTTGATACACTGGTCAGAGAAATCGGGCCAGAAAGTACCCAAAGAGGGGTACACTGAACTTACTTGACTTAGTTCCTTGATACACTGGTGAGAGAATAGAGCACCATAAAGTACCCAACAGGGGACACTGACTTACTTGACTTAGTTCCTTGTACCCTGGTGAGAGACTCGGGCCGAGAAAGTACCCAAGAGGGGACTCTGACTTGTACTTGAACTAGTTTCCTTGTACACTGGTGAAGAGAATAGAGCCAGAAAGGTCTCAACAGGGGAAACTGACTGTACTTGACTTAGTTTCCCTTGTACACTGGTGAGAGGATAGGGCCAGAAAAGTACTCCTAATAGGGGACACTGACTTACTTTGACTTATTTCCCTTGATACACTGATGAGAGAATAGAGGCAGAACGTACTGCCAAGAGGGGACACTGACTTACTTGACTTATGTTCCTTTGATACACTGGTGAGAGAAAATAGAGCCAGAAAGTACCCAACGAGGACCATGACTTACTTGGACTTAGTTCCTTGTATCACTGGTGAGTGGAATAGGGCCTAGACAGTACTCAAGAGGGGACAGTGACTTACTTGACTTAGTTACTTGTGAGACTGGTGAGAGAATAGGGCCAGAAAGTGCTTAAGTTGGGACATTTGACTTTAATACTGGGGAAGTACATAAGTGAGGACACTAACTTACGTTACTTAGTTCCGTCTGCCCCGGTGGGGAATAGGGCTGGAAAATGGCGAAAATGAGAATGTACTAAAGTAACCATCATCATCATACACTATGAACGTTTATACTTTTGTTTGTACTGTGTCATTAACTTGTGACCTCCCTTTTTCTAGCTGTTACCTTTTGTCTTAAACCTGAGTGGCGCCGCCTTATTCGCTCGCCTCATCCTTCCTCTAGGCCAGCTTTGTTTACAAAGTATGGAGGCGCGTGAACTGAACACCACACTCTCAGACGCCTGAATATTTGGAATTGACTCATAACCGGTTGTCTCTTAACTATAGTGATTATTCCTCCTACCATGGACGACTCTACCTTCTCCGTAGAGTGTGCTTGCAACGTAAACGGAGTAACCACAAAGATTATAAACTGACGTGCGAGTTGTAAACGTGATTGGGTAGCATCAAACATCAGGAATGCTATCAAGACTGCCCCACATGATGGGGCGTTTTCAGTTTTTAACTATATTAATAAATTACAAAAAAAACTCAATTTTTATAATTATAGATTTTTATATTCAAAATGTTTTACTAACTTGGAAGAATTCTCATAAAGAACCAGATTTTTTTTTACTTGAAATAAAATAACGAAATTTGTTTGGTTGTTTGTTGTTGTGTGTGTATCATCTTCACCAGCTTGGTTTCGATTGAGTTGTAGCTCACGCTATCAGAGGCGTCCTAATGTAGAAATGTAGTACCTGCGTACGAAAACCTGGTCAATTTGTAATGAAACACTCATACAGCGCTTTTCAATAACACGCGAACTCTCGGGAACTCTGCTCAATCAACGGTTTCGTTTTGTGAGGCTGCGCGTCAATCATTTAGTAATCCATTCAAAAGGTCACGTCCGTGGATTGTCAACCAATCACAATCCACGGACGTGAACTTTTGAATGGATTACTAAATGATTGACGGCAGCGAAAAACGAACAACGTTGAATTGATAATTGAGCATGAGTTCCCGAGAGTTCGCATGTTTATTGAAAGAGTGTAAGGGCGGACCACCCTCAGGACCAAGCTCTAGCTGTCAACACAACAACATTTTTATTTTTGTAACTCCTCTCAAATAAAATTACAATTTACAATTTTTTTATTATTATAATAGTAGAGTATCTGCTGCCTGAATAACCATAGGGGGCTAGACGAGCCAGGCGAGCCAAGTTATTTTATTAAGTTTGGATAATGAATAAATGGACAGACAGGAAAGCACCAAAATAAACATGTATACACACACTAGCACACATACGCACTATACACACTACATAGCATTAATAACATTAAGATAGCAAGCAGTCAAAGGCTAAAAATTCTATACGATTTAATATTCTAGAGCAAGTCCTAGTAAGAGTATGTTAATAGTTATCAATGATATCAAGTTTTAAATTTCTTTTTAAATTGAGGAGGTGAAAAAGAAGTTTTAGTTGCTTTCATCAAGGGAATTCCAAACTTTTGCACCTTGAAACCTAATTGATTGAATATTCCATAGTTAGTTTTCTTGCTTTTGGTAGGCGAGTAAGCTGTCTGTCTGTCACACACCTTACAGAGAGGTTTAGTTAGCAGGCAAACAAGTGAAAATCGTGAATAAAAGCTACTGAGAAGGAGTACTTTTCATGCATTATGTACTATTATGCTGTACATGGATGGATCTAACTTGGTCTTTGTTAGCTTATGAATAGGCTCCTTGGTGGGGATAGACTCCCCCCGGGTATCGCCCCCACCCAGGAGCCTATTCATAGGCTTACGTCATTGGCTTAGGTCATACTGCTTAGGTCGCATTAAAAGTTTTGGTGACACATGTAAATGAACAGCTATTGCAGTCGGGGGAGCATACCCTGGGGTGCCAGAGGCTTTTCTTGCGCGTTTTCCGGTTTTTTCTCGCGGCTCGCCGCTCGCCGGGGCGTCTCCGGCCGATCTCGACGTGACGGAGAAATAAACCTCTGGTACCCGAGGGTAGGGGAACAAGTGCTTATTTTTCACTAACATCTTCGTTGAAGCACTAGTTTAGTCAGCGGTTACGCTCTCGCAACTGAACCGATTTCCAATAGATGGAGCTCGTTCGATTGAGGCAGAAAAATACAATGCAGAAATTTTCTGCCTCAATCCCGAGGACCGTGTAATTCAAATGTTTCTGGAAGTCAGTGTCTATAGCAGAGTCGCTCTCCCAAGGGTTAATTCACGAGCTACTTCGAAACTTTTGCCGCTCCGACTTTTGCCGATTATAAACTTTTTTTCGCGCTCCGACTAACTACCCCTGGGTCTCCGAGGATGGCTTTTAAGTCAGTTTCCTGCTTGAACCATGTCCCCATCCAAGTTGACCGAGTGGCTTGGAGATTGGGTAGACTTTGAACTTTGGAAAGCGCAGTGAGTGGCGGAAGATTATAGCTTACGTTAATCATATTTTTAAGAATCAAAGCTAGAAAAAATAGCTAATATACTTTTCTTTTATTAATTTGCGCTAGTTTTCAGAAAAGCTGACGACTAAACTAGTTAAGGTTATTTTAACCTTGTGATATCGACTCGTTAAATATCGTAAAATCCATAATTAGGTTTTGTTTGTTTGTTTGTTTTGTAGTATCATAGGAGAAACAAATACACACACTGAAAAAAGGATATAAAAAATCTTGTTAACTGCCTCGCCGAGTATTTCTCTGTACTTTATGATTCATCTCTGCAAACCACAAAACGATGTATAAACAATATACATGTGTCCAAGAATTTCATCATCAAAATTAACACTCCTTAAATTAACCATTGTGCACTTCGGTGAGGCTAGTTTCGCTTCGAGTGATGTTGAATATTTGGGTGAGGGAGACCGCCGAGTATTTCGAGTCATAAATGAATGCGTTTGACTACAAGATGAGAGAACGAGAACAATGGAATGTGACTAATATTCAATATTTATGGTATTTTCAAACGTAACTTGAGATTCTAAATTAATACGACAAGTTAAAGAGAATATACATGTTATTGACATCTCTACTGAAACTTGACAACTTACTTTGAAGCTAGCAGTTTTTACATTTACTTTTGAGCACTTATGGCCTTGTTCTTTGACTGTATACAATAGACAAACAAACGAAACAAGCGTACCTACAGAAACAATTTTCATTTTCAACTTATGTTCATTTTTAACATGTTATTAGATATACAATTTTGCCATGCCGTCCTTAATAATGTAAAATAAAATAACAATCCCGAAAAAATTTATCAAAAGACTATGTCTTTCAAGTAAAAATATTTGTGTGGATCGATAGCCACACTAGTTAACGCTGTTAAAATGACATGAAAAACAAAATGCTACTCACAATGCTCTGATTGATTTTCTCCAAACTCTATCGTGACGTCATCACCAATGAGAACAAACGGAGCCCAGAATTTCACGGCACAGACTTCTCTGACTCCCTCAGACATTTCATAGCCCTGTTTAGAGCCACACTGGCGCTATTTCCATGACCCAGATGTTCATAGAAACTTTTCATAAACTCCATAGTGGCCTCGTCATCAATTGCCCAGAGTGATACCAAAACAGAACGAGCGCGAGCACCCAGGAAAGCCCGTCCAATACCGACCACACCCTCAGGCGTAACCTTCCCTTGACCACTGTGACAGCAACTAAGGCACAACAAGCCTCGCTCGTAGATGAACAGTTTGTATATCTGACATTGTTAATAGGAAGTCTTCTTCTTTGGGGATCTCAGACGACCGTATGGGATTTGGAGTCAAACAAATTTCACCTGCTTCCATATCACCATGAGCTGCAATGTGTACCAACGCAACGGAACCGATTCGTTTAAGCACCTCTTCTGTAGTTGCATCTCGTCCCGTAAGCGGTTTGGTGTTCAGAATCTGGCCTATCATCTCTACTTCTTCCCTGGCCCCTGGTAAACATGTCAATTCGACACACTTGTCCCGCACTCTCTTGACTTCCTCCACGAATGGATCTCCGACCAGCAGCGGCCCCAGTCTTGCTGTGGTAGTCCTGAGGACAATGTGCGATCAGTTTGTAAACTTGTAAGCGAGGGTACAACGCGGATCCTGATATATTCGCTGAGATATCGGGAAGCCTTGTCCACAAACGCAGCATAAGGGGCCAAGCATAGTGGAACCATCTGGTACAATGATTAACTCATCACCTTCAAGCATGTTTGCAATTGGGCTGCTGATTATAAAAATTCAAATAACTGGCGCAGAGATATGTTTGTGTGGTGTGCTATTTTCTGACAAGACTCTTTTCTTGCGCGCGGGTACGGTACGTTCTGGATGATACAATGAACGATTCTCACACTGAACACCACTTGAACGCCAATTTCTCTGAAAGCCTTTTCCACCCGAAATTTAGCATCTTCGAACCTCTTTTTTGCAAAATGGACATCTGTACCCTTGACTACCCATAGATTAATGGTGTCACTTTCCAGTGCTACAAAAACCGTTTGTGTAGATATATCACTTACTAGGTCAGAGATCGTTCTTTGAGATTCAAACGCTAGAAATTCAGAGCCGTACTGAAATTTCATGAGATCCGTCAAGGCCTGTGCTCGTCCTTGCTCAGCAATACGCAAGGCCTCGTCAGGTCTTTTGAAGCTTTAACAGAGTTTTCTCCAAAGAGCAGTGTAGCATGTTGAACACTCATTACGAAATGATATCTTCCACACATCTTCCGACTGAAGAAGAGCTCTCACTTCATTGCACAGTTTAACACTGAATCGATAATAATCAAGAGCCTCATGCAAAGCACCCGAGAATTCAAAAGCATTACCTAGCAAATAACAGGACAATGCTTCTCCAAACCTCTTCCCAAGTTCTTTGAGCAATGCTAAGATGTTGCTTGTGATACTCTATGGCTTGTTTAAAGTCGCCCAGACTCCGATAAGCATTGCCAAGACCGCAATAAGCAAGTCCTTGTTCATTACTCTGCCCCAGTTCTTTGGCAATACTAAGATGTTGCTTGTGATACTCGATGGCTTGTTTAAAGTCGCCAAGACTCTGATAAGCATTGCCGAGATGACCATAGGCACTTCCTTCTCCATCCCTCTGCCCAAGTTCTTTGGCAATGCTAAAATGTTGATTGTGGTATGCTCTATAGCTTGTCTATAGTCGCCTAGACACCGATAACAAATGCCGAGATTGCCATAGGCGACTCCTTCTTCATCCCTCTGCCCCAGTTCTTTGGCAATACTAAGATGTTTGCTTGTGATAGCTCTATGGCTTGTTTAAAGTCGCCCGACTCAGATAAGCATTGCCAAGACCGCAATAAGCACGTCCTTGTCCATCCCTCTGCCCCAGTTTCTTTGGCAATACTAAGGTATTGCTTGTGATACACTGTGGCTTGTTTAAAGTCGCCCAGACGCTGATAAGCATTGCCAAGACCGCAATAAGCACGTCCTTGTCCATCCCTCTGCCCAAATTCCTTGGCAATCCTAAGAAGTTGCTTGTGATACTCTATGGCTTGTTTAAAGTCGCCCAGACCCTGATAAGGCATTGCCGAGATTGCCATAGGCACCTCCTTCTCCATCCCTCTGCCCAAGTTTCTTGCGCAATGCTAAGCTCTTGCTTGTAATACTCTATGGCTTGTTTAAAGTTGCCCAGACTATTATAAGCATCGCCAAGACCACAATAAGGCAATTTCTTCTCCATCTCGCTGCCCAACTTCTTTGCAATGCTAAGATATTGCTTGTGATACTCTATGGCTTGTTTAAAGTCGCCCAGACCCTGATAAGCATTGCCGAGATTGCCATAAGCAACTCCTTCTCTACCCCTCTGCCTCAGTTCTTTGGCAATGATAAGATGTTGCTTGTGATAGCTCTATGGCTTGTTTAAAGTCGCCCAGACGCTCATAAGCATTTCCCAGACCGCAATAGGCACTTCCTTCTCCCATCTCTCTTCCCAAGTTTCTTTGGCAATGCTAAGACGTTGCTTGTGATACTCTATGGCTTGTTTAAAGTCGCCCAGACCCTGATAAGCATTGCCGGAGATTGCCATAGGCAACTCCTTCTCCACCCCTCTGCCCAAGTTCTTTGGCAATACTAAGAGCTTGCTTGTGATACTCTATGGGCTTGTTTAAAGTCGCCCAGACTCTCATACGCGTTGCCAAGACCGCAATAAGGCACTTCCTTCTCCATACTCTCTTCCGCAAGTTCTTTGGCAATGCATACGTATTTGCTTGTAATACTCTATGGCTTGTTTAAAGACCCTGATAAGCATTGCCGAGATTGAAATAGGCGACTCCTTCTTCATCCCACTGCCCAAGTTCTTTGGCAATGCTAAGATCCTGCTTGTGATACTCTATGGCTTGTTTAAAGTTTCCCAGACCCTCATAAGCATTGCCAAGACTGCAATAGGCACTTCCTTCTTCATCTCTCTGCCCAAGTTCTTTGGCAATGCTAAGACGTTGCTTGTGATACTCTATGGCTTGTTTAAAGTCGCCCAGACCCTCATAAGCATTGCCGAGATTGCCATAGGCGACTCCTTCTTCATCCCTCTGCGCCAGTTCTTTGGCAATACTAAGATGTTGCTTGTGATACTCTATGGCTTGTTAATGTCGCCCAGACTCTGATAAGCATTTCCGAGATTGCCATAGGCACTTCCTTCTCCATCTCTCTGCCCAAGTTCTTTGGCAATGCTAAGATCTTGCTTGTGATACTCTATGGCTTGTTTAAAGTCGCCCAGACCCTGATAAGCATTGCCGAGATTGCCATAGGCAACTCTTTCTCCATCCCTCTGCCCAAGTTCTTTGGCAATGCTAAGATCTTGCTTATGATACTCTATGGCTTGTTTAAAGTCGCCCAGCCTCCGATAAGAAATGCCGAGATTGCCATAGGCGACTCCTTCTTCATCCCTCTGCCCCAGTTCTTTGGCAATACTAAGATGTTGCTTGTGATACTCTATGGCTGTTTAAAGTCGCCCAGACTCTGATAAGCATTGCCAAGACCGCAATAGGCACTTCCTTCTCCATCCCTCTGCCCAAGTTCTTTGGCAATGCTAAGTTGGTGCTTGTGATACTCTATCGCTTGTCTAAAGTCGCCCAGACTCCGATAAGCATTGCCAAGACCGCAATAGGCACGTCCTTCTTCATCTCTCTGCCCAAGTTCTTTGGCAATGCTAAGAATTTCTTTGTTGTACTCTATGGCTTGTTTAAAGTGGCCCAGACTCTGATAAGCATTGCTAAGATTGCCATAGGCGACTCCTTCTTCATCCCTCTGCCCCAGTTCTTTGGCAATACTAAGATGTTGCTTGTGATACTCTATGGCTTGTTTAAAGTCGCCCAGACCCTGATAAGCATTGCCGAGACTGCCATAGGCAACTCTTTCTCCACCCCTCTGCCCAAGTTCTTTGGCAATGCTAAGATGTTGCTTGTGATACTCTATGGCTTGTTTAAAGTCGCCCAGACTCTGATAAGCATTGCCAAGACCGCAATAGGCACTTCCTTCTCCATCTCTCTGCCCAAGTTCTTTGGCAATGCTAAGATATTGCTTGTGATACTCTATGGCTTGTTTAAAGTCGCCCAGACCCTGATAAGCATTGCCGAGATTGCCATAGGCAACTCTTTCTCCACCCCTCTGCCCAAGTTCTTTGGCAATGCTAAGATCTTGCTTATGATACTCTATGGCTTGTTTAAAGTCGCCCAGCCTCCGATAAGAAATGCCGAGATTGCCATAGGAGACTCCTTCTTCATCCCTCTGCCCCAGTTCTTTGGCAATACTAAGATGTTGCTTGTGATACTCTATGGCTTGTTTAAAGTCGCCCAGACTCTGATAAGCATTGCCAAGACCGCAATAGGCACTTCCTTCTCCATCTCTCTGCCCAAGTTCTTTGGCAATGCTAAGTTGGTGCTTGTGATACTCTATCGCTTGTCTAAAGTCGCCCAGACTCCGATAAGCATTGCCAAGACCGCAATAGGCACGTCCTTCTTCATCTCTCTGCCCAAGTTCTTTGGCAATGCTAAGAATTTCTTTGTTGTACTCTATGGCTTGTTTAAAGTGGCCCAGACTCTGATAAGCATTGCTAAGATTGCCATAGGCGACTCCTTCTTCATCCCTCTGCCCCAGTTCTTTGGCAATACTAAGATGTTGCTTGTGATACTCTATGGCTTGTTTAAAGTCGCCCAGACCCTGATAAGCATTGCCGAGACTGCCATAGGCAACTCTTTCTCCACCCCTCTGCCCAAGTTCTTTGGCAATGCTAAGATCTTGCTTGTGATACTCTATGGCTTGTTTAAAGTCGCCCAGACTCTCATAAGCATTGCCAAGACCGCAATAGGCACTTCCTTCTCCATCTCTCTGCCCAAGTTCTTTGGCAATGCTAAGTTGGTGCTTGTGATACTCTATCGCTTGTCTAAAGTCGCCCAGACTCCGATAAGCATTGCCAAGACCGCAATAGGCACGTCCTTCTTCAACTCTCTGCCCAAGTTCTTTGGCAATGCTAATAATTTCTTTGTGGTACTCTATGGCTTGTTTAAAGTGGCCCAGACTCTGATAAGCATTGCCAAGATTGCCATAGGCAGCTGCTTCTTCATCTCTCTGTCCCAGTTCTTTGGCAATGCGAAGATCTTGCTCGCAGTTGTCTATTGTTCTTTTTTTCATTTCTATATATGTCATTAAAAGGGAGGAATTTTCTTGCCTCGTGTCAAGTACACATCTAGTAGACAAATATTCAAGCATATTTTGGAAGGTTGTTTGAGATATTTGTAGTGATTTTAAGTTGTTATTAAGCAGAAGTTGTACTGAAAGTTTGTGTATCTATAAGTATTACTGAGTGGTCGAAGTGAATATATGAAATATCATATACCGTAAATCCTCAAGTAAGCGCCCAGGGTGATTATTTCCAAATCTTGGCCAGAACGATTTTTTTTTAATATAACATTTGCGCATAAACAACGTCACAACCTGAGTATTAATACACAAAGCTGTACGTACAGTTCTAATAGCGCATTCTTGGTAAATCGTAATTATTTTTGGTTCGCCGAACATGTTCACAAACTGAAACAAGTATTAATGTGCAAATTGGTTCCTATAGCAACGTGGTGCTTATTCGAGGACTTACCGCATTTAAGGTGCGGGTGAAATATATAATGCATGATAGACCATCGCAGTTATGCCTGAAAAGCATTCAGTCTTGAACGAGGTTCGAATCATGGTCTCTGCGATACCGGTGCAGTGCTCTACCAACTGAGCTATGAATCCAACTGGTAGCTGGTCACTGTGAGTTCGTAATACTATAATATTTAATACACGAAAGGCCATCGCAGGTATGTACGCAACTTAAGCGGTAAGTTAAACTGCTTAAGTTGCGTACATAACTGCGATGGTCTTTCATGTAACTGACTTGTAAAGTAAAACACGGTTTTATCTGAACCTTATTCAAGCCAATTTAGAGATTTATCATAATTTATATACCACTGAAAAATACAACATGGCGACAGTTATTCATTTTCACCAAATTGCATTTAAACATTTTTTGTCATCAAATCAAAAATTCCTTATATATGGGTAAAGGCAAAAGCCTCAAGATAAAATGTAATTTAGAACATCATATAGAGGATCGCAGGACTCCATGTGTGAAAGCTCCCTAGCAATATATTTGCGAGAGTAGTTTGGAGAAATGAAAATAATAAAGAAGGTTTATGAAATCCGCCGAATATTTCTAATTGTTTTCATCCGTCGCTTTTTTCAGCTTCTTTTATGACTCTGTATGATTTCAGCCGTAATTTGTCTTACCTCTCTCTGCCAAACCGGCGTACAAAGCTCGTTAAAGCATACAAAATTGAATGAAATAATAGAATAATTTCGCCGACTACTTAATTTATTCTGAAACATCAATCTCTAACACAGCGGTATTGCTTAGCTGCCGGTCGCAAAATGCATGCGTACATGCTGCTGCGGACGCGAGGGATAGAGTAGACAATACCACAATGTTTTGGAAGGCCGAACTTGAACAAAATATATAGGTGAATGAAGGTACTTACAGTTTAGTGAGTAATTGGTAGTATTCTTGGAGGTTGGGACTGGCCCCCCTTGAATCCCAAAAAGGCACATGCATATCTCTCATTACCGGTATAGGCAATTATCTGTTAACTAGGGAAAGCCTGGTTGAAACCGCCGGGACCCTCAGTTAATAACTGGGGGACGCTCAAGGAAACCCCCGGGGAATTCAACCACTGAGCCAGTGGTAAAATGGCTGATACGACTATCGCCTTGTCAGCGGTTAAGTCCTCACTCCGGTGAGACAAAAAAAGTCCTAGCAAGAAGCAAGGCAAGAAACAGCCAATCGAACGTCCCCCGACCAGGGTTCTGTCATTTTTGTCCATGACTGTAACGCAATCCTCGTATCACGCGTTCTTTCGTCACGCAAAGCGCGAAACTTATTTCGTTTTTAACGAAACCGTTTTGTTCAAACCGAACACTCATTCCAAATCTATGCTTCCTAATTGTTTTTGAATTTCCTGCCGGAGTTCTTTCTACACCTCTTCGCGGACTGGATTTTTCCACTGCCGCCGTCTCGGCTGTTCTGACTCTTGTCGGAACCGTCCGAAGGACAGGCGGAGATCGGCTTTCAAAGCATGATATTTCTCATAGAGAACTCGCGATCAGATATTTCACCGTCGTTCAATGATTTAGAAACGAGCTCGCTAATCGTATTTTGCTTGCTTGTGGCTAGCGTGACAGTGATAAGCGGGAGCAGTCTGAACGATGGAACGACGGGAACAACAGGATAAGGATGTTTCTGCACTGCTGTGTTTTCAATGTCTCTATGGAAATTTTAATGTTTCTATGTTCCATACTATTTCCTTTAAGATGTAATTTCGAATTCGAAGTGCAAAGGCAGGGCATTGAAGTCAAACAATTCGTCATCTTTCATCACGGACGCCTATCGTGAGTGAGTGTATTTTGGTGTAGGGGTAACAAACTGTGAATAACGTACCTTTTCGTAGGGTTTTCCTCGAATATCAGCACAAGCAAATATGATAGACGGCTTACCGTTGTGGCGGTTTTGCTTTTGATAAAGAAGGTCTACGTGAATGTAGTAGCGGCTGGAAGAGGTTAATCGCGCCACCTGAAAATCGTTGAGCGTGATTTTATGATGGAGGGGTAATCCGATGAGTTCGCCCAGGTCGGTTTCAAAGCTACCACTGCCTGTCCGTTTCAGCATCAACACCAGTGGGATTATATGTTGTTACTCTAAAGTGGTTTTCCTGCAAAATGGCCTCTAAAGTGTTTGCAAAAGACTCGAGATTGTAGTGATCTGGACTAAATGTTACTTTTTCAGTCGCGCCACCCTTCTCAAATGTAAAACGGCCCGCGCGTGTCAGTTATGCCATGAGTTATATATCGAAGCTGATAACAGGGTAACAAAGCGTGGTGCTATGATGGGTGGATCGAAATAAATCGTATAGTTACTTGAATCAGCGTCGATTGCAAGAAAAAACCATATTGAATGGACAATGTAAGTTCATATTTAACAAATTTAATATAATTATTTAATACGTGCGCGACGTCCCGACTTGCACTTCGTGCGGTATGTGGTCAAAACAAATTCAGAAAGCCTTTGAGTTGGAACGCGCGCAAACGCTGCAAAAAGATGACATTCAGGCTGCAAACACAGTTCCAACAGGAACAGTCGTTCCAAGGACAAAGATCGGTAGAATGGGTGGAGCGTGTGCCAGCTGTTTTGAAAGCAATGAACAGTGAAGTGACACGATTGACAGGTAAGGCCCCAGAAAGGTATATTCAGGCTTCTGAGGTGGGTATAAAAGCACCCTATTATAATAGACCAGTGAGTTTTACTGAAGAGCGATTGCCTTTTAACGTACTTGTTTGCTATTTATACGCAGCTGGGGAACTTGAAGGTGGTGAAAAGCCAATACCTTCAGAACAATCTCGTTCCCAGAGTCCTCGTTACCCTTGTCCAGTGGTGGAGCGGCCAACAAGGACCTCTGGGATAAAGCGATCCACCATGACCGGATTCTAGGACTTCCGGCTCTACTGCGCATGTGTTCGACCCCATGTTTCAACTAACAGACGGCAAGATTCTTGGACTTCCGGTCTTACTGCGAAAGTCAGGCGGATCGCTTTATCCCAGTCAACCTGTTCTGTACTATCTCACTGAGGGCGCCCCAAAGCGTGGATTTGTCCGAGAGGAGCTACTTATAATACCTTATGACACCCAGCTTCCACTTGTTAGTGTTCGTTGAGATCTTTATAACCATATGCAAATGTCTCAATTCCGTTTTCAGCAATCCAGCGCTTGCTGTCAATCTGGCGACAGTGAGACATTGTTCACATGCATGCCATATATCTGGTGTCTATCGCTTCGCAGCATATCCATTCCATGCCTGAAGGTCTTCCTTTCAAAGAGAGCCTCCTTGTATTGTTCATGCCTCAGCTGCTTTTTCACTACATTCTTTTTTACGCCTTTCGCTTTTCGAATCCCTTTTTCGATCATCCTGTCCTACAGACATTATCAGAATCGAATACATCTTCTTTCTTAGGACTACATATCCAACGATCGGTACACCAGGACATTCATCTTTCCTTTTTCCTTCTTTTTGTTAATGCTATAGAGTGGGTGTTCGTTCGGATAGTCGCTGGTGTCGTTAAAATTAGCAAATTCCAGCATGTCTTGATATATATCCTCAGTCTGGATCTCAAGTAGTAGAGAGTCGGTATCTGTGTAGGTTAGCTGGCATCGCTCCTCATATCGTCGTTCCGGATTCAGCTGGTTGTAGTAGAAATCATACACAAGGTGTTTGGATAAATCTGAGATACTCATTCCAACATAAACTGGGCGATTCAGCATAAGTTTACTCTAATGCACAGATCATTGTCAAATATTCCCCCCTTGCAAATGCAGGGCTCGCTATTAGCTTTCGCAGTTTGTCTTCATCACACGCTTTAGAAGTTTCTCCATGGTCTTACCGAAGACACTGTTATTCATCAGCTTGAATAGGTCCTTTTCGAAGTCTGACGTGGCCTTCTTTCGCAACTCAGTGTTCATCGCAATGTATCCTGTCATCCTGGGGCTTTGGTCAAATCGTAGCGTACGGTGCACTTTTTTTCAGCTTCATGCCGAGAGATAGGTAAAGCTGTAGGTTGCGGTAGCGCAGCACGTAGCGCTTTTTATCGCATAGGGTCGGTGCGAGCTTGAAAACCTTCCCTAGTGACGCGCCGTTTAATATATATGTTCTGATAGTTTGACAACCAATGCTCTTGAACTATCCATCTTTCAGGTGCAAGCGGATATGCATTATGCTAGCTTGTTGTGTAGATGTTGTGGATACTCGAGGTCTACTTCTAGGATATAACTTTTGTCTTCGCCTACGGCATCTTCTGGGGGGCCTTGGCCTGTTACGATTTGTTGTTCCAACACCGTTGTGTCATCAATCCACTGGAATCCTCCAGTTGGTAATGCTTGACTCGTAGCCCAACCATATAGATTGTTAGCGTCAAGGTACTGCAGATAGGTGGTGGGCTTGCTTGTATTATAGCCTTCAACAAGTGGATTGTTAGCTCTAGCATAACGTCTTGAGACTATTGAAATCCCCCACGCATTCCCTTCTTCGATAAATAGATGCATATCATAGTCACTAAGTAGATCAAGCGTGACGCCTGTTTTCTTAAGAAGCGCGTCCCATGATAAACCAGTGCTTGTATAGTAATGTGCTGGATCAAGGACATTTGCTAGCTAGAGAACGTCTGTACGTAGATAGAGGTCGTGGTAGTCACCCATGTTTTTACACCCGAAGCTTAACCAGACTTGCTGCGCGTTTTCGTAGTCCTCCTCGCTGATGTTTTCATCGTTGAGCTTCTGGTTTACCAGCCTTCACAAGCCTATCTGGGGATCCTAGGAGGAACTTAGCGCTATCTATGAATCACAACTTACCAAGTGAAAAGGAAATGTATTTCTCCATGTTGTTTGGAATGCAGCTGATCTTGCCCTCAACTTTACTGATGGCTTGCATAGGAGGTGACTGTCATATCCCCGTAAATTGTGAAAGACAATATTATCATTTTTTTCTGAATCTATCCGCAACTTCAAATTACAAGCGTTATGTGCTGCACCTCTGTACTTACCAGTGTAGTGGTGTGACAATGGTCACGGACTGAGTCTAGCTGTTCACACATGTGGAAATTGGTGCAGGTTTTGTCGATGTGCCAGTCTTTTGGTGTCATTCGCATTGCTTTCGGGGTATACAGCACTGCTCAGATCTTTTCTTCCTCTTCCTGTAGTGCTTACACCACATGAGGATCTGTATGACCATCACATCTTACCACAATATAACTGAAACCACAGGCCTCGTGCAGCTGTGTCTTCATTGTAAAGCTACAACGTAGATCAGGCTGCGGTCCTTCAATCTTTTTTGTAATGGCCTCAATGTCTGCATAGATTATAAAAGGGGATTTAAGCTGCTTTTTTCATTTCTGGAAGAAAGGTTGTTTGTACCCTCTTCTGGCATGACTATTTTTATTGCTGTTTGCCTTGTTCCATGGCATTCAGGCTTGTGTGCCTCAAGTAGGTCTTCTCGTGAATATTCGTGACGACATCTCTCAGAGAAGCTAGTGCTTGCGATTTTTATGTTTGCTTTGGTCATCTGGGAGACGCGGTGGCCTAATGGTTAGCCTAATATATGGTTAGCGCACTGGACGCCGGGCCGAGTGGTCCGGGTTCGAACCCTGGCCGGGGTGACTGTGTTGTATTCTTGGGCAAGATACTTTACTCTCATAGTGCCTCTCTTCACCCAGGAGTATAAATAGGTACAGGCGACATCCCATCCAGGGGGAGTAGCAATACTCCTAGTCGCTTCATGCTACAGAAACCGGGATAAGCTGCGGCAGTTGTGGCCACTAACCTCGTGAAGACTTTACCTTTTTTGGTCGTACAGAAGACGGTTGAGGTCTTTGACCCAGGTGTAGTGATATTTATCTTCCTTCTTATTCTGGGCTCGTGGGT
Source organism: Desmophyllum pertusum (assembly GCA_029204205.1). NCBI lineage: Eukaryota > Metazoa > Cnidaria > Anthozoa > Scleractinia > Caryophylliidae > Desmophyllum > Desmophyllum pertusum. Next base: position 292,658 of record MU827325.1, read on the forward strand.
GAACTCTTCTGAGCAGGACCTGAAAGTCAGGAAAGGTCTAGCTTGGAAAGCCCTTAATGGTATGAAGAGCATATGGAGTTCTGGCCTGTCAAGGGGTGTCAAGCTCAGCTTCTTTTTCGCAACGGTCGATTCCGTACTACTATATGGCTCCGAGTACTGGACACTTACTCCCAAGCTACAGAAGGCGTTGGACGGCTGCTACACAAGAATGCTGAGAGCCGTTTTCAACATCAGATGGCAGGACCACGTCAGCAATGAAGTCCTGTACAGGGAGGTTCCAAGGGCCGGCGACAAAGTAGCAAGCAAAAGGATGGGGCTAGCTGGACACTGCTATCGGCACGCTGAGCTACCAGCAAGCAAGCTAGTGCTGTGGGAACCGACGCACGGGCAGCGGGGGAGAGGCAGGCTTAATTAGGATTCTTTCGTCGACGTCCTCAAACGCGACTCCAGAGCGGCGGAAACAAACGAACTAACCGCGTGCATGGACAATTGCATTGACTGGCGGGCCCGACGAAACGCTCGTCTGCGGACGACCTAGTTAGTTAGTTATTGTCTATCAACATGAGGTTACTCCTTGGGATGAATCCATGCTGATTGCTAAGCCTGTTGACGATTACGCAGCCGGGACGACTGTCCCAGCCATTTTTTGAAGTTGAGACCATCATCTCTTGGCTACTTGCTTGGCCTTTGGGCATCTTTTGCCGCTGGAAAGAGTGCAGAGCGAAGGGCCCACCTACGTCAGTTGTTATCCTTATTCTTGACATTAACCACTGCCTTCTTGTTTTTGATAGAATGTATGAGCTACCTCTTAGTGGTTGGTCTCGTGCAATGTCCAACCATAGAAGTTTAACTTTGTCGACCACCCGTCCAGAGCCTCTTTGGGTCCATTTTTCAAGAGTCTCCTGGATGGTACGGTAGTCCTTATTTAACGCCTCGTCTATCTCATGGGACTTTAGGACAGCTTCCTGCTTGTGGAGAAACACAGGGTCGGTAAACTCTTCGATCACTGCCGTCAGGGTTGTATTTCCGACGTTCTACCCTGAGGGCAAGTTGGAACTTCACGCAGTTGAGGTCTGCAATCTCCTTCGCTGGTTTTTGGTAAATCTTAGAATAAACACCTTCTAAAAATGCCTTTGGGTCTGCGCTGAACTTATGGCCATCTGGAACATCCATCTGCCACCCTCTAAGGTAGTTGTCGATGACCCATTGAGTTTTCCAGAAGACCAGACCCTTTGACTGGTTGTTGTCGTTTCGATTGAATAGTTCAAGAACCTCCTTCTCGTAGTCGCCTACTGTCCTGAATTTAGTAGGACGAGGTAGGGTGTCAAACTCCTTTACAATGGCCTTCCTCTTTATCTCTTTCTACTTTCGAGGTAAAGGAATAGGTCGGTACTTCCCTGGAAGCAGTGGTTCTAGCGGCTTTAGCAAGCTATTGTTTTACTATTTCCGGAATGGGCTCGTCTAAGATGTTTTGGACAACACCCTGAAGTTGCTCGATGTATTCATCCATTGATCTATACTATATTTAGGCGAATTTCTAAATGGTGTATATAAATTATGATAAATCTCTAAATTGGCAGATTGAATACTCGTAAGCGCTGGCAAGTCTTTTTATGCCTCCACAAAGAAAAGTAGCAACTCAGCTTATTACCACAAATCTCGCAAATATATTGCTTGGGGGCTTTCACACATGGGGTCTTGCGATCCTCTCTCTATGACGTTTCAAATTAGCTTTTACGGCAGCTGGGGCAGCAACTTCTTGCTCCAGCTTGCATATATATGTATAAATTTAGAAATCTTAAATATATATGCCACACGAAGTGTAGGTATTTATGCTAAAAAGTGTACACCACTTTTTTCCTGCATGCAATTATTTGACTTGATGTTTCCATGGAAACCAAGTTTTGACAGGCCGTTTTACCCAAATTTAGTGTTTTCAGCTTAATTGTCAGTTTGCATGGGATTTTCGCTTTTAACGAAGATTTTCTTCCAACATCTTTACACTTTTTGCATCCTTATATTTTTTTCGATTTTTTCAAATGAAATTTGGTGATTTTCTGACATTTCTGAACAATTTGAAAATCCAAGATGGCGGATCCAAGATGGCGGATATTTTTAAAGTATGACGTTATTTTGGTGTGATATGATGGTATAATTGATTCGTGATTGTCACCAAAATAAACATGTTTGGATGCTTTATACGCCACATAAGTTTCATTTTTATAGATACAGATCGTTTTACCCCAATGTGGTGTTTTTTTAGGTCATAAAATTTTCTCTTTTTACGATGAAATCCTTCCAAAATCTTTGCTGTTTTAGCATCTTTATATTATAGATAATGACGGATTTTGTAAATGAATTACGTCATTATAACGTCATAATTGACACGTGACTGTCACTAAAATAAACATTTTTTGATGATTTACACACCATAAAAGTTTCATTTTCATAGCGTCAATACTTTTCGAGATACATAGGGGGTGACAGAATACAGAATAGGGTTAAATTCACTTTCAATTTTCTCCATAAAGGACGTTCACAAGCGAAGATTTTGTTATTAAAAATTACAAGAAGCAAGACTTATAAAAAAAGAACTCGAGACGAGATTGTCGCGAAAAAAACATGGTAACTTAGTGTGTCCTTTTCATTATTGATTGCTCGCCACCAACAAATTCTTGTTAAATAATTGCCCATTACCAGCCCAGAAAACTCAGGCTTTTCTTTGTAGACGCAATAATTATTTTGTAGCATGAAACCAATCGTCAATTTTCGGTACATTCTTCTCTTCTGTTAATATACCTAATCGTTCAATAAATTATTCTTGTACGCTTCGGAGACATATCAGGCGCGTTTGGTCGAGCCATGGTTCGTATATTGGCAAGACGCAGTTTTCTTTTAACTCGAGTCAAAATGTGTTAGGCGTTGCGAACGCCGATGTCGGTGTGTATTTGTACCTCGATATCTTGATTGTTTATGGTTTGAAAATTAATTATTTACGATCATAATTATTTCCATCATCTTACCTTTAATGTCTCCCTTCCTTCCTTCCTTCCTTTTACAAAACGCTGAGACGGTCGAATGTTGTCGTTTTTGAAATAATTTGTTGACCTGATATGGTAGGAAACCATATGTTAGTGGATAAGGTAATGTTCTATAGCGAACAAAGTTTTCTTACCTCTATTTCTAAAAGAGGAAGTCGAAAGGAAAATATAACAGGTTTGGTTTCCATCGCGTTTTCCTCGCTAAAAATAACTGATATTTCGCACGCCATAAATAATTATTATTCAGATTTGGCCAATCAAATGTCGTGCTATAACTATCTCTAAAATCATTAGAACTGCTAATATCATGTGTAATGATTGCACGACAGAAATAATTATGCTAAACGGTCCGTGCACGGTTCGGCCAATCCAATTTTTCATTTTTCTCAAAAAATAGAAAAAGCAAATTTTATTCAACTAGACAGTATCTAGTCATTTTAAAATTAACAGAAAAAATATTAAATTAGAAAAGGTCACCAAAAATGCAATCTTTTTTCATTTTTCTAATATGGAGTTGAATCAAAAAATTCGAAAAATATTTTTTATGGTTAAAAAGCAGTTTTTGTCAATTTTCCGTTTTCTATTATTTTGAGCCAAGTCATAAAAATGAAAAAATGGAATATTCTTGGTGTAATTTTCCATTTTTCTATTTTTCCATTTTTGGAGTTAAATTAGAAAAATGGAAAAATGAAATATACTGAGCATAATTTTCCATTTTTCCATTTTTCCATTTTTCCATTTTTGACTAAAATTCGAAAAATTGAAAAATGAAATTTGATACTTGGCGTAGTTTTCTAATTTTCCATTTTTTTACTTAAATTAGAAAAATGGAAATTACGCGTAGCTCTATGTAATTTTTTTCATTTTTTGACGGCAAAATGGAGAAACTCCATCTGATTAATACAGTGTGTAAGTGTCACGGCAGAACAACGCAAGCTCACGGCAGAACAACGAACGTTTGTCACGGCGGAAGTGAAATACCACGGCGGAAGTTCACTGACTATAATATTGTTACGGCTGCTTGCTAGCTTATTGTTAGCTTTAAAACAAGACACGGGGAATGGTAAAGCGGGGACCGGGGAAATGCAAACGGGGAATCTTTCAAACGGGGAATCTCTTCTCCTAATGTAATAGCTTCTTGGAAGCTGTGCAGTACTCTCTGACGAAATTCGACCAAGAAAAATATTATATCGGTGATCAAAACAAAGCAAAGCATCGTAAATTACGGAGGAGGGTTAAAGCCTGACGTACAGGCCTGAAACCAACATGACCTCGCAGGGAACAGCCTGAACACAGTCGAAGGCTTGAAATTCTTCCTCATAATACAACATATATTTCAAATATTGCCCGTTAGTAGTATATATAAGGGAGGTACTGACACACTTCCCCACCCCCCGGCGGGGCCCCCAGCCATTGCTCAGCCACATTGCTGAGGCAATAGCCTCAAGCGAAACGGCCCCGGCGTACATGTCTTCTTGCTGCCCGGGCCCCAGGGCCGGTCCACACCCTCGCCGGCCCTCACCCCAACCCCAGTCCCTGCCCTGCTTCCCGAACACCCATTTAGAGAAACGTGGGCCATGGGGAAAATCCGCCCGGCAACATGGTGACTATGGATGACCTCATAGAGGAAATGCCCGTAGTGTATCAAGTGTTCGAGCCCCCAGCCCTACCCACCCCAGTCCCCAGCAGTGAGCCCCTATCCACTCGAAGGGGGTAATCCACATGTGATATTACCGAAGCAATCCAAGCTAAAATCCGTGAGCGCGTTGCCATGAGATGAAAAGCAATAAATGCACGGGCTCCCCATGTATGTGCATGGCGCGGGAGCGAATCGTCCGTGCATATGCATGCACATGGTGCCTCATGCATCGACCTGGAGTGTGCCTGGGGCGGCAAATGTGGGTATACGGGCCCACTACTGGCGGAGCTTATCTCGGTTTCTGTAGCATGAAGCGACTAGGAGTATTGCTACTCCCCCTGGATGGGATGCTAGTCCATCGCAGGACACCCCCCAGCATTTTGTCGCCGGTACCCATTTATACTCCTGGGTGAAGAGAGGCACTATGAGAGTAAAGTGTCTTGCCCAAGAATACAACACAGTCACCCTGGCTAGGGCTCGAACCCGGACCGCTCGGTCCGGAGTCAGCGCGCTAACCATTAGGCCACCGCGTCTCTTAGTACACGTATCAGGCCTTTCTATAATTGGGGGCCTTGACAGGAGCAGTCTTGCCACGGATGACCGCCACAAGCTCTAAGGCGTAGTGTCTTCGCGCTCCCTTTGTAGTCTCAATAAGCTTTTGGGCGACGCAATGGGCCCCACAAGGCTGACACAGCTGAGTAGCAGATTTTACTCCAACAACACAAAGCCGGCACGGTACAGGCGGATTATGGCCTTTAATTGCCGACGAACTTGTTCAAGAGCTTGCCCCGCTGCTATCAACTTCTCGAGCAAGAGCTAGTCAGATGGGTCCGCGGGAACAACGTGGTTAGCCACTAGCTAGGGACATTAGCCGCCCGGAATTGAAAGAGAGCAAGCCAGCAGCAGAGGACAACTCTTGTTGAATGATGTAGTCTTCTTTCAGGTCTTTGTGTAGAAACTCTTGAGGAAGTTATTGACGAGACTCTCTGTTACCCGACTAGCGAGAGCAGCTTGGTACCTCTTATAGTACTTTTTCACCACCTCGCTCAAGCGTTGGACATCGCCGTGAGTTAAGCGGACGCCAATGAAATAGTTCGCTTTGCCTGTGGCAACCAGGATAGCCAACTTTTCTCTGGGAACGTCCGGCGCCATTCATGTGGTAGCCTGCGAATACAGTCGCCTTCAATTCCATCGCGCTGCAAGCGAAGCGCGATGGAAGGCAGCTGTATTCGCAAACTATTCCGGTGGCCGCTAGCTGTAGCCGTTCCGGCGGTGGTAGCGGGAACCGTGGCTGCCGCGCCCGCCGTTCCAGCAGGGTTCACCGATATAATATTTTTCTTGGTCGAATTTCGTCAGAGAGTACTGCACAGCTTCCAAGAAGCTATTACATTAGGGGAAGAGATTCCCCGTTTTAAAGATTCCCCGTTCACATTCCCCGGTCCCCGTTTTACCATTCCCCGTGTCTTGTTTTAAAGCTAACAATAAGCTAGCAAGCAGCCATAACAATATTATAGTCAGTGAACTTCCGCCGTGGTATTTCACTTCCGCCGTGACAAACGTTCGTTGTTCTGCCGTGAGCTTGCGTTGTTCTGCCGTGACACTTACACACCGTATTAATCAGATGGAGTTTCTCCATTTTGCCGTCAAAAATGAAAAAAATTACATAGAGCTACGCGTAATTTCCATTTTTCTAATTTAAGTAAAAAAATGGAAAATTAGAAAACTACGCCAAGTATCAAATTTCATTTTTCAATTTTTCGAATTTTAGTCAAAAATGGAAAAATGGAAAAATGGAAAATTATGCTCAGTATATTTCATTTTTCCATTTTTCTAATTTAACTCCAAAAATGGAAAAATAGAAAAATGGAAAATTACACCAAGAATATTCCATTTTTTCATTTTTATGACTTGGCTCAAAATAATAGAAAACGGAAAATTGACAAAAACTGCTTTTTAACCATAAAAAATATTTTTTGAATTTTTTGATTCAACTCCATATTAGAAAAATGAAAAAAGATTGCAGTTTTTGGTGACCTTTTTCTAATTTAATATTTTTTCTGTTAATTTTAAAATGACTAGATACTGTCTAGTTGAATAAAATTTGCTTTTTCTATTTTTTGAGAAAAATGAAAAATTGGATTGGCCGAACCGTGCACGGACCGTTTAGGGTCCAAACATGCCTCCCACATCCGTGCAAAGCAAAATAGCTATCGACTGCATGATCGAATACAGAAAAAAAATCTGCAACTGCAAAAAAACAAACCGCGGCCCTTTCATTTGTTTAGAAAACTGAAAAATGAATTAGAAAAAATACCACTTTTCTTTTATTTTCGAAATCTGAAAATGATGAAATCCCTAAAATTAATATTTTTCTGAAAGCATTAAAAATTGAATTTGGAAAAATACATTTTTCAATAAAAATGAAGTAAAAAAACATTTTCTTGTTCTATTTATTCTGAAAAAAGAAAGCCCCAAAGATGGTCAAGATCAACGGGTTTCTACCCTGAAGCTGACGGGTGATTTATTTTGTATCAAAATATACTGAAAGCTGCGCGCGCTCTGATTGGTTGCGGTATGGGTATATTTTTGGATGTTTTTGTTGTGTTGAAAGAGCTCTTTGTTTGGTCAACGAAGTAACCAGACTGGACAGTAAATGAAGACGATTTTTATCGAGTATTGTATAGCCAGGCAAGAAAATGTCCTCTCTAACTGTGTCAATCTCTTTTTCCTCATCGATGAACAACTATACAACCACCTCATCGATTCCATAGAAAATGATATTTTTATATTGCTAGCTAGAGAGAGTCGATCGAACTCGGCTGACAATGCGAGTCTAATGCTCCTGTTCATGTCTCCACGGTTGGCTCACTAAAAGATGTACTCGTAAAAGTCAAATTGTGAAAAAGGGTAAAACATGCGCTCTAGTTATGCATGCCTGTCAACCCCATACTATTTTCACCATTCTTTTCTATCAAAGTTCTTCCTGTTCTTTTTCTGAATCGAAGACCTCGTAGCTGTCATTTAATTCACTTTCAATTATCTTCATAAGGTTCGTTCACGAGCGAAGATTTTGGTATCACAAATGACAAGAGGCAAGTATAAAAAAGAACTCGAGACGAGATTGCCTTTAAAGAAAACGTAACTTAGTGTGTCTTTCCCATTACAACGTACGCAGTTATTTGATTGTTCGCCACCTACCAATTCGTATTCAATAATTGCCTATTACCATCCCAGAAAACTCAGGCTTTTCTTTGTAGACGCTATAATTATTTTGTAGCATCAAACCAATCGTCAATTTACGGTACATTCTTCTCTTCTGTTAATATATCTAATCGTTGAATTCTGCTACGCTTCGAAGGTATATCAAGCGCGTTTGGTCGAGCCATGCCTGTTCGTATTGTGGAAAGACGCAGTTTTCTTTTTCCTCGAGTCAAAATGTGTCAGGCGCTGTGAACATCGATGTCGGTATGTATTTGTACCTCGCTCACTTGATTGTTTATGGTTTGAATATTAACTGTTGACGGTCATAATTTCCATCATCTTACCTTCAATATCTTCCTTCCTTTCTCCAGCGGTGAATTTGACAAAACGCTGAGACCGTCGAATGTTGTCGTTTTTGAAATAATTTGTTGACCTGATAGGGTAGGAAATCAAATGTTAGTAGATAGAACTGCTGATTGGTTGATTCCTAATTTGGTTAAGGTAATGTGCCATATACATAACGAACAAAGTTTTCTTACTTTTATTTCTAAAAGGGGAAGCCGAAAGGAAAATATAACACGTTCGGTTTCTTATGTTTTATAATGAGCATGCGTTTTCCTCGCTAAAAATAACTGATATTTCGCACGTCATAAATAATTATTTTCATTCAGATGCGGCTAATCAAATGTCGTTCTATAACTATCTCTAAAATCATTAGAACTGCTAATATCATGTGTAATGATTGCACGACAGAAAGAATGATGCTAAGCATGCCTCCCACATTCGTGCAAAGCAAAAATAGCTATCGACTGCATGATCGAATGCAGAAAAAAATATGCAACTGCAAAACGCAGCCCTTTCATTTGCTGGAAAGCTGAAAAATGAATTAGAAAAAGTCAATTTTCTTTCATTTTCGAAATTTGAAAAACGAAATCCCTAAAATTTATTTTTGTCTGGTTTTTTTTTTGAAACATTGAAAAATGAATTTGGAAAAATACATTTTTTAATAAAAATGAAGTTAAAAAGATTCATTTTTCATGTTCTGTTTTTGTTCTTTTCTGAAAAAAGAATGACCCAAAGATAATTTAAGATAAACGTATTTCTTCCCTGACACTGACGACGAAGGGGTGGGGGGGGGGGGGGGGGGGTGGGGATGGGGAAGGGGAAGGGATGAGTCCGAGGACTACATGATGAAGTTACGAGCAAAATGGAAATGGAACGTTTTGGATAAGTCATAGCATATAGCATAGTATATATCTCCTAGCATCGCTTTTTAGCTGATTTAGGAGTAACTGCGTGTACTCTAATTACTCTAATTGGTTGCAGTCTGGGTATATTTTTTTTTGTGTTAAAGGAACTCTTTGTTTGGTGAACGAAGTAACCCGACTGTTAAGCACGGCAGAAAATAAACAAGATGTTATCGAGTATTGTATAGCGAAACAAGAAAATGTCCTCCCTATATAAACTGCATCAATCTCTATTACCTCATCGAAGAACAACTCTACAACCACCTCATCGATGCCATACAAAATTATATTTTTCTATTGCTCGGCCGGAGGAGAGTCGAACGAACTCGGCTGACAATGCGAGTCTAATGCTCCTGTTCATGGCTCCACGGTTGGCTCACTAAAAAATTTACTCGTAAAAGTCAAATCATGAAAAAGGCCAAAACACACGCTCGAGTTATGCATGCCTGTCAACCCCATACTATTTTTTACCATTATTTTCTATTAAAGTTCTTCCTGTTCTTTTTCGTAAGACCTCATAGCTATCCCATAATTCACTTTCAATTTCTCCATAAAGGGTGTTCACGAGCGAAGATTTTGGTATCACAAATGACCTGAAGCATGTATAAAAAATAACTCGAGACGAAATTGCCGCGAAAAAAAAAACGTAACTTAGTGTGTCCTTCCCAAAACAACTTAAGCAGTTATTTGATTGCTAGCCACCAACAAATTCGATTCATAATTGCCTATTACCACTTTTGTAGCATCAAACCCATCGTCAATTTTCGGTACATTCTTCTCTTCTGTTAAGAGCGTATGACTGTAATTATGGAGAATCCGGCGACAGAAGCGAAATTTCAGATTTCATTTTATTTGACCTAAAAGACCCTTTTGGTAAAACTGTTTACTAAAATCATATCAAAAAGTTATATCGCTCTTTCGGTTTTCAGAAAAATCAAAAAGTTCAAAATACGACTAAAATCTCGTTCGAGCCCGTTAGAAACAATCAGGGTCGGCCAGGGGGGGTAGTGGTATACCATTATACCCGAAAAAAAGTTGCCAAAATACCTAAAATTCCCCTCAATATACCCAAAATTAAATCAAGCGAAGTATACTGTATACCCGAAATTAGTAGCAAGCAAAGTAAGCATTTTATTGGCCAGGTTTTACCTTATTATTATTTCACCAACAAAAAACAGACATGCATCGTTCGTTATCCGTTTCATTAAGCTCATTTCAATCCGCACTGGGGAAAATAAATTGTTTCTCGTCTGCCGTTTTCTTTCTCACGGTAACAGATCGCACAGTCGAATGGTCACATGTCACCATGGTCACATGTCATGATCAATAGACAGATGTTGGCCATCGTTTTGTATAATTTTGATCCTCATCGTTGGGGATTGTGTGGGCCACCTAGGCCCGAGGTGCGAGTTTGCCTTAATAAAATAGAAAGTCACCTGCAGGTGATGCTATTCTCCTTCTCCTTTTGGGTTTCTTAGATTGTTTTAATTATCAGTTTCTTCTTCTCTTTCACTCAAATCGTCATCAGCGGTAAGTTCGGGTTCTTCATGAGAGAGAACATTGTCCTCTGATAAGTGCAATGACGCCAAAAAAACGTAATAATCGTTTTCCTCAAGCTCGATTGTATCATCTTCAATGGACTTTACTTTGACAGTTCCTTTCATACCATCTTTGGGTACTATGTGTTCTTTCCCGTTTGTACTAAATAGAAGGGGATCGACAAGGTCCTGACTGTACCACTCTGTTCGAACATGGGCAACATGGTCATCATCGGGCAGGTCTTCAAGTAGTTTCACTATGTAAAATGAACTTGTTCGTAAAGAACTGGTCTACACCTCTACGGATACAGGCACATATGTTCCTTGGGGATGCACAATTTTCCTCTTCTTACCAGAATTTTCGCTCTCCTTGTTTTGATAGTGGTTTGCCTCTTGCAGTAGCGTATTGAAGTTTACAGCTTCTTCCTTGGGAGACGAGGCTTGATAAACGTTTAACGGTAGTGTTCCAGGCTTGTCTTTGGTTGAGAAATTTCTTGTTGTGTTTTGACGGACATTTCTTCCATGGACTCAGTGATGCCCACTGTCGAAGCTCTGCCATCTGCTTTGGTGCCAACCAAACCCGTACCAGGCTTAGGCAGTTTCGCCAATTCCGAAAACTGGATGAGGACATCTTTCATTGAGGGCTGAAGATAGTAGGAAGCCTTTGGATTAGTGAAGTAGTTGAATGAAGTCCTCGTTACTCTTTTAAGCAGTTCATTTGTGCATCTTGGAAAACGCAGGCAGAAATCTAGTACTGTCGGTGTGACCGTATTTCCACCCCTCATACTTGAGAAGACGTTTTCTACAAAAGTGTCTGTAAACTACGAACATTAGTGTGCTTCAAGTACTCTTGATTGAGTTGAATTTCCTCTTCTTTGAGGCGGTTAGACCTACAAGGATCATTTAAAGTTGTTGAAGACAGAGTTCCATCTGGTCCTTGTGTTTAAGCAGTGGATCACTTTATCTGCTGTACCTTCAATGACGCTTTATCAAATGCAATCACAATATAAATATACTTTATACCTGAAATTAAAAAACCCTGATATACCAAATACCATATTTCAGCTGAAAGATACCGTATACCCGATTAAAAAACCCTTGTATACCGTATACCCAAAAACCCTGGCCGACCCTGAACAATGAAAACTTGTGCGATTTCAGAAAGCTCGTACGCAACAATGAAAAGCATTCCCGTTTGCTCTTTGGCTACGTAAAAAACAATCCTTTAATCTACCCTCAGATATAAAAATAATGTAATATTTTTAATTTTGAGTCTATATACCGACCCGTTGAAAATAGTGACCTTCGGGTGTTTTAGGCCAATATAAAATTAGGGTCAAATTCAGAGGTCCATATAACTCCTAGTATATGTATTTCTAAAAAAAATTATACGGCAACTCTCAGCTTTATAATCCTAGTTCACTGTCTCAAAGTATCTTTTTGGCCCGCAAAAAGCTACGTATCCAGAGTAAAAAATGTTGAGGCTATTTTGACTAATTTTCGTATGTTTCTCGCAACACGACTGTCACGCAAAACACAACGGCCGACAACAAGTTATTCATAAAATTGCCTAGAAACGACAATTAACTATACCCTACAACGAATTATTTCCATAATGTACATTTCAGTTGGTTTTGGTAACATTTCGACAGCTTAAATTGGCACAGTACAGTACCTTACAATTCGATGAATTACTTCGTTCAACCGCCGACACGTACTACAGGTACCAAGGAAGCTAATATTTAAAACAATTTTTAAAGCCTCACCTGAAGACATTGTCCTCTTGTTCATCTAAGGATTGTTTCCCCATAAAATCCGAGCAGGATATTGAGTAAGTTACTCTCTTATTTAACATTTTCACCACTGAAATACATGATCATCATGGGCCGATATCAAGCAAATGAAATTTGATTCACCTAAAAAGATAGCGTGACGCAGACCGCTTGAAATAACTTTGCCGTCATTTTAATTTCCGAGAATTGCTCAATTCCTGGTCAGATTGTCGATAGTTGACCATAGCCTTTTTGTGGAACCGACATCAGTTATTCTTCTGAATTGCCTCTATTCATTTAATGTTACTGTGAATTGCAACTTGTGGCTATTTCTCTCTACTGAAAGATAATTATTATGTGGATCAAACTGGAAAAAACCCTGAGGATTTTCAGTGCGTTTATACCCTCAAAGATTGCAACTAGGATGTGTCGTCTCATCTGAAATCATGTAAAGTAGTGGACGACGGGGTTGAAAACGAATTTCAATTATTGCTCGCAAGGGCAGGTAAGTACTCAGTGTTGTTCTTTTTTTTTTACCATCCAGCATGCACTAGCTACTTTTCAATCAGCTTTCAACCATCACTGCGCTTTTTTTTTAATTTTAGTGACAGTGTGTCCACGGCATAGAGAGACACTTGGGTTTGGCTGAAGGAGGGGAAAGGTCAGATGCTCTATGCCAAGCGAGATGGCAGGACACAAGTCCTCGTCAGCCAAAGGGGATCGTGGAATTTGCAGCAAGGAGTCAGCGTTTATCTTAATGACAGGGAAAATGTTTCTTCCAATCGAAACACATAAGAACATGAACATTTTTTCAACAGCTAGTGCCCTTTTGTGTGTAGGACTGTTGTGTGTTATTTTTATCATTTCTCTCAGGATAGTCTAGCGGCTAGCGGTGATTACGCGAACGCGTGATGCCTCCTACGAGGAGGGGCGACGCGCTGGGGTGGAATAAATTCGCCTCCGCCTCCGCGCGTCTTATTTCCCCACCCGCGTCTTTTCGCGAGCGGCGCCGATTTTCGCGCACGCTCCCGTAATCTATCAGTGGCCTTATGTGCCAGTGGCCCTGTGTTCCGATTGGAAGAAACATTTTCCCTGTCATTAAGATAAACACTGACTTGCTGCAAATTCCACGATCCCCTTTGGCTGACGGGGACTTGTGTCCTGCCATCTCGCTTGGCATAGAGCCTCTGACCTTTCCACTCCTCCAGCCAACCCCATGTGTCTCTCTATGCCGTGGTCACACTGCCACTAATGCATGGGAATCTTTAATAATAAACACCCCTAGAAAACGCAAAATTAAACACGAAATGATAAACAAATTATAAAAAGTGTGGTGATGGTTCGGAATCTGATTGAAAAGTAGCTAGGGACTGTGCAATAATTATCAGGAGGGGGTGGGGGGGGGGGGGGGGGGGGGGGGTGGAGGGTTGGAAAATGGGCTTCATGTAGGAAAATATTAGGTAATACCCCCCTCCTAAAGGAGTGAATTTAGTTATTGCCCCCCTCTAATCAGTCAGAAATTATGTACGACCCCCCCCCCCCCCCCCCCCCCTCACAGTATACACACACCTTTATACAAGTACCATGCATTTTCTCTACACGCACCTGTGGATTAAAATCTTATAACAGAAAGAAGAGCTCCTACTACATGTTTAATTGTTGGACATCCGCGTCTGAAACAAACATCACCACCGTAGCAATGCACAACAGAGCCATAGCAGAAGGAAAAGAGCACGTGTGTTATTTTCAGGTCCGGTGAAGGCCCGAAGAACCGGAAAATTTTTCGGTCACCACCTTATAAATAGGTATGGATTCGCCAATGTAATATGTACTTTAAATATAATGTTACCCGCCCCCCCCCCCCCCCCCCCCCCCCACCTCCTGGTATTTATTTCACAGTCCCCTAGTGCATGCCGGATTGTAAAAAAAAAAAAAAAAAAAAAAACCCAACAAGAACAGTACTTACCTGCCCTTGCGAGCAATAATTGAAATTGGTTTTCAATCCCGTCGTCCACTACTTTACATGATTTCAGATGAGACGACACGTCAGTCCTTGTTGCAATCTTTGAGGACTTTGAGGGTAACGCACTGAAAATCCTCAGGGTTTATCCAGTTTGATCCGCATAATGCAGTTTGATCCACATAATAATTATCTTTCAGTAGAGAGAAATAGCCACAAGTTGCAACACAGTAACATTGAATGAATAGAGGCAATTCAGAAGAATAACTGATGTCGGTTCCACAAAAAGGCTATGGTCAACTATCGACAATCTGACCAGGAATTGAGCAATTCTCGGAAATTAAAATGACGGCAAAGTTATTTCAAGCGGTCTGCGTCACGCTATCTTTTTAGGTGAATCAAATTTCATTTGCTTGATCACGGCCCATGATGATCATGTATTTCAGTGGTGAAAATGTTAAATAAGAGAGTAACTTACTCAATATCCTGCTCGGATTTTATGGGGAAACAATCCTTAGATGAACAAGAGGGCAATGTCTTCAGGTGAGGCTTTAAAAATTGTTTTAAATATTAGCTTCCTTGGTACCTGTAGTACGTGTCGGCGGTTGAACGAAGTAATTCATCGAATTGTAAGGTACTGTACTGTGCCAATTTAAGCTGTCGAAATGTTACCAAAACCAACTGAAATGTACATTATGGAAATAATTCGTTGTAGGGTATAGTTAATTGTCGTTTCTAGGCAATTTTATGAATAACTTGTTGTCGGCCGTTGTGTTTTGCGTGACAGTCGTGTTGCGAGAAACATACGGAATTAGTCAAAATAGCCTCGACATTTTTACTCTGGATACGTAGCTTTTTGCGGGCCAAAAAAGATACTTTGAGACAGTGAACTAGGATTATAAAGCTGAAATTTGCCGTATAATTTTTTTTAGAAATACATATACTAGGAGTTATATGGACCTCTGAAGTTGAGCCTAATTTTATATTGGCCCTAAAACACCCGAAGGTCACTATTTTCAACGGGTCAGTATATAGACTCAACATTAAAAATATTACATTATTTTTATATCTGAGGGTAGATTAAAGGATTGTTTTTTACGTAGCCAAAGAACAAACCGAGAATGCTTTTCATTGTTGCGTACGAGCTTTCTGAAATCGCACAAGTTTTCATTGTTTCCAACGAGCTCGAACGAGATTTTAGTCGTATTTTGAACTTTTTGATTTTTCTGAAAACCGAAAGAGCGATATAACTTTTTGATATGATTTTCGAAAACAGTTTACCAAAGGGGTCTTTTAGGTCAAATAAAATGAAATCTGAAATTTCGCTTCTGTCGCCGGATTCTCCATAATTACAGTCATACGCTCTTAATATACCAAATCTTTGAATTCTGGTACGCTTCGATGGTATATCAAGTGCGTTTGGTCGAGCCATGCCGGTTCCCGGTGGGAAGACGCAGTTTTATTTTTTCCTTGAGTCATAATGTGTCAGGCGCTGCGAACGTCGATGTTGGTGTGTATTTGTACTCCGCTTTCTCGATTGTTTATGGTTTGAATATTAACTGTTTACGGTCATAAATTAAACGGTCACAAGCTGCATGTAACTAATTTACAAGACCAATTTACAGTGCTAAAGAAATGTCGCACAAAGATGGATTGTTTGATCTACGAGATGCTGTTTATCAGGAACATGAAGCCAAAACATAACACGCAGTCGGATTCCATTCGCGCCAAACTCTTTACATAACAATTGAATACTTTCTGAACATATCTAAATTCCATTAATTTTCACACAATTTTTCCCATATATAATCAATTCTATAATTTATGTATTTTGAACTTGAAAATGATGACATGGAGTCATCGAAACGTCGTTCGACTTTAATATCGCTGATTTTCATTCTAAAGATTTATTTTGTATTAATTAAAATATAGACTTCAAGTTGCATGTACTCTAATTGGCTGCAGTCTGGCTATATTTTTTGTTGACAGAACTCTTTGTTTGGTGAAGGCGAAGTAAAATAAAGAAGATGTTATCGAGTATTGTATAGCGAGACAAGAAAATGTCCTCCCTATAACTGCACATGTCAATCTCTTTTACCTCATCGAAGAACAACTATACAACCACCTCATCGATGCCATACAAAATTATATTTTTCTATTGCTCGGCCGGAGGAGAGTCGATCGAACTCGGCTGACAATGCTAGTCTAATGCTCCTGTTCATGGCTCCACGGTTGGCTCACTAAAAGTTGTACTCTTAATGAAAAAGGTTAAAACATGCGCTCGAGTTATGCATGCCTGTCAACCCCATACTATTTTCACCATTCTTTTCTATCAAAGTTCTTTCTGTTCTTTTTCTTAAGACCTCATAGCTGTCCCATAATTCACTTTCAATTTTCTCCATAAAAAGCGGTCACAAGCGAAAATTTTGGTATCACAAATGACAAAAAGCAAGTATAAAAAAGAATTCGAGACGAGATTGCCGCGAAAAAGCGTAACTTAGTGTGCCCGTCCCATTACGTGTTAAGCAGTTATTTGATTGTTCGCCACTTACAAATTCTTGTTCAATAATTTCCTATTACCAGCCCAGAAAACTCAGGCTTCTCTTTGTAGACGCAATAATTATTTTGTAGCATGAAGTCAATCGTCAATTTTTGGTACATTCTTCTCTTCTGTTAATATATTAATAGAGGGGAATGGTTATGAAGTCCGGCAAAGTTCTTTGTTATATGTTTTTGTTCCCTATTTTGGGGGTTGACCGTGCACAAAACCTGACAAAATACAAAAGGTGATTACGTGTGTTCAAGAAACTAACCAATAGAAACATTGCGATTACGTAATTCATGCATAGTGTATGAGCGGAAAACAAAAGATGTGCACGGTCGTGGACCTTCCAACATAAATCTTGGCCTCATTGTTTGCTCCTTTGAAGTTTGCCGGGCTTCATAACCATTTCCCTCTATTAACTAAGATATACCTAATCGTTCAATAAATTATTCTTGTACGCTTCGGCGACATATCTGGCGCGTTTGGTCGAGCCATGGTTCGTATATTGGCAAGACGCAGTTTTATTTTTCCCCGAGTCAAAATGTGTCGCGCGTTGCGAACGTCAATTTCGGTGTGTTGTACTCCACTCTCTTGATTGTTTATGGTTTGAATATTAACTGTTTACGGTCATAATCGTCATCATCTTACCTTTAATGTCTTCCTTCCTTTCTCCAGCTTCGAATTTGACGAAAGGCTGAGACCGTCGAATGTTGTCGTTTTTGAAATAATTTGTTGACCTGATATGGTAGGAAATCATATGTTAGTAGATAAGGTAATGTTCTATAGCGAACAAAGTTTTCTTACCTTTATTTTCTAGGAAAATATAACACGCACGTTAACGTAACTTATTAGTGTGTCCTTCTCATAACAACTTAACTGAGCAGATATTTGATTGTTCACCACCTACAAATTCTTGTTCAATAATTTCCTATTACCACCCAAAAAACTCAGGCTTTTCTTTGTAGACGCAATAATTATTTTGTAGCTTCAAACCAATCGTCAATTTTTGGTACATTTTTCTCTTCTGTTAATATACCTAATTGTTCAATAAATTATTCTTGTACGCTTCGGAGACATATCTGGCGCGTTTGGTCGAGCCATGGTTCGTATTTTGGCAAGACGCAGTATTTTCTTTTTCCTTGAGTCGAAATGTCACGCGTTGCGAACGCCGATGTCGGTGTGTATTTGTACCCGCTATCTTGATTGTTTATGGTTTGAAAACCAATTGTTTACTGTCAGAATTCCCATCATCTTACCTTTAATATCTTCTTTCCTTTCTCCAGCGGTGAATTTGACGCCGAAACGCTGAGACCGTCCGAAAGTTGTCGTTTTTGAAATAATTTGTTGACTTGATATCGTAGGGAATCATGTTAGTAGATAGAGCCTCTGATTGGTTGATTCCTAATTTGGGTATAAGGCCGGTAATGTGCCATAACGAACAAAGTTTTCTTACCTCTATTTCTAAAAGAGGAAGTCGAAAGGAAAATATAACACGTTCGGTTTCTTATGTTCTATAATGAGCATGCGCTTTCCTCGCTAAAAATAACTGATATTTCGCACGCCATAAATAATTATTTACATTCAGATTCGGCTAATCAAATCAGGTCAAATCTCTAAAATCATTAGAACTGCTAATATCACGACAGAAATAATGACGCTAAACACGTCCTTCGCGAAGCAAAATAGCTATCGACTGCATGATCGAATACAGAAAAAAATCTGCAACTGCAAAACGCGACCCTTTCATTTGTTTGGAAAACTGAAAAATGTATTAGAAAAAAGCAAGAGACTATGATCTAGATCATAGTCTCTTGAAAAGTCAGTTTTCTTTCATTTTCGAAATTTGAAAAACGAAATCCCTAAAATTTATTTTTGTCTTTTTTTTTAAACATTGAAAAACGAATTTGGAAAAATACATTTTTTAATAAAAATAAAGTTAAAAAGATTAATTTTTCATGTTCTGTTTTTTTTTTCAGAAAAAAGAATGACCCTAAGATTATATAATATAAACGTATTTCTTGGGAGGACGAGGAGGACGAGTCCGAGGATTACATGAAGTTACCAGCAAAATGGAAATGGAACGTTTTGGATAAGTCATTTTGTGGAATATAAACTACTAGAATGGGTGATTTATTTTGTATTTTAAAACTATACTGTAATTGGTTGCCGTCTGGGTATATTTTTTGTTGTATTGTTGTGTTGACAGAGCTCTTTGTTTGGTGAACGAAGTAACCCGACTTTTAAGCACGGCAGAAAATAAAGAACTGAGATGTTATGGAGTATCGTATAGCGAGACAAGAAAATGTCCTCCCCTATATAAACTGCATCACTCTTTTACCTCATCGAAGAATAACTCTACAACCACATCAGCGATGCCATACAAAATTATATTTTTTTATTGCTCGGCCGGAGGAGAGTCGATCGAACTCGGCTGACAATGCCAGTCTAATGCTCCTGTTCATGGCTCCACGATTGGCTCACTAAAAAAATTACTCGTAAAAATCAAATTATGAAAAAGGCCAAAACACACGCTCTAGTTATGCATGCCTGTCAACCCCATACTATTTTTCACCATTCTTTTCTATCAAAGTTCTTCCTCTTCTTTTTCTTCAGTAAGACCTCGTATAGTTGTCCCTTAATTCACTTTCAATTTCCTCCATAGAGGGCGTTCATCTAGCAAATTTAAGATTTTGGTATCACAAATGACAAGAAGCAAGTATAAAAAAGATCTCGAGACTGGATTGCCTTGAAAAAACAAAACAAGTTTCTTATCTCTATTTCTAAAAGAGGAAGTCGAAAGGAAAATAGAACACGTTCGGTTTCTTATGTTTTATAACGAGCATGCGTTTTCCTTGCTAAAAATAACTGATATTTCGTACGCCTTAAATAATTATTTTCATTCTGATTCGGCTAATCAAATGTCGTTCTATAACTATCTCAAAAATCATTAGAACTGCTAAGAAAGAATGATGCCTCCCACATTCGTGCGGAGCAACATAGCTATCGACTGCATGATCGAATGCAGAAAAAAATCTGCAGCTGCAAAAAACAAAACGCGGCCCTTTCATTTGTTTAGAAAACTGAAAAATGAATACAAAATAGAAATAAGAAATAAATTGAGAAAAAAGCAAATTTATACGAAAATGCTATGGCGTTAAAGGACACTGTCCTGATTTTAGCATGATTTTGGGAAGCTCAGAAACATATCTAGATCATAGTAAGTTGAACAATAATGGTTTTATTCTGTAGAATAGCACTCGACAAATGACAGGAACCCATTAGGAAGTGAGGATGACAAACGACAGCGAGGATGGAAATGGATTGCAATATGGATTTTTGAAAAAACGTCAGGATGTCAGTTTTTCAAAGTTTCAAATTTGGCTCGGAAATCTTTGAAATTTTGCAACCATTTTGTTGCAGTATGGAATTTCTTGAAGAAATTGCTTTTTATCATTTAGTTAGAGTTTATTAAGTTCTTATTTCATAGATTTAGGGACCATTTCATGCATTTATAACAGTTTTGAGCAAATACTCCGGGACAGTGTCCCTTTAAAGGGGCACTATCATGAGCATCAGATGAAAAGTCAAAAGCCAAAAGACACATTTATATCAATGGAAACCTAAACATAATGGTCCAGTTTTGTTACAAATTACTATTTAGTAGTGTACTGAAGCTATAAAAGGAGTGCTATCATGAGTTTCCCATAGGAGGTTATTTTTTCTTGACATCTTCCTCTTGATGTTCTAGGGGCATTTTGTGTATGAGCTAAGGTACTTAGTCATAATTATTGCACCGTTTTGGCCAAAAAAGCAGAACAATTCCCGTGATAGTGCCCCTTCAAGGGAACACCATAGGTCCTGACCCAAAAATCGATACCCCATTTCAGACCTATAAAATTGGTACACGTGTCTTCAGCTACCCAGGAACATTGAGGAATGGGTTCCGTTTTGCGTAAACATTTGAGAAGGGCTTCAAATTCCCCGATGTTTAATGGCAAAAAATAGTTTCGATTAAAAGCTAAACCAAATTCCAGGCACAACACATACTCTACGGTATTTCAGACCAAAACGGCTCAAAAACCATACCCTCTGGGGACGCACATGCCTATTTTGCTTATATAAGGAAGTACCACCACCCACCACCACCCCGGAGAGGCTCTGTTACACGAGAAGACACAAAATGCTCTTTTATCACCCCTAAGAAGTACAAATTCTAAAACAAAACTAGTTCTTATCGTTTCGTCGAGAAACATGCAGGGTCCCTTGCCGTAAATGAAACTGTTTAATAAGCAGCGGCTCTGCACATGCGGTATAGTTCTAAGTAAATTTCGTAGCCGTCCTTTACAAAACAACAATGTGAAATGACCAAATTCGGGGTTTGACGGAGAACCTGAAGCAAGGCGGTGAAAAAAATGTACGCTTCTATTTGGGCTTGAACGTTGTTTACATATTTGTAGTAGCAAAAGGGAACGACTTTGCTTTGCTTTTATAGATGTTAGAGTGGTCATAAACAGAACGAACCAATGAGAACTCGAAGCAAATACACGTAACCGGCGCCAAGCGCGGGAAAACGCGTGCAACCAAGTAGTGATTAGTTTTGGTTTTGCATCTGATTGGTTGAGAAGGTGGCACGAGTTTTTTAAACCAATCACGGAACGTAGTAAAGCAAAACCAAAGCAATTCTGGATTACTTTTGAAACTCAATTGAAGACTGCTCTAAATAAATGTTTCGTGTAAGAAAAAAAACCCCACAAATGTGGAACAATTATTTTAATTGTTTGGGGTTTTTTTTTTACACAAAAGAGATCTAACTGACAGGTACAACAAAAAAGAAATTCTTCCTCAGAAGTAAAGTCCCTCAGGGGTGCCTTCGTTCTTTCTGTACAACACGTTTTCTTTGGACTTTCTGAAATCTTCATTGGTCACCTTCATTCTCCTCTCTCTCAGAGCCATTAGACCTGCCTCTGTGCAAATAGCCTGTGTGATTAACAGAGGATACACGTCAATTTGAACCCACAGTTTGTTCTCAAACGTGGTGGAGTTTACTCTCACAGCACTTTTAAATCCTTCACCCCTGAAAGTGCCAAAATTTATAATAATTGAAAAACAAACAGTACCACGTGGAAGAATGGTCACACACTGAGGTTTAATCCACAGAGTTAAAAGCTAGAACAACTGTTGTACAGCATACTAAACATCACCACTGGTCATTAGCTTTTATTTGAATGGTCACACACTAGGGATTCATCCACAGACTTAAAAGTTAGAACAACTTTGTACAGCATAATAAACAGTACCACATGAAAGTACTGCTCAATAACTTTCATTTGAATGGTCACGCACTATAGGGTTTCATTCACAGAGTTAAAAGCTAGAACAACTGTTGTACAGCATAATAAACAGTGCCACATGAAAGTACTGCTCAATAGCTTTCATTTGAATGGTCACACACTGGGGTTTCATTCACGGACATAAAAGTTAGTGTGGCACATATAGCCATCAACCTTCTCTTTTAAATACAAAAAAAAGATTAATGCACAGACTACCAGTTATGCAGGACACCCCAGCCTTGGGCAGTGCAGTACCCAACCCAGTTTGAGCCACAAGGTATTTTCTACAACTTGTTGAAGACCGAGTAACAACCCTGTACCTTGATATCTGCTCCGGAAAGGTCATCTTTAGCCATAACATACTCCTCCAGATTCACATCTTCTGACAGAGTCATTCGCCCGGTGTGAATTGTGAAGATGCGACGCTTTGTTTTTTCATCAGGAAGCGGGAATTCAATCTTGCGATCAATGCGACCTGTAAAAGGCAAACAATGTTAACTACTTTAACTACATGTAGTACACAAACACCAAATTACATGTACATGTAGCAATAAACAATAGGAAGGACATAAACCCATGTGCTGTAGCTTATACAGTCGAAACCCTATTAAGCGGCCACCCTCAGGGAAATGGCAAGTGGCTGCTTAATAGGCGTTGGCCGCTTAATAGTTTTTTTTTTATTATACTGATATTGGGACTTTGATAGGTGGCAGTTAAATTGGGGTTCGACTGTAGTTATAAAAAAGTCTGTCCACAAAACTAGTGGTTTATCAGGCCGGTGCTTAACTCTGTTTTCCATAACATGAAGCAACTAGGAGTATTGCTACTCCCCCTGGATGGGATGCTAGTCCATCGCAAGCTACCCCCAGCATTTTGTCGCAGGTACCCATTTATACTCCTGGGTGGAGAGAGGCACTGTGAGAGTAAAGTGTCTTGCCCACGAACACAACACAACGACATCGGGTAGCGCTCGAACCGGACCGCTTGATCTGGACTCCAACATACTAACCATTAGACCATTGTGTCTCCCACATAGCTCAGTTAGTGTAGCACTTGACAAAAGGGTCCAAAAGGGCTGTGCACTAGTCTGCTACATTTACATATTGGTGCGTTACTTTGATATGTTTCATGACATTCATGCCAGTACTGTCCGTTTCTCTATAGATTAGTGTCTCGTTTCCCTTGCAGAGACAAGTGTCTTGTCTCGAGCATGAAGTTTGGGCCACATACTATTAAGCTTCCAGGGCCATGTTGTTCAAAAGACGCTTAAGCTAATCATTTATTTCAGTTTTGTAACTTGTGAGGTTTTCTATTTATAATTATAATTATTTTTTGTCCTTCAGTTTTGACTTTGAGTAATCTCCACCTTAACAAAGTATTAGCAATGAAAAACTTTCATACAAGAGAAATTAAAGGTTTGATTGACTTTTAATCCAGGATTAGCGTTCACTGGCTTTCGAACAACTGAGTCCAGGGGCCTTATTTCATTCCAAGGCTTCTTGAACTAGGTCTATGTTATGCCACACGGTAAACACTTGCTTGTCACTCTGAGCTATATGATTAAATTTCAAGTTATTTACTGCAATAAATTATTCTGAACTGTACCTGGTCTGATCAGTGCAGGATCTAAAGTTTCAATTCTGTTGGTAGCCATTACAACCTGAAAAACAAACAAACAGTAAGGTTAAAGTCTGTCTACAGGTCTAGTGGCTTATTTAACTCCAGTTTTATCTAAAGCATGAAGTGACTAGGAGTATCACTACTCCACTGGATGGAATGCTAGTCCATCACAGGTAACCCCTCAAGCATTTTTTGTCGGGGTACAACTTTTTTTGTCGGGGTACGACTGGCAGGCACTGGAGAAGATGACGTCAAACCGGGTTAGGTGGAGGGAATTTGTTAATGCCCATGCTCCACTCTGGAGCCAAGGGCTTAAGTAAGTAGGGATCGAAACCTGGACCGCTCGTCCCTCACATTGACCATTAGGCCACTGCGCTTCCCACAAAAACACAATCACTAGGTGGGTAAGGCCCAGTTCAGACGCCGTACTTCACATGAGCCGAATCGAATTCGAATTTAGGCCGACCCAAATTAATTTAGACCGGCTGAATTGATTCACACATATACAGATGTATAGAGAAAAAAAATATACAGTAGAACCCCGCAAACTTGAACTCGGTTAACTCGAACACCCCGCTATCTCAAACTCAAACCCATTTCCCTTGCCCTTGTTTTTCAGTCATTGCCTATCGGCTAACTCGAACCCCCGCTATCTCGAACTATTTTTTGTTTTCCTTGTTAGTTTGAGTTAGCGGGGTTCTATAGAAAAATTCATTGCCTGACTCGTGAATTCCACGTTAAATTTCACTTGAAAAACCGATTCGTGCGATATCGGTTTTTCGCGTGAAATTTAACGTGGAATTCACGAGTCAGGCAATGAATTTTTCTTGAATCGCATAGCCTGTTACAAAAGGAAAAGGAATTATTTTTAAATACTTTAATACAACAGCGCTCGAGAAAGCCATTCAACGTCAAGTGTCAGGACTGTCAGGAGCAAGCGAACGAATAAGAATCAAGCTAAGATTCTTTCACAAACTTTTATATTTTATCCTCGTGGTAGAGGTTTTTCCATTTTAATTGGGGAAACGTTATTTGTAGACATTTACGGGTTTGCAAGTAATTATAAGAACTCCGGCAAGTAAGCTTTCTGAAGACAGAATCATGAACACTTTTACTTCGGCCGCGGCACACTGAAATGAATCAAAAGAAAACCCGGGAAGAAAAGCTTTGGAAAAGACGTCAAGCAATGCTGTGAGTAAGATTATGCTTTAAACCTTGAAAGAACTTAAGCTTATTAGCGTTCAATATTCTACGTTTTAAATTTCAATGGCTTAGGTCCATCCCTTGTTTGAGAGAAGGTTTTTAGACCTTGTTGACTTGTTTTCGTTTCGAATGCGAATTATTTTGTACTCAGTGCTGTGTAAACACTTGTTGATCTTCGAGCGGTTGTTTTTGTAGCTTCAGTTAGCACAAGAGAACTATTACGGTCAAGCTGTCGAAAGTATTAGTTAAAGAATGTAAACAACTATTCTTTTAGCCGAAAATTTGGCCTATTTCGTTACAAACGGAACTGAAAAAAGTGTCTTCAAATGTGCTTTTAGCGAGTTTACCGATTCACCACGCGGTAATGATTGCTGTTTTCAAGTGGGTTTTAAAGTAAGATAATTTTATTACGGTCAAACTATCGACAATGTCACTTCAACAAAATAGAAAGCTGTCGTATTACCGGAAAAATTTGGCGTATTTTTCTTTCTAGCGGACGTTTTGAAGACGTTTTTAAAAGTACTATAAGCTTACTGTTTATTTACGTGTTTTGAAATTGTTCGCGCGGAACAAAAAGCTTATTATTTTGTAGTCTTATCCGCTACATTTGTGGCTATTTCTCTGACACTATGAAGTCATTTAAACGTTTTACTCTTTACTTTACTGTACTACCAACCTCGTCCGGTTGCTGTACTATTGTTTTCTCCCATAGTTTTAGCCAGTTTCCTCTCTTCAGGTTTCTTGTACTTGCAAGCATCGATCGATGATTGCGCTTCTTTAATTTTTCGAGAGAGTTGAGTTTGAGTTCAAAGCTGACTAAATCTTGAATCTCACATTGGAAAAAACCCTCATGTTTGCTTTTGGCTTTTCTGACATTGATGCTGACTTTGAAACCATACGAAAACCGAATCTCGCGTCGGGCCTCGCTTTCAACTCACATCATGCAATTCAGCTATGCAATTCAACTTCTCAGGCATGCAATTCCACGTTGAATACCCTCGCATCGATAGCCAATCAGAGTGCGAGAATTCTCTGAGCTATGCGATTCTACCGTATATTTAATAAGATAAATAAGATTAAACTACATAAAACTACACACTGTATAATTTGTTAGGTTTATACAGAACGTTAAGTTCCTTATTATAATAAACCCCCCAACGAGTAAAACTAAGAGTAAAAACCTACATAATGTATACATTAAAAAAGCCTAAAAAATAAAAAAAAATAATTCAATTGGTACACTACAGATTACCTTGACATCTCCCTTTGAGTCGAACCCATCCAACTGGTTGAGAAGCTCCAACATCGTGCGCTGGATTTCTCGCTCACCACCTGAATTGGACTCGTACCTGCAGGAATTGGTGAAGTAATCAAGACTAATGCAGTTGAAGTTACATGAAAGAAAACACTGAAATCAACACGCAAATTATTCACGCAAATTCATTATGAAATACAAATGTACAGGCTTCAAAATATGGCATTCATAGTTACAGCAAAAGCACAAAAGTGTAACCTATTTTAATCAATTCACATTCTTTCATGTGCGCATACTATCCAATCCGAAGCTGAGGATAGCTATTTTTTGGCTTCTGATTGGATAGAATGCGAATTAATTAAAGTGGTCACACTTTTGGGCTCCTTGCTGTAAGAAGTTGACTATATAGTCATGTATCTTTTTAGAGTTATCAACCATTACACTTATCATACTCTCTGAGGTGAACATCCTCGGGACCAGCTCTAGTTAGTTACAAACAAGTGAAACTTGGCCAGGACTCGCCAACCATGAAAGAGTTGAGTTTTGAGAGGGTTACAAATTGTAACTGTAATACTGTATCTTTGCAGAGCAGTTGGAGAAGTGAAAACTATTATTGAAATTATTAATTTTCCCCCTGCCCCCACGTAAAATGGCACTGGAAAGAAATAAGCCCCTTGGGAATAACAAAAATGTTTAAATGCAATTTGGTGAAAAAGAATAACTGACTTGTAAAGCAAGACACGGTCTCAGATCTGTAAAGCTGTTCAGCCACTTGTGACTTTCCTACCTTTTGAAATCATGTCAAGAATGTCAGTCTCTGTCTCTGGGTGTTCCAGATAAGAGAGGAATCTCAGGTCAAAAAGGTTGGCTACCTGACCCGACAAATGAATAGAAAACTTCACATGATTTGGTGAAGTCCACATCTATTGACCGGTTGCAATTCCTCATTAACACCGTACCTTTTAAAACTTATCTGGAACCCTGTCTTTGTTAAATCTGAGTTTGCGTTTACAAGTTGATAATAAAATGCTATTCCCTAGCTTGGCTATGCAAAGTGATGTTGGCTGCCAAGTGATATTGGCTCCTAATGTTAAAGAGACCTAGCCTTATCAAGGCTACATGTACATGTATGTTTTTCTTGGTTCCCACAGCATCAATCTCGTCAATGAAAACAATGGATGGGGCATGTTCCTCTGCCACTCGAAACATTTCTCTTACTAGTTTAGGACCATCTCCCTAAAGATGTAAGGAGAGGAATTCTGGTTATGTTATTTAATTTTATGTCCGCTTTCGCTATTCTAAAATTTTATCAAAGCCTACGTAGAAATTCCAAGTTGCAGGTTAATGTTCCGATTCATTAACCGTAACTAGTACCTGTTGTTTTGTGCACTTAGCCGTAAACCGTTCTTGTCAGATCATAACTGTAATAAGCGTTGAACTGTAATTTCAACCTGCGTTAGTCTTTTGTTAAACTGTTATCCACCTGCATTGCTTTGAAAGCAATTAATGTTGCAAAAGATGAATTCCGTTATAGCCAATCGAGCTTTCGGAAAAGGATGAGATAACTTTAGCTAAGACTTTTTAATGATGTTTCCTAGAGCCGTAAATACAAGTGCATTGTAATCTGTTCTTCGGTTACACCCCCGGTGGTGGGATGCCGGTTACGGTATCCCGTCCTGGGTTACATTCAGGTTGCATTTGAAAAAGTAAACTCTACTGTTGGACTCAAGTTCTGTGTCTTCTCTGACGTTTCCGAGGATTGTTATCACTGTAATAGATCCCGGCCTCTAGGAGCCTGATAGACTCCGTCGCTGCAAGCGTGGTTCTCCCCCTGTATTAGTTGTCACAAGGAAAACAGCCAAAGAGCACAAAAACCTATTATAACAAAGAGATAAAAAACAAGGTGCAAATTATTTAAAAATTAAATTGTAAATTAGTAATACAGTCAATGCTCTAGTATCTGCTTAATACAGGGTGGTATCTGCTTAATAGAGGTATTATTTACAGTAAACAAGGGAACTGATAAATGTTGGGATTTCTGGTATTGTCCGCTTAAGACTGTAGTAAATTGATCACAAATTGATGTGCTAACTGCTTTTGCTAACAAGGTCTTTCCTAGAGAAAAATAATAATAACAACACAACTTTGAATATAACTTGATAAGCTTCCGATATAACAGTGAGCTCTCGCTAAGAGTGACACTACTCCTGGGACCAGCACTAGTTGTCCGCCTTACATGTAGGTGTTCCCTTAAAGGGAGTTTAGTACGTTATCATGACTTATAGACAAACAAGTGAAATTCAGCCAGGACAAGCTAACCAACCGTGTCCACCTTAGAGAGGTGTCCGTCTTACAGTGGTGTCTGCAGTTAACTGTTTGTAACATGAATAGAAATTGCACATAAAAAATCATATTAATACTCATTAGTATAACCAAGCCTGCGACAGTCGGCCAACTACATGTAACAATATGATTGGTTACCCCGGGCCCCGGTTGGTTACCTAGCTAGGCCCAGCAAGTCTGTAAAACTTGTACTTTTTCTGCTCAATGTTATTATTGAGTGACGTGTACAACCAGTCGACCTTATCGGCTGACGAAGATTAGCCGCAAGCAGTTGAAACATGGCAATCTACATCCAAGTGTTTACATCGTGAGACAAGCGATAATAAACAATTAATATGAACATAATAGTGAAAAATATCAAGGCCGAGGTTCGGCTTTGGCAGATAACACAAACCGTGGCCTTGATAATTTCGGCATCCAATAATAATTTAATGTTTTATTATACAACTCATTTCGGGTTTAACTTTGCAGCGTTTTGTAGCTTTTTCCTTCGTGGGTTGTGGCATATTTTTTCCACTGCCGCTAATGAAGTAGCCTCCTCGCAGACGTTCTTTGGGCTGGGGGAAAGATTGCGTGACGAGCCCAAAGAACGTCTGCGAGGAGGCTACTAATGAAGCGAACGGTACACGTGCATGATGTCAATTGACATACATGCGGCCTGTAGGTTTGACCTGTGTATTGTCTGTCTTGGTTAATGAGTATTAATATGCGCAATTAGACCTCATGTTGTACCGTATTTACCCGCGGATAGGCCGCACCCGCAGAGAAGTCGCACCCTAAACTTTTCAACTCATTTTTTGGGGAAAAAATATATAGCACAAAAGTGAAAAGGGAAATTGAGACACGCAAACACGAACATGCAAAGTCGTGACAATGTGTTATATGTATCAGTATATCCAGGTCTATGTCTTATCAAGTGATTATGTGACTAGACACTGATATGTGACTGGACACTGATATGTGACTAGACACTGACAATGTGTTACATATACAGTATGTCCACATGTATGTTTTATCAAGTGATTATGTGACTATAGACACTGTGTCAATGTGTTATATGTATCAGTATGTCCACATATATGTTTTGTTAAGTGATTATGTGACTAGACACCCCGGGGGGGGGGGGGGGGGGTACTTGGCCCATGTTTGGGTATAGGGGTGCCGCTGAGGGTTTGAAACCCTGACCCTGTTTAGGGCAAAAAAAAAACCTAAAATACCCACCCTGTGTAGGGCAACACCCTCCATTTTAGGACCCTGTTTAGGGCAAACGACAAAATACACACTCTCTTGTTCTAAAACAAGTGTAGGATACCGACAACAATAGCATTTATCTTGTCTTGAAAATGATGTGATGTTGAGTGATGAGCTGCTAAAGACCGGCAAACTTTTCCGTGCAACAATAGCCCGGAACAAAACCCTGTTTAGGACAGATTCGCATGAAATTATATACCCTGTTCAGGGCTGGGAGGCCAAAAACCATACCTGTCCAGCGGCACGTCCCCGTATAGGCCACATAAGGGAGTACCCCCCCCCCCCCCCCCCCCGGGCTAGACACTGACAATGTGTTACATGTAAAGTATGTCCACATGTATGTTTTATCAAGTGATTATGTGACTAGACACTGTGAAAATGTGTTACATGCTTCAGTAGGTCCACATCTATGTTTTATTAAGTGATTCATCAAGTAATCATGTGACTACAAGATTTCATATTGAAAACTATGCTCAAACAGTAAAACACACAACATGCTGTACAGTGGCGAACAAAAAATTATCTACATATTACTGTAACAATATATTAAAACTGCAAATCAACCTCTACAGTAGGTGGCGTACAATTATAAAAAAATTCCCCATTCTTTTAAAACTGAATCTAAATATTAGCCATTGGAGGATTTTGTGCCTTACAGTGCGACTGCTCGAAGGTAGGAGGTTTTCCGAGAGGTTCGCTCTTTGTTTGTGACAAATTTTGTTGCAGGGTTCAACTACGGTCTGTGTGCTTCAATGCTATTGGTCAGTTTATGAAAAAGGTCGCCATCCTTTGTTCTCAATTAACTTTTTGATTGGTTACTTTCTTTCAACTGGCGCGCTTCGAGTATTCGCACTGTAAGATGTGGTGGGGTGGGTTAAGTTTTTAGGGAGAGGTTTTCTCGTTCTCAGATTTCACTCGGCCATTTTTTCCCCTCTTGCTTTATTTGCCTTATTTCACTTCTCGCTCGACATTCTAAGGGAAAGAGGGACTACTCGTTATCTAACTGGCGATACTTACACTGTACCGTGTACCTTTGCAGCTCTCACGGAATGTCAACAGAAAGCTTATGAAGCCACCCACCCTATGCGCATTGGAGCTTTCCTACCCAAGTGTAATGCGGATGGAAGCAACGCGCGTGTGCAGTGCTGGGGCTCTACAGGATACTGCTCGTGCACATCAGAGGATGGAACAAAGTGGCCTGGGACTAGAATTAGAGGAACATCCAACTGTGACGTCAACGATGGAGATTCTCCTGTGTTTTTCTCCTCAGGAGTGGCCATGTTGGACTCACATTCAACTACAGCTTTAGTTCAGTGAAGGATGTTTTGAGCAACTTTAAAAAGTGAGTATGTCATATGTTAGCAACACGTGCATCGCATAACAGGACGAGCTGGGACGGAGCAGTGATGATGGTGTAGCCTGAGTAAGCGCTCGCCTTCCTGTCCCATCAATCTGGCGCGGCCGGGATTCAAATCCCAGACTCGGTTTGATATATGGGATTAGTTTGTTGTTAGTTCACAGTCCCTTGGCACTTCGTTATGTCGTGGTTGCACTGTACTCTGGTTTTCTTCCCTCCGCAGAAACCAGCATTTCTAAATTGCAAAATTTTCGATCTGGAATCCGAGGGCCAGAGGTCTGTCAGTCCTAAGACTGTTAAGTGTCACCCCTTGTTAAACAGTGGATTTTTTTTAAATATATATTTTAATTTTAAATTCGTCATTTTGGAAATCCACTTTATTGAATGAGAGATGGATTTTGCGATGTACAATTTTTTCTTAGAAAAACCTCAAAATAATAGTTAACCAAGGAAAGAGGAGATAGTGAACCAAAAAGCAACAAGGATGGTTAGATTGACATGAGTACTATCGGTGACGTAGCTCTGTTTCATGTTTTTGTTTCAATAAATTATACAACTTGGTGTGACTTCTGTTATAACACATTTTATAAAACATTTCAGTTGGTCGGATATTCCATTAAATAAGTCCTCTTGTCAAATCATATTGGCCCAGTTATACTGTAACAAAAGTAGTCTGGAAAATTCAGACTTCAAGAACTTAGACCTTAGAACTTAGAGGTCTCCATTGTGATCCTAAACACTGCAGGTGTTGGAGTAGTAGAGCGCCAGTTGAAGGGACGCGCGTGATGGAGGAAACACACACGCCCCTCCATATCGCACTCTTTATTACTCCAGCGTCTGCTACGCATGCTATAGAAACACTTGTTTTGTTCTCTGACTTTTTCTAGGGCCGCTAAATAAGTTAAGCTAACTTTTTTGGCATTTCTAGATCTCTCAAGACACAGATAATTACCATGTTTACATTGAAGGAAGACCAGCTATAATCCCTAGATTAAGAGCAATCCCTCTTTCCCTTAGTCCGTCAAGCGAGAAGTCAAACTAAGTGAGGGGGGAAAAAATTGCCGCGCGAAATCTGGGGATGAAACGCACAACTCGCCCCAGATTTCGCGCGGCCAGTTTCCTCTCTTCTCGCTCGATAAATAAAACAGGGACTGCTTGTACTGCTTTTAATCTAGGTTAAGGCTACGAGTGGTGGCAAAGATACATTTCTGTACGCTCATGACAGTAATACTGTAGAATCCCAAAAGTGACGACCCTCATAGGCAATAACAAGGACAATCTAGTATTTGTCGAAAGTAACGACCCCTCCGGAATAGCGACCACCAGAAACTAGTGATGTTCCTTCCCCCTTTCTTCCTTTCAGTTTAGGTTATCCGTTGTATAACTGGTCTAAGTTAAATGCTGTAAGCTACTTTAATCATCCACAGACTTAAAAGTTAGAACCACCTTGTACAGCATGATTAACAGTACCACATGAAAGTACTGCTCACTAGCTTTCATTTGAATGGTCACACATTAGGGTTTTATCCACAGACTTAAAAGTTAAAAATACAACAATTGACTTGATGCTTGATGCTTGATGGAAGTGAAAGGGTTAAAAACCGTCAGAAACCGAAGTTTGGCAAGGATGTTACTCAGCAGTTTTCAACAGCATTTGACTATCCGAAAGTAATGACCCTCGCTACTTACGTTTTTGCACGGTACTTCGTTTGACGATCCATGAGATGATTTTCAAACCTTTATTTATGTGTCAAATTGTTTTAGCTGAGGGAAAACCCTCTACTAATAGGGGACACCTACCTAAAATTATATACAAGTTAAAAAATTAGTCTATTTACAAAGTTCATAAAATACTTAACGAAACTACTTAACTAAGAATTACAAATAAAATTGATCTGTTATACAATTTATAAAATGCTTTAAAATCATGTTACATAATTTAAGATAAAAGATTACATTACTAAAAAACGAATTACTAATTAATTATTACATAGGTGGCAACTCCAGCATCCCTCGTCCGATAATACCTCCAGGTCTATCCTCCGTATTTTGTCTTTAAAATTGCTTAAGGAGGTGGATGATCTTAGTCTGCTGCGGAGCTTGTTCCATAACTTCGGACCAAGATATCTTATGGAGTGTTTTCAGAAAGTAACTGTGTTAAAATCTGGTAAAAGTAAATCAGACCTGCGTAGATAGTAAGATGCAGTATGAGTTCTGAATAGGCGGCAAATTCTCTCAGGGCATAACTTACTCTTAACCTTGTACATTAAAATACAGATGTCTTGAAGTCTTCTATTTAATTAAGATGGAAGACTTGCCATCGCTAATAATTGTAGATAGCTTGATTGTTTATCTCTAAAAACCCGGCGCTCAGAGTGCCCTTTCCTGCAACCGTTCCAATTTCCTAGTATCACTAGCTTTACAAAAATGCTACACCAGATGACAATAGGTTAAATAGTGGAGGATGGCTGACTTATAAAGTAGTAACTTAGTCATAGTAGGGATTAAATTCCTCAGCCTCATTAAAACACCGATCCTTTGACTGGCTTTCACACATGTGCTGCTGATATGATTGCTGAAATTGAGTCTACTGTCTGTCGTGACACCCAGAAGTTTCAGGCCATCAGATGTCTAAATAAGATTGCCTTTAACAGATATATTGTATGGATTGTTATCCTCATTTGAACCTTTGTTACAAATGTTCATAGTCTGGTATTTTTTTAGGTTGCCTTCTAGGAGATTTGAGTCAAGGAGATTTGAGTCGTACCAGTTAGTTACTATAGTAGCACTCTCCTGAAGTCTAGAGACTACAGTAGGCAAATCTGCTCCTTTCTCATAGATTTGATGATCGTCCGCGTACATAGACAAGTTAGATTCCACATGATAAATAAGATCGTTCTGGAAAATGTTCCAAAGAAGTGGCCCCAGGACAGACCCCTGAGGACAGCCGCGGTTGACGTGCTTCCAGGAGCTTGTTAGTGATCCAATCCTTGCTCTGTTATAGCGATCACGCAAATAGCTGCTTAGGATTTTGATAGCATTATCTTGGAAGCCATACGCTTTGAGCTTACTTAGCAGGAGTGGTGGATGGAGACAGTCAAAAGCTTTGGACATATCTGTTGATAGGATGCTAACTGACAGACGATTGTCTTTTGCTGCTTTCCAGTCCTCAACCAGAGCAATTAGGGTTGTTTCGCAGCTATGATGTTTGCGGTATGCAGATAGGCAGTCTTCCAGGTGGTTGTCAAACACTGTTGTAATTTGCCGACTGATCAGTTGTTCAAACATTTTATTCACACAGGGTAGCACAGTGATGGGTCTATAGTTTTCCTTGGCAAGGGGATCATATCTTTTGAAGACTGGTGTCCATTCTCCTCTCTTCCAATCGCGTGGCCACTTATTGTTCTTAATGCAAGAATTGAAAAGCGTTGTAAGGGGTGGGGCCAACGCCTTAGCCCCGATCTTCAGCGCTTTGGCAGGAATAGAATCATAACCAGCAGCTTTTTTCGAGTTGAGCGATTCAAGCACAATTTGCACTTGTTTCGTGTTGACCCGCTTAAATTTAAAGGCCTTTGGTGAGTTTTCATTCTTCTCTGCTATGTGCTGCACGCTGGGATGACTGCTAAAATCATCGTCTGATAATAGCTGAGCTTGATTACCCCCAATTCCATCTGCAATTGTTGCGAAGTGGTCAGCAAAGATCTCCGCGATTCTGGTTTGGTCCTTGACAATGTTATATCATTTACATTCAGACTTATGTCTGAGTTTGATTTGCCATTCTTTGCCGATAAAAATGGTTTAAAAGTGTTGAAGAATTCTCTTGGCTTAGCCCTTAAATCATCAGTCTTCTTTTTCCAGTACTCTTTAATAGCCAATCTGCGCTGCCTTGTAGCTTCGTTGCGACATTTCCGTTTGTGTTTCCAGTTCTCCTGTGTTTTGTTTTTGAGATATTTAGCTGTTGCTTTACGCTTTGCGCGAATCGCACTCTTCCATTGTGCCGTCATATAAGGGACGTCTTTGTCTCTAACTCTCATTGTCTTAACGGGCATCGACAATGTTTTTCATCAATGTGTCCCAGAAATGTGCCTGATCGTCAACTTCGTTGAACATTTCACCTACATGCCAGGGAGCTGTTAATAGGTGTTCATTAAATTCCTCAGCATTAAAGCCTTTGTTACTTCTGAAAGTAATGATCTTTGACTTGTTAGGCCTGACTTTGTCCTTTAGAATTCCATAGATAAGAGCGTGATCACTCAGCGCAGGGTGATAGGTTCCGCTGTGCTTGGACAGTTCAGGCCTGTTACTAAGCAACACATCAATGAGGGTGCTAGTTGTTATTGTTCCGCATTTCTCAGTTCTAGTAGGCTGCGAAATTAAACATTCAAAACCTTGTTCGATTTCTAGATCTAATAACAACTTCCCTTCTCGTTTTTCTGGCCTCAATCTGTCCAAATTAAGATCGCCTAGTACTACCACAGAGTTACTTTGCAGATTGGCCCAGTTACAAATATCACTGAGTTCATTCTCAAGGGATAGTAGATATTTGCCAGAAAGGGCCGTTGGAGGGCGATAAATGCCAACAATGATTATGTTGTTCTTTTCAGCAGTCTTGACCTCCAATGCCAGCGGTTCAAAGGTCTTGTAGTGTTTTTCAAGT
Organism: Desmophyllum pertusum; assembly: GCA_029204205.1. Classification (NCBI taxonomy): domain Eukaryota; kingdom Metazoa; phylum Cnidaria; class Anthozoa; order Scleractinia; family Caryophylliidae; genus Desmophyllum; species Desmophyllum pertusum. The sequence continues at coordinate 328,617 of MU827325.1, forward strand.
TTGACTCTTTTGCTAGTCAGAGCAGATGAAACGAACGCCATCATACCTCCGCCTCCCTTCTTTCTGTCGTGTCGATGTAGCGAATAGCCAGGAATAGAGAATTGAGAATTGGGAAAACTTGCGTCAATCTTAGTCTCACTGATGAATATTATGTGAGCACTGAGTCTCTTCGTAACAGTCAAGAGCTCCTCAAACTTGTTCTGAATACTGTTGAATCATCAGTTAATCTTTTGTTTCTGTTGTGATACTTTAGGTGCAGGAAGGCAGTATCTTGGTTGGATTTAGCGTTGAACCATCCAGCGGAGGAAAAGACCTGAGTGAATTCGCAGATGACATCACAGAAAAGGTTCGACTATGGTTACGACTAATGAGGAACAGAAAGGGTTGCTAAAGCCTATTTAACAATTAGATTATGAGCTCGAGATTTTTATGATGTACGGCCTCATCAACTATCACATCATAGAAATTGAGAGCGAATAGTCTAATTGTTTTAGTAAATTCATAGCAATTGTCTAGTAATAACTCTATTCTCCTCTGAAACTTCGGAGTAACAAGAAGAAACCACAATTTCGTACACGACCTCCAGCCACTGCACACTAATGGCTGATAGTATACGAGTAGCTCAGCCAATCAGATTGTCTCATTTGCATTAGTATACTAGTAGATTTTTACTAAAATAGCTTATGGGAGGTGCAGTGACCTAATAGTTAGGGTCATTGTTTTGTGTTCTTGGACAAGAAACTCTCACATTGCCCCTCTCCACCCAGGAGTATAGTTGGGTACCGCGGCGAACTGTTATAACAACCTGACAAAATGCTGGGGGATAATCTGCTATGGACTAGCATCCTAGCCAGGGGGAGTAGCAATACCCCTAGTCACCTCATGCTATGGAAACCGCGATAAGCTCCGCAGAAAAGTAAGCCAAGTGGCTTGGATATTAGTCTATCATAGGGTATCCGCCAATCAGCATATTTGCCAGTATAGTTATTGCCGTAACAGTTTGCCGGTACCCATATATACTTCTAGTTCGATAGAGACACTGTGAGAGTAACCTACGAGCAGTAGAGAGTTTTACCATGCAGTATTATTGTAATCACCTTAACCCTTTCACTTCCAAGAGTGTCAAGTTCAAACTGCTGAGGGGGGAAATCTGGAATTTCATTTTGCAAAATTGTCAACAACAAACAGCACCATTTGCAAGTACTGCTCAATAGCTTTCATTTGAATGGTCACACACTAGGGTTTCATCCACAGACTTAAAAGTTAGAACCACATTTATTGACTCAAAGTTTGACTCTGGGATTGAAAGGGTTAAATTTTTCAGACGCAAAAGTCCAAAAAAGTCCAAACATTTATGGAACGCAAAATTCGTTCCGATAATAAGCCCACCAAAAGAGCCTTTTGGGCAAAATATACGCCCAAGGCTTCAGTATTATAGGAATTTTACGGTAGTGAGTGAGTGACAAAGTGTCTGTCACAGATCTATTTTAATTATCGAATAGGCCAATTTCGATATATTAAAATTCTAACTTGGCTCCGAGGCTTAGGGGAATAAAACAAAAGAATTCGTAAAGAAATCACATCGAGGTTGAGGGATGAATAAATAATTTCTTTTGTTTTATTCCCCTAAGCCTCGGAACCAAGTTAGAATTTTAATATATCGAAATTGGCCTATTGACCACGTGTATCATCGTCTCTTTCCAGGCTCGCAAACACGAACTAGTGATCCACTTCAGCGGTATTACCTTTGTAGCAGAACCCAACGTCATGTTAGCATCACCCATGTATGTCGAGGAAAGAACTGTTTCTAAACAACAAGAGGATAGCTCGAGCAGCAGCGTGTCCATCACTGGCGTCGCGTTCATTGCTGTCTTCTGTACCTTGGCTGTAGTTGCTGTAGCACTTGTAACATTTAAGGTGAGCATGGTTCGTCTTGTGTTGGTTCTTTCACTGCTTAGACTTTGGAGCGACGACCGATTCAGACGGCGTACTTGCCAAAAATTAGCTCTCCATTGCAATTTGCGGCCGAGATGTGGGCACTTCAGGTTTTAATTTTTCCATACAAACCCTTCTAATTTTACGTCTGTTCCTTCAGTTTAGAACAGGCGCAAAATTAGAGAGGTTTGTATGGGACGGTACCAAACTTTGAACCTCTATATCTTCTGTTCTATTCGTGCTAAGAAGTTGACATTTTGTGGCTGATCATACAGCAGCAATCTTTATCTGATGATGGAATTTTGAGGCTTGATAAAAATAATTCGAAAATTTGTGACGTCACACTTTACCACTCTTTACCACATTGGACGAATATTAAAATTCGTCAAACCAAATTAAAAATTATTTTAATATTTTTACAACAAGGAGCCCAACAGTTTGACTACTTTTAATTAATTCACACTCTTCGTGCATGCGGACTATCCAATCAGAAGCCGAATAATAGCTATCCCGGCCCGTCTTCTGATTGGATAGTATACGTGCACGAAAGAATGTGAATTAATTAAGAGTGGTCACACTTTTGGGCTCCTTGTAAGACTATTAAAATACAGTCGAAATTCCTTTACAACCAGGACTTTTCGTCCCGACCGTGAGCCGATCCATACACTTTACTCTTATTCAAACCTTCTACAACGGAAACCTCTCTACAACTGCCAGTTGTGTTTGCATCAGGCGCTGTGAACACGTGTGCTATTTTCTATTTCTTTCTAGTTGTTACTCTCGTCAAGAAGAAATAAATAGGCAATGAGAGATACGTTTTTTCTCTCGACAACCCCAGAGGAGCATCAAAACTGTTTCAGGGGGGGGGGGGGGGATGTACAAAATAAATACTCCAAATTGAGGTCGTTAGCTTTATTGTTGTCATTGTAACTGCAAATGAAGACTTCAAGACTGCTCTGAAAAAGCAAAATGTAAGGATTCGTCTCTCCCAAATACCTTCTGTACATAAAATTCGTCAATCCACAGTTCATTGTTTATAGTTTTTGATGAACTTTACAAGGTATATTCCTTTGTTAATCATACTTTTTTAATTTTTTTTGTTTAGTTGATTCAGAAAAAACGAAAGAACTCGGGTCTTGAGGAGAGGGTAAGTGTAATAATCATTGTGTAACACCTTTGCCTCAGTCCTATTACATCTTAGAGCAGTTTTCAATTGAGTGTCGAAAGTAATCGCTGAATTGCTTTGGTTTTGCTTGACTACGCCCAATGATTGGCTTAAATAACTCGCGCCACCTTTTTAACCGATCATATGCTAAACCAAAGCCAAACCAATCGCGGCTTGGTCACACGCGTTTTCCCGCGCTTGGGGCCGGTTACGTGTATTTGCTTTAAGTTCTCATTGGTTCATTTTGTTGTTTACGTTTGTGGTGATTGGCCATTGTAATTGCTTTGGTTTTGGTTTCACGACACCCTTTACCCATGTACCGGGGTCCCTTTAGTACACTTTAGTACTCTCGAATACGAGGAGTTTGGTGGAATAGACTTGAAGGATGCAAGATAATTCCTTTCCCCTTTCAATGTTGCAAAACGTCGCCTCATTTTAACGCAGATACTTGCAAGTCCACATTATAAAGGGGCCGGGAGAGTGAGAACTGAGGCTTTATGTCTCAAAATTATTTTCTTTCCAAAGTAATCTTTGTGTTCTTTGGGTTCGTTTGCTAAGCTTTGTGATTGGTTCAAATCGCTTGGGCTATCGACTTCTCCCGCGCTTGGTACCGGTTGTAAGGTTGTACTGAGGGCTCTGATTGGTTCGTTGCGGTATTTTTGCGGGTTGTGATTGGTCGGAATAAATTGCTTTGGTTTATGTTTTATGACAATTCGCTCCAGATAGCAGTTATACGACTGATAAGAGGGGACACTGACTTCCTTGACGTAGTTCCTTCTACCATGGTTGGGAATAGGGTCAGAAAGTGCCAAAGAGAGCACACGTAACTTCCGTGACTCTGACAGGGCTACGTTGGTACACTGACTTCTTCTTCAGTGGGGAATGTGTCTGGGAAGTATCAAATTTGAGACACTACCTTTCCGTCTGCCCCGGTGGGGAATAGAGCTGGAAAGTACCAAAGTGAGGATGTACTTAAGCAACCATCATCATCATACACTATGTTTTCGTTATACTTTTGTTTGTACTGTGTCATTAACTTGTGACTCCTTTTCCTAGCTGTACCTTTTGTCTTAAACCTGAGGTGCGCCGCCTTATTCGCTCGCTCATCCTTCCCTCTAGGCCAGCTTTGTTTACAAAGATGGAGGCGCTGAACTGAACCCCACACTCTCAGACGCCTGAATATTTGGACTCGACTCATAACCGGATGTGTCTTAACTATAGTGATTATTCTCCTACATGGACGACTCTACCTTCTCCGTGGAGTGTGCATGCAACGTAACGGAGTAGCTACAATAGATCACGTTTGGATCATAAACGTGATTGCGTGACATCAATGATCAGGAATGCTATCAAGTCTGATTGACCTTCCCACATGGTGGGTTAACTACAATAAAATGACAACAAAAACTCAATTGTTATAGTTATAGATTTTTATTTTCAACTAGCAATAATTCTCATGAAGAACCAGATATATTTTTTTTACTTGAAATAAAATAACGAACATTTATTTGGTTGTTTGTTGTTGTCGTAGTAGTACTGACTCGCCTGTTTGCAGGATACCAAAACCTGTCAAGTGCAATGAAGCACTAAGGCGGACACCCTCAGGACCAGCTCTAGCTGTCCACCTTATAAAGGTGTCTGAATTACTAGTAAAGAGAGTTAAGTTCAGACAAACAAGTTCGAATTATCGAGCAGTACTTTCATGCGGTACTTAACAATTAGACTACGAGCGAATAGTCAACGAGGCGTAGGCGAGTTGACTATCACTCGTAGAAAACGAGAGTAGTCCTTAATTGTTTTAGTAGAAACTTTGCTTGTTCTATGGCACAAAAATTAAATTTTATGTAAGAGATGCCAATTGTTGAACCCTGAACGTGACAACGCACGCGCGAGCGTGGTATATCGGCGAATAGTTAACGATGAGAGAACCAATCAGATTCGCGGATTTGCAACAGACCACAACAAGTTTCTACTGATATTTATTATACCTATACATGATGGTTCTTTAGTCTTTGCATTAAACCCTACTGTGTGACCATTCAAATGAAAGATGTTGCAGTCGGAGAAATAATAGCCTGCAAGAGCAGACGTAATTTCCGGCTCGAGTTTCCCCGCCGAAAATTAGAGTCTGCGAAACCGAGCTGGTGAGATGATTTCCGTGACGTAAATTCTTGTTAACCAATCATAATTCACTTTGCATATCCGAAAAAGTACCACGCGTGAATCGTGCGTGGAGCTCACGCTAACACGTGGAAAAAAGATGGAGGAAGATGTGGAGAGCGCATTGAGGAAAGTTTCCGCTGTGTTCGGCTTCGATAAGCTCAATAAGCATCAAGAGGATGCCTTGAGATTTATAGTTGAAAAGAAGGGCGATATATTTGTGAATCTTCCAACTGGATTTGGAAAGTCTTAGTATTTCAAGCTTCGCCTGTGTATTCGTATATCGAGCCGAGTTCTAAGAACATTGTTATTGTACCGCTGATAAGCCGCGGGGAAACTCGAGTCGGAAATTACGTCTGCTCTCGCAGGCTAGGGAAATAAGTGCTATTTTGACAAGTCTTCGTCGAAGCACTCGTAAAGTGTACGATTTTCATTATTCAATCAAAGAATTGCGCTAAAACCCTCGTGAGTGGTTACTTCTAGCAAAGGAACCGATTTCCTTTCACAAAGTCCCTTTTCAATTAACCCATTGACTCCTAAACTGGCCGTTAGGGTACATTGGTCCACTTGTGACGTCGATATTTGTTTTAATAATCAGCTGATAAAGTGGGAAAAAGTCTCGCAAGCATGATGCCTTCCCCGCGCGACCTTCTCCACTCTTGACACTTTCCTCCCGGCCTGAACAATCGATGAAAATCGATGCCAAATGTTCACTTTCCTTGACGTTTCGGTGGAGAATTTTTCCAACGCGAACAAAGCCAACTAAAAGGCCAACAAACCATGAGAGAAAAATAAAAGTTTGACCTAATTTAGCTTTGTGCGCATGCCTTAAAGAAATACTGAATACTTGTCTTAAAGTAGAAAGAGGATTGTTTGTTTCCATGTTGAAAGAGACGTTTTGGGCAGTGCAGTTGCAATTCGTCGAGACAAGAGCCAGAAGAAAAAGCCTCTCAGAATTGTAAACTGATGCCGTTTTTTGGAAAAGCTTAGGAGTCAATAATAATAATAATACCCACAAAACGTAATGAGTGATGAACGGTTCAAAAATAAACACGTCTCCTCGTCTAACAGATCAGATCTCTTTCGCGGGAATGGTAAAACTTTCTTTTTATTCTATATTTAAAAATATTACATCGCAATGATTATTCAACGTCTTTAATTTCGACTGTCCATGCAAAAGTAGAATTGACTTAACCTTACCGTGGACATGTTTGGTAATCAACTCCTGCAAACATGCAATAAACGTTTCCAAAAATAATGCTTAGAAAGGATATGCCTGGACATTTAAGAATTTCATAACTGTGGTAGTTAACATATCTCCAAACCCCCTCCCCATACCACGCCCTGATCAAGGGCACGAGGAGTTCCATTTCCACAAACATGTCCACGTTAGAAAGTAAAGCTAACTGATTTCTTATTACGAATGTTACAATATGTGCTCAGCTAATAGGCCTTATGCATGATTACTTCAGTTGCTCAAAATTCACCCCAAGCACCCCTCCCTATACCACGCCCTGATCAAGGCCACGAGGAGTTCCATGTCCACAAACATGTCCACGTTAGAAAGTAAAGCTAACTTATTACGAATGTTACAATATACGCTAAGCTAATAGGTCTTGTACATGATTACGTCAGGTGCTCAAAATTCACCCCAAGCCTCGTTTACACGACATTCTTCTCAAACCTCTGGCACCTTCATGCTGTTTGCACGTGGGTAATATTTTCATCTTTGCTGCGTTGAAGGGAATTAGTTCATGATAAAATTTACAAGTTTACACTTCTAAAGCGAGGCTTGGGGGTTGAAATTAGATGGTCTGGCGTAAATATGCATAAGGCTGTTCAGTGCTGCTGTATTAAACAAACAGTCACTTGGAAGTCCGCTGACTGTTCATACAGACTCCTTGAGGAATTACTATGCCCAGGAGCATATCACCCCAGGGCCTCTATCTGTGCTGATTAATGACAACAGCGTAGTTACACCTTCGGCTATTTTTAGAATCGTTCTCCCGCGCAAATATTTCCGTGTACGTCCGCGGAAAATAGTGATAGTTCGTAGTAACTACATTCCGGCGTTCTAGTTCGTATTGCACGTTCCTCTCGTCCATTCCTGTTTTTATTTTTACTCTGAAACATGAATGACAGCCTCGTCCTCGTGTTCGCAACGGGTGATTTTTGCGGCAAAAGTTATTCTAAAAATAGCTCAAGGTGTAACTACGCCGTGTCATAAGCCCAATAAGGGAGATGGAGGCTCCGCGGTGATACGCTCCTGAATTATACCCTCGATGCTATTTCAAAAACTATTTTTCAGGCATCTGGGATGCTAAAACTTTCAGTAGCCGTTCATTTATCACACGCTGATGTTTTGATGTGACAACTGGCAGGTTTGCCCTAAATTCGAGTTTTCAGACACTAATCTTCGTTTTAGGCAACATTGTAATATTAGTACATTTTTACATCCTATTATCTTTTTGGCATAATTTGGTATCGATTTATATATGCTATTTCCTGACGTCATGAAAACATACTGAAATCCAAGAAAGCGGATTTTAATGACGGATCTAACGTCCATAGCCAACAAATAACTATGTTATATTGTAGAGGAAACTTAACGTTTTCTACTAAAGGTGGCAATAAAGGACTTATGCTTTCAATATGTCTTATAACAACGACCCAAGAAGGGGGGGAGGAGGTCCTATCAACTTCCCCCTTGGGGTTACGTCCGAGGGTTTAATACTGAGTGTTCTGAAGATGATCTGATAAGTATTTCTTTCGAAGCTGAGTGACGCATGCGTGCAGCGGCCTTCGTGTCATCTGTGTGAAATCAATGATTACAAGCTTCCTTAGTTCCACGGCTTATGAAATGACAATCTCCAAATCATGCCAAAACGCCAAGAGACCAATGACTTGAACTTTGAAGCCAGTGCGTGGCGAGAAGATTATTGCTTACGTCGATCATATTTCTACGAACAAAGCTAGAAAAAGCTATCTATCTATTTTTGTTATATATGTAGATTTCAAAAGCCGACATCCAAGACTAAACTAGTTAAGGTAATCTTAAACTTTGATATCAACTCGGGTAAATACCGTAAAATTCCAATAATAAACCACAACCCTCCCCCCCAGTCCCCACCAAACGTCAGAAATCCTTCCGATAATAAGCTTAAGTCCTCCAACTCCACCCTGTGATTGTCAATTTCCCTTCACCACTGTATTAATTTGTTTTTTTGTTTGATATGCGTTAGTTTTTTAAAGAGGTGTTACTATGAGGTATTCTCCCGGTGTGGCACCTAAACTTTTTCACATGCAAAATTCCTTTCAAATATTAGCTCCAAACATTTATAATCCCTTCCGATAATTATCCCCCACCCACCCCCCCCCCCCCCCCCCCCCCCCACCCCCCCCCCCCCCCCCGCCCCCCCCCCCCCCCCCCCCTCCCAGATAATACCTTATTTCTCACATTATTTTCGGCGAGTATTAATTTTGCGCGATGTAGCAAAAAAACGCGTAAAATATTATAAAACGATATTTTCGTAAAATTTAAAGGCCCTTTCTTTTTGAGCCCTCTTATTCTCTGAAATCGCGAAAATAAAGCCTCGCGGAAATCAACGGATCTGTCGCGAAAATTAATGAGAATAAGCTAATTAATGTCCACTACCCGAAAATTATACCCACGCACCGCGCTTTGAAAAATTACAGGCACATGGTCTTATTATTGGGACATACTTTACGAAAATGGCTGTAAAATTAAAATTGAGGTACGTAGTACCAGCTCAAAATAACTAACGCAAATTCCTCCTACTATAACACGTCATTTCTATTTCCATCCTGTTTAAATTCGGGGACGACAACTGGTCGACATGAAAATAAGTTACTTTCCCGTTAAACGTTTTGTCTTCCTGCCATGAAACCTGTCTCAAAAACTCTCAGCAGTTTTCTTTTCATCGAGGCTTCGTCCTCGAGCTTCCCTTAGATAAACCTTGCACGTTCCTTCCTTCTAAAATATAATGCCCTGGGGACAGATATAGGTTTGTGGTTTGTTTTTAGTATACATAGCAGAAACAAACGACAGGAGAAAATTACACCACACTGAATATAAAGGATATAAAAAACTCCTGTTAACTGCTCGCCGAGTTCATTTTCCTCTGTACTTGATGATTCAGCTTCCTGCAACCAATAATCCACCTATTAGAGGCAATATACTTGTGTTTCAAGAACACTTCGGAGAGACTCGTTTCGCCTTTCCCCCCCCTTCGAGTTGGATGGTGGAAAATTTCGGTTGTGGCAAAATCTGCGGAGTCGATTTCGAGTCATAATGACTGCGTTTGATTGCATGATGATGAGAACGAGAACAAATGGGAATGGGACGTGAAAGAAAAGGAAAAAGAAAAACCCTTTCCAATATTTATGTTATTTTTCAAAGTGACTTGGCATTATGTTGGGCAAGGTAAAAAGGGAATATACCCGTTATTGACATCTCTACTGACATTTGCGACTGCTTTGATTGGCCTGCTTGGCATTTCGTCTTCTTGCAGCAAAACTTGTTTGTAAACATAAGCTTTTTGAAGAGGCAGCTCTTTGTTGTGTTCTATCAACAAGAACATGTTTTTTTTTTTTTTTTTTTACAAATTTTGAGCACTCTTACCTATGGACTTTCACTTGCTTCTTTGACTTAGTAATACATTAAACAAACATAACGCGAACAAACAAGCTCGTACCTAAGAGGACAGAAAACAATTCTTTAGAACTGGTTCATTTTGAACGCCGCAACTCGTGTTTTTATAATTATTTATTATATTTATTTTTAGACCATGCCGTCCTTATATAATTTTTTATTAAATGTATAACAACAAACAAACATTCGAAAAGAGTTAATCCACAACAAAAGGCTTGGTCGCTATTTTTTTTTTTTCAAGTAAAAAAAAAACTTAGTTTAGATCGCATACATAGCCACCACTTATTAACGCTTACAAAATATCAAATTGTAGAACAAAATGCTACTCACAAATGTTTCTGATTGACTTTTCTCCAAAAACTCCATCGTGACGCGTCTGTCACCAATCGAGCAAAACAAACGGAGCCAGTTATTTTAACGGCAAAAGAACCTCTCTGACATCTTCTCAGCATGGTTAAGAGCCACACTTGCGCTATATATTCCATTTTTCAGTGCGTTCATAAAAAAAACCTGGTCATAAACCCTTCATAGTGGCCTCGTCATTTAAATGGCCCAGAGTGACAACCAGAACAGAACGAGGCACCAGCGACCCAGGAAAGTCTCGCCCAATACCCGACCACACCCTCAGGCGTGACCTTCCCTTGAGCGCTGTGACAGCAACTAAGCACAACAAGCCTCGCTCGTAGCTGAAGCAACTTGTTACATCTGACTTGTTAACAGGAAATCTTTCTCTTTAGGGATCTTGGATGACCGTGTGGGTTTTGAGAGCCAAAGCGAATTTCACCAGCTTCCATATTCACCATGTGCTGCAATGTTTACCAACGCAACTGAACCAATCCGTTTAACGCACCTCATCTTTAAGTTGGCATCACTTCCTGAGAGCGGTTCGGTGTTAAGGATCTCTCCTCTGATCATCTTTACCTCCTCCCTGGCCCATGGCCAACATTTTAGTGGCTTTCGCTTGCCGCGAACTCTCTTAACTTGCCTCCACGCATGGATTCTCCCACGGCAGGCAGCGCCCCAAATCTTATTGTGGTAGTCTCAGGACAGTGTTGATCAGTTGTAAACTTGTAAGCGAGGGTACAATGCGGATCCTGATAGATTCACTGAGGTATCGGGTAAGCCTCGTCCGAAAACGCAGCATAAGGGGCGCAAGGCATAGTGGACTGCAGCTGGGACAATGAGTTAACATCATCGGCTTTCAAGGCATTGTTTGCAATTGGGGCTGAGTACAGAATCTAAATAAGAGGCGCAGAGATTTGTTTTTGGCCAGTCGCGCTATTTTCCTGGCAAGATTTCCTGTATTGATCGGGTATCTGTCACCTTCTGGCTCTTTCCAATGTACGATTCTCACACTTCAACGCCGAACCCAAACGCCCATTTTCTTTGAAAGCATCTTCCAACAGCAGGGTCCGCATCTGGCAATGCTTCCATTTTTGATCAATGCACATCTGTGGCCTCTTGAGTAGCCATAAATTAATTGTGTTCACTTTCCAGTGCTACAAAAACTGTTTGTGCAGATATATCAGTTACTATGTCAGAGATCGTTCTTTTAGATTCAAACGCTTGCAATTCAGAGCCATACTGTAAATTTCATGAGATCCATCAAGGCCTGTGCTCGTCCTTCACTCAGCAACACACAAAGCCTTGT